>CAHIKZ030000039.1:535000-1120000 GCA_903632075.3 Acanthosepion pharaonis
TCCGAATTTGAATAAATAGATGAACATTAATTTTTTTTTACTCGATGCTCAGTTTCACTAAAGCAGACGACAATAGTATACGCTTCAGTTTAGTTGGCTTCAGGATAAGACTTAATTAATAAAAAGAAAATTCGAAAAAAAATCGCGCAATGTTTTCCATCCTTTTTGAATATTTTTCTTTGGAAATTATTGTCACATGGTAAAAAAAATACCACAGAAAGTATATATATCAAATTCTAATTTTAAATACATTATATGATTCAACTAACTGTATATAGTCATTGTAGATGTAAGATTTTTATCATAGCAGATTTCTTTTATATAAGAAATATTTGCTAAAATTAATTCGGTGTTGTTTTTCATTGAAAGTGAAGAAAATTAAATTTATAACAATTTCCGATTTTTATTCAAAATGAGTCGATAATA
Organism: Acanthosepion pharaonis; assembly: GCA_903632075.3. Lineage (NCBI taxonomy): Eukaryota > Metazoa > Mollusca > Cephalopoda > Sepiida > Sepiidae > Acanthosepion > Acanthosepion pharaonis. The sequence continues at coordinate 535,427 of CAHIKZ030000039.1, forward strand.
TTTATGCTAAGCGATATCATTACACACACATACACACACGGGCACACGTAAATACCCATATGTGTACGCGTTTATTTAGAACAAACGGTTGGAAGCGTAAGTGCATTATTCCATAACATATTTATAATAAAATTCTTCATAAATCAAAGAAATGCTTCTATTGATTTTATTTAATTTATCTTCAAGTTATTTTATTGCTGGGTTAGATTCAAAGAAAAGAATTGATCTTGCCATAAATTTTTCTCAATTGCATACTCTTCTTTAATCATGAATATAAATAATAAATCTGCCATTTCTCGTATTGCTCGTGGCTCAGAGGCATCCCTAAATCATACCAAATTACAAAATCTCAGAACTCTGGCGGGAAGGGTTTCATGGTATGGTCGAGGACAACCAAGAAGCCTTCGTCGCTTTATTTACCAAATTTAATCATTCAAAGAACTCTTAATTTTTTCGAGAAGAAATCTTTCTTTTTTTTTTTGTGAGGAGGAATTTTAATCTTCTGGATGTCCGTAAATATATGTATTTGAATCACTTTCTTATCAAAAGGAAAATATTTCTGTATTTGAGCTTCTATTTTAGCAATTTATGACAACTTTAATATAAGCTGAACGTATATATATATATATATATATATATATATATATATAATGTATGTTTCAAAAAATAATAACTGATAATGCATTTCACCTTGGTGGCTTCATCAGATGCATAACGAAAAATGTGTTCTGTATATGCATTAGTATGTGTTTAAAATAATTAAATCTTATATTATTTTTCCAAGATAGCGTTGCTTGAGACTAAAAAAGACAAAAGTGTCCGAGTTTTGAGGTAAAAATCCTTCAGAATGGATAGAAAAATGGATAAAAGAATTGTTTTTTTTTATCCCTGTTGATACTATGTAATAAATTTGGGCATGTAATCCCGACAGAGTTATAAGCTATTGACATTTGGAAGAACGTTCATGAAAGTATGTTTCAAAAATAATAATATCCGACAATGCATTTCGCCTCTATAGAATTTTTGTCAGAAAACCCGGACTCTTAAGATGGATAATATCAAATGTTAAACGATTTTTTTTAAATGTCACTCATTCTTTTCTCTTTTAAATCTCGAGCAACGCCATCTTGGGAAAAATAATATAAGATTTAATTATTTTAAACACACAAATGCTGCTCGGGTTGAAGAATCGAAGAGCCGAGTTCGAATTCCAGTCAAATTCATTGCATTCCCTTACGTGCTAATACCCTTAAGAAAGGTATGAATGTATCCCTTTTCCCAACACCATCTATGGGTAATTAGCAGGACATATTAGGTTTTGTAGCTTAGAGTGGCAACCAGGGAAGGAGAAGAAAACTTTTATTCCAAACTAACCTCGAGAAAGTTAGGTTCCGTCAGATTAATGATTAATTATTTAGATCACATGCTTTATTCGTAGAATACTGTTAGCCTAAATTTATAGGGGAAGAACAATTTCTTGAGAATGTAAAAAAAAGGGGGATTGGTTGGAATAAGGACATCCAGTGTGCATTTTCCAACAAAAGAGAATAGTCGCCCCGGCCTGTTATCTGAACCTCAAACATACAGCTTGCAGCAGAAATAACTCCGGTGTATACCTCCAAGAAATACTGCCCACAAAATGGTCAGACATTAGCTAGATGAAGACACCCTTCCCACAAATGTCTTACCATTTTGTGGGATTGGTATGTCTGTCACACACAGTACGTAAGATTAAATAATTTACACTTCTTATATTAGTTATTCATGCTGCTGGCAACGTACAAGATGGGAGAATGAGATCGGCGGATTGTAAGTCCCATGGATTTAGCGAAGTTTTCGATTCGGCAAACTTATTTCAACAGCGAATAAAAAAAGTACCACTGCACAACTGTAGAAAAAATTGGCCATTATTAATTCACATGTAGTACCCGTGTAAATCCCAGGGCTTTCCTGTTTGAACTTCGTTTTCTTTCTTTTTTCTTTCTTTCTTTCTTTCTGTTATGGTCCGGTTCCTTGTACTACAGTGATAGTCCAAAGTAGAACGAATAAAGAAGAACGCGAACACAGGTATGGAATAACACAGATATATTTCAAACAGGAATATATACAGAGAAGTAGAAAGTGTTAGGACGAACAATCAGGTTTAGTAGCGAGAACAATGTAGTCTCGACCAGTATCACTATTCCAATATCTTGCAATAATTGTCTGAACGCGACTCTGTTTCGGACTGCCTCTGACTCGACTCTTGACTCGACTTGAACTACTGACTAACTCCTTGCCTACTCCTGAGGCGCAGTATTTGTTAAGTATGGAATAGTCCATTATTATTATTATTATGGGTAAGATCCCATAACACTTTATTTATTTATTTATATATTTATTTCAATGAAATCAAACAGCGTCTCTGATATGTCTTTCCCGTCTTTCCCCGCGATCAAAATGGAACAGACCATTATTTATGAGATATTGGAAGGGTATTTCCTTCGTTCGTTCATTCTCTCTTCTTGTAAATTAAACTAATTAGTGTTTCTAAAATTTCTATTTCCGCCTTTCCACGCGATCAAAATGGATAAGTCCCGATTTATGATTTATTGGCAGGGCATTACTTTCGTTCGTTCCTTCTCTCCTCTTGTCAGTTAAAGCAAGTAGTGTTACTAATATTTCTTTTCTTTAATTAAACCAACAGTGGCACTAATGGGATAGCTAGTAAATTGAAATAAAACAAGAAGACAGAAAAACACTAATTTCCGATAGACGAAAGATATACTGATGACCAGACTAAGAAAAACGAAAGAAAAGGATTTTTTTTTTTTTAATTGAAAAAAAAAAAAAAAAACTAGAAGAGAGAAAAACACTAATTTTCGATAGACTGAAGATATGTTGATGACCAGACGAAGGAATATAGATATAGAATGGTAATTAATTTTTTTTTGTCTACTGGAAATGCAAAACAAAGAGACCATCTGGTTTTGGTCAGGACTGAGATTGAGTGATGGCATATTCTTCGAGGTGCAAGGAACTCCCGGAAAGAAATAGGTAATATTTTTACGACCATCGAGCGACGGAGAGAAATACTTCGGACGATTGATAAGGATTAACTTTTAAAAGCAGTCATGTTTCCAAGAGAAAATAGGAAAAGGATGGTAATTAAATTTTTCGACAGCTGAAACGCGATAAAATTTCTCAAATCAATGGATTGTCCCCTTATTTTTCTCATTTGTTAGGTGGACGAGGAGATAAGAAAATGAAAAACCCCAGATGCGAAAACGACCACGCAAAAGGACGATAAGAAAGAATTTTCAACGATAATTAAAATTAGACCGTTTGTCACTGAAACCAAGGAATATCTCTGATATGTCTTTCCTTCCTACAAAACGAAATAGTCAATTTTTTTATGAAGACATTGGTAGTGCGTAACGTACGTGTTACCAAAGTAACTAAGGTAGGTACTATCAGTATTATAATAATTTTTTAAAGACTTTTTTGTACCCACAAATGCGTGATAGTTAAATTCTCTGCATATAAGCATTTCATATCAGAGAAAAGTCTATTTTAACATAATTACGTTTTAAGCTTTAAGAATTCGTTGCAGCTTCCAAAAAGACACTTTGTACCACCTGAGTTTAAGAGTTGGCAATCCGATTTGTCCGTTAGCATTTTGGATGCCTCCCTTGTCCGACCTTTCCAAATATCTAACTATTCTGGGTAAACAACAAAAACTAAGTGCACGCATACAACCTCAGCTAATCGTGTAGCACTTGTGCTACAAGCTATACATCGGTGTTAGTCTCTTCGTATAAATACAAGCATAGACACATTTTAGAGTCGACCATTCCATTATCTTCTCTCAACGCTATTCACGTAAGAGCGCTTATCGATTCACTCGTAACTCCTGAGAGTAATAGCAACCTCTTAACTGGTACCGATGGAAAAAGTTTGCAATCTCTTTGTAGATAACTCAAATCCGCAGCCCAAATCAACGTCAGGTGCTTTTTAGAGTACCATCAAATCATATTCAGATGATCGAATTAGTGTCGGTAATAACCTGTAAGTCTCAAGTAGAATTGAATTATTTTTTTTTATGTTTAGTGATGGAATGTTCGCCAAAAGAAGTAACTGTTTAATATATTCGGATAAACAAGGATGGTGTCAGCGATGGCGTCGAAAGTAAAAGCTATTTTTTTTTATTTTTTTTTTATTTTGGCACGCGTCAGCTTGAAATTTCTCATAGTGTGACAATTTATTTTATGGGGTTTGTAAAGTCCTTATACGCCATTCGGAGTTTCATTTTCAGCTATTTTGAGTGTAAACGAGTGTGTCATGAGGATCTGTTTTGATAAAAATATTAGTATTGGAAAAAATGGTTTCTGATACCCATGAGGGCGCACATCTGCAACCAGACTACAGAAAATAGACATTGAAGAAAAATAATGGAGTCATCAATAATTCATGTTTCCGTTGAACTGTTTTGTCTATGTAGGCAAAAGTGAATATATAATATTCGTTTGTAATAGCTAATTGCAAAGTAAAAAGGCCTGCTTTGTTGATTTTGTTCCTACTGATTGGAATCTGATTGTTTTGATAGCATGGCTCGCCAGACAGCCAACCACTTAAATGTTTAGCAGGTTAATGTTGCTTAGTTCAGACGAAAGCGAACAGTTTCGCAAAACTTATTCAGTTTTCCGCAACTTTTTACCGCATCTTTTCAGAAATCTCTGGTCTTTTAAATCTCATTTCACCCTGTTGTCTTCTGTCCTCGAGTTTTAATCTCGTTCGATTGAGAATATCATTCGCACTTAGTAAATCCTTTTCCATTTTCCGATCATTCTGATAGGTTTTAAACTGAATTTTACGTTGTGGTTTTTGTTACTTACTGTTTTCATAATTCGATTCTGTATATTGGAGTATTCCATGCGATAATTCCTCTTCTGCTTTATAATTTTTCTTTGATTTTTAATGGCAGATGAAAATATAGTGAGCACTGCAAGTGTAGTTTTTCTTTGTCTTTTTCATCATTTTCAGCGATGCAAGTAATAGTCAAATTTGAAGCTGGTGTTAATAGCTGTAAAATGCAATTTTTGATTGATTCATTCATTTTCTTTACTACTTATCGGCCATTTGTGGGTTATTTAAACCCGAGCATGTTTTGCATTGTAAGAATAATTAAGAGTGAATAATACATTGACAATTTGTTTTTAGAATAGCAGTTATTTTTCAAGATACAAGTCTTACTATTTAACTCAAAACCTGGGAGAAACTAAATGGAACCCAACTGGAATTTGAACTCGTTCTCATTCAGAACCGCTCAGGACGTAGTGCGCATGTCCAACTTGTTTTTGTGAAACAAAGAAGTTGATTTATTTGCATGAACTGAACTTTTTCGCACAGGCGCACGAGAACATTTTCAGTTAACTAAACACTGGGACATTTTGAAGAGAGAAACATTTATGCATCTTCAGGTAATATACACTAAAAGATTATCAAGATATAAACATTAGGATATTTTTAGGAGATAATCGCTACAGCATCTACGCCAGATAAACACATGGACATTTTCAATAGGCAAACATTCAGATATTTTCAAGAAATAAACACTAAGGAATTTCAAGAAATAAATACTAGGGAAACTACATAACAAATACATTAGAATATTTCAGGACATTAGGGCATCTTCGAGAAATAAACACTAGGGAATCTTCAAGAAATAAATACTAGGGCATCTACAGAATAAATACACTGGGATATTTCAGGAAATAAACACTTGTGCATCTTCGAGAAATAAACACTAGGGAATTTTCAAGAAATAAATACTAGGGCATCTACAGAATAAATACACTGGGGTATTTCAGGAAATGAAAACTTGTGCATCTTCGATAAATAAACATTAGGGAATCTTCAAGAAATAAATTGTAAGCATCTACAGAATAAATACACTGAGGTATTTCAAGAAATAAACACTTGTGCATCTTCGAGAAAGGAACACTAGGGACTTTTAAAGAAAAAAATACTAGGGCATCTACAGAATAAATATACTGGTGTATTTCAGGAAATAAACACTTGTGCATCTTCGAGAACAGACACGAGGGAATCTTGTACTATAAAAAATATTTTTTTTACTTTTATAGTATTTTTATTTCTTTGGCGGGCTTCACTATATGTCCATTGCTAACGGGTACTACCACCCCAGGTCAGGGTGGGCCAAGGAACAACAACAATTAGGGTGGTTCGACGCTCCTCAAAACCTCCAGTCTGCCGATCAGAGGCCTTACTGCCGGAAATAGTTTATCTTCTTACCCTGAAATACTTAAACAATGGAACCTAACACTGCAATATTGCCAGAGACATAAAACTAGTGTGACAGCTTTCAACACCGGGTGGTTTGGGGAGTTTTGCATGATGCAAATGACATAACGCAGTACCATATTGGCCACAAAGTCTCATCCTTTTACACTTGAAATGGTTAGATGTAAGCATAAGATCTATATTGTGGAACTTTCTTCCATCTTCTTGCGTCCAACTCAAATTTGATCTTCAAAAACTTAATGCAACGTCAATCGTTATCTCTTCACAATTCCTTTTCTTTGGTTGTTATCGTAAAATAAATTTTCTCATACCCTCTCAGTAATCCTTTGCGTCTTAGTGGCTTTATTACTTTTCTTCTGATGAAATGGTTCAAATAAAAATGTAAAACGAAACTGGACAGACGTTTTCCTGCCCTCAAAATTTCACTGGTCATATCCTGATCGAACATTGCAACCTTTCAGATGCGATTTCGATCGACTGCTGCCTTCACTTGGTTTAAATGAGAGTAGAGGTTGTTCGAATCATTCATTTAGTCTTCCGCAGAGATCTCATGACAGAGAAGTCTCTTCCAAGAAAAAAGCGACAAACCTCACTATTTTTTGTGAGTAGATGTCAGAAACGAGGAGAAAGTGGAATAAACTTACAATCATAAAGAGGTAACTGAAACGTCTGGAATATATTTTACTATTTTTCACCTTATAAAAGTCCCAAGGGACAGTCTAGGTAGTAGTTACTGAAGATGGTGGTTGTTAGAGCGTTAAGTTTGATTGATTTGTTTTTTTTTACAGTTTATCAACCTGCTGTAACCTAAAAAGTGTTACTAGATGAGGAATAACCAAAACGGAGGTTGGAAATGAAATGGTAATCTTTATAGCTGTTATGGAGTGGTTTCACAGTGGAGGCTTGTAATTGTACTAAGTCGGTCCTAAAATAGGTTCGACGTACAAAACTTTAGGAACTTGATATAATAGGTAATGACGCAGTAATCTAGTTGTGGTGGCTGATACTTTAATATCCGACTAACGGTCGTCCGGCATCGACTGACTGACCAACTCACTGAGCGACTTCACTCGCTACTCTTACTACTCCTACTTATTCTAGAAGTGGGAGAGTCTATTAACTATAGAATAGGTGTGTTCCACTATAACAATAACAGCAACAAAATACAATACTCGCCAGCGGCGTGAAGTAGGTAAACCACTGCTAGTGGTGGTCTCTTAGATAGCATATTACCCCCAATAGTGGCCAACGTATTTACGAGGATTGGGGCATACGCTTAGTGTTCATAGGTACGGTATATAATACAACCTTTTACAATTATTCAAAGCCTGCAAATATTATTAGATCGAAATACTGTTTTAGGGTTAATAATACTTTACTGATACAAGCGTTACTAATCAGCCCATAGCTGGGCGTAGAAGAGTTGGATTCGTACCTTTCCCAAAAATATTTGCACGTAAGTGAACATAACGAACCCAAGAGGGTTGGGAAGTCAGAGAGCTGTGTTGCAATTCCAGTCAGATTCGTTTTAGCAGTTAACCATTACACCACTGGAACATCCAAGCTTTATGTATCTGGTGTTCCCAAGCGGTCACCTATCCAGGTATTGAACAGAGAAGGAAAGTTGAGAAAGGTAGAAAGTTGGAAAAGGAAGCTTCTGGTCATATATGGCCAGCGGTTCCCTATTTTCGTCTCGATCTGGCTCCTGTAAAAGTAGAGCATAGCAGGATGAGTGAGGTACTTACTGGAGCGGTACAGAGAAACGACCCTCTTTTCAGCATCTTTTATCGATGGATTGTATACATATATGAGTTCTATTTGACGTGTGAGATGAGCTTAAATCCTATAGGAATTCCAAGGGGCGTCTTTGAGGGAACATACCTTCATTACGATAGACCGAAATTATGCACGATGATGATAGGTTTTGAGGTTGAAAGTTTTTCTCGATTGAGCTGTTAAAGAAATCAGCTATCAGGCTCTGGTCATCTAAATCTTTGTAGGTAAACCAACATAATATCGTATCATCTACATAAATATTCACAAAAGAACGGTGTATGCGATTTTAAGGAAGAAGAAGAAGAGAGGCAGGAGGTAATAACATGTAAATTACTTGACGTTTTTGTGTGAGTTGATGGCAGAACAAGAACCGATAAAAATGGTAACGTGTCAAAAGTTCATTAAAGTAACAAATAAACTGAAAATTGTGGAGAGCCATCAACCTCCTGAATGGGAAAGGCATATAAACAAGTTAGCTTTTTTTAAGGAATACAGAAATAACTGCTCAAAAGAAAATGACAAAAATGTTTCATTCTAATAGCAAAAGTGGAGGGACTACATCAAATCAATAACTGTATCTACTGCAAGGAAAGTTGAGTCACTAGGTCTTGCCAGATAACTTTTTCTCATGAGCGACCATTTTGCATATTTACAAATCTACCCTTCGTCCGTGCATTGAATACTGCTGCCATATATCTGGTCTAGTGCTCCTGCGATTCATACTAACGTTCCTCCCAATATCCAAAAAGGATGCATAATGTAATCGATCCTAACTTGGCATCTCGATTTCAGTCTCTTTGTCACCGACTGGACATTGCTTCCATCTGCCTTTTCTACAAACATTTTCATGGCAACTGCTGTGATATTTTTGTTTTCTCTGGTACCCCGACTGCATGGATTTAAATGCGCCACCAGAATAGCATTTAGGTCACAATCGATTCTTGTTGAAATGGCGAAACACAAGCGCCTCATTTAATCTACCAATTTCTTTTCTCGCGTTTGAGACTCCCTTCCGTTTCTTTGCTTCGTTTTTAATTACAATCTTCAAAATTTAAATGCAAGGTCAATCGCCATCTACCTATCCCGTTCATCTTTTACGCTTTCCCCAATCCTCCCTATACTCAGTCTTTCCTCTCAGTTTCCTTCCCTGTAATCCCCTCCCCCCTACGTACTAGTGGCATTCCCGCTTTGATCCGGGTGAAATGATTTTAAAAATTAGCATTTTTAGCCTTCTGATACATTCGAATATTTTTATGTACGTTTTATATTCTTAAATAAGAAATACCCGCTCTTATCTTCTGCAAATAAAAATGAGAAATATGTCATTTGTATTTGTTCTTTGCATATATATATATATATATATATATATATATATATATGTGTGTGTGTGTGTGTGTGTAGTAATGTAGAAAATAACTGCACCTGCCCAAGAATTCTTCTCAATGATACGGCTGGTCTTTTGATAATACTTTGGTAAAACGTTCCAGTACTTTCCAGCACCTCCCCATATATATATATATATATATATATATATATATATATATATATATATATATATATATATATATATGTATAAATGTGTGTGCTATCCTGTGTTAAAAATGTCGGATTATTATCAAACTTTTCTAGTTTGTAAATCGAATATCGATTTCCTACAAAAATGCGTATTTCAGACTAAGTCAATTTCAATATATTTTACCATAACATAGATTTTAAAGAAATTCTTCCTGAATTTATATGTGGGTTTCGATTTCTTCAAAAGAAAATATCGACCCGTAACTGTTTTTTTCTTTTCCTCTTACCTCTTGTCCCATAATAGCAAAATATATTCTGTTTGTTCCTCTAGTTATTTAGTAAGTTAGTTAGCACAAGCTTTACGTCCTGTCATCAATTGATATAAATAATGGACCATTATTATGATTGCGAGAAATGACCGAAGAAAAAGGTATTTCAGAGCTGCTACCTGGTTTCCGTAATGAAAAGAATTCATTCATAAGAACAGAAAGAAGCACTTCGATGTTGTGTAATAATTAACAAGCTTGTCTCGCTATATCAATTCTGACTGAATAGTGAGTTCGACCCTCACTGGATACTCCAAACTTTCGGCCTTGTGCCACATCAAAGCTACGCTTAGAACATCATTTTTGGTAGTCACTTCGACGTGAGTAATCGTTAGCAATCTTGTCTAACTAGAACGATTCCGATCACTTGGTGTTCGTTGTTTTCGGCCTTGTACCATATTTACTCTACGCTTAGAAAATAACCATAATAAAAAAAAAAATCGAAGGTACGTTTATTTTGATGACTATATGTTATAGTGGAACACACCTATTCTATAGTTAATAGACTCTCCCACCTATAATAAGTAGGAGTAGTAAGAGTAACGAGTCAGTCGCTAAGTCGCTCAGTGAGTTGGTCAGTCAGTCGATGTCAGACGACCGTTAGTCGGATACTAAAAATATCAGCGACCATAACTAGATTACTGCGTCAGACATATTATATGAAGTTCCTAACGTTTTGTACGTCGAACCTGTTTTAGGACCGACTTAGTACAAATACAAGCCTCCACTGTGAAATCACTCCATAACACTATAAGATTGTTGGGATTTTTTTAAAGGGCGCAATTTCTAAACAAACAAAAACTAAAAGAAAATCTTTATTAAATTAAATGTTAAAAAATTGTATTATACACACCGCCATTACCGCAGAAAAATAATGGACACTTCTGCTTTCATTGCGGGGAATGACGGAAGAAAAAGATATACTAAATATACTAGTTAATATAGGAATAGAATGTCGTTACTGATACTTGAGTTTGAACAATAGATCGCTAGTGAGCAAACACAGGCGATCCCATTAAGTAGACCACGTGACAATATAGGAAACGCATATATGGAAGGTAAAGTGACGTCTAATTGATCGCTATTTTTAGTCTATCCTCTATACTATACGGATCACGGAGGTGATAACGCTCTCACGCGTTGAACGTATGCTTTAGTGAAAAATAAATAACGAAAAAATAAAGGCGCGAATTAGAAACGAAAGCAAATCTAGAAAAGAAAGAGAAAATAGAGAAAGGAACAAAAGAAAGAAAGAAAGAATTGTAGTAAGTAAAACGAGAATGCATTATTTTCGTCTTTTATAATTCTTCATTCTATGTGTCAAATATATATTTTAATATCATTCAGATTTCCTTGTTCATTATCTTCCATTAATTAAACATACTCCAGGTGACACATAGGATTCAAAGAGAGAACTGACAATACGATATAAAATAAGAAAGAATTGTTTTCCATATTCCGATCAATTTTATAAGCTCAATTAATTAACGATACAATATTCGACATTCCGCGGATATTTTATAGTTGGAAAATCGCATAGAACGTATTCAATCATTAAATTAAGAATTACGACTCATAAGAAAATTAAAAAGGGAGAGATCGTGAAATTTTCATAGGCATTTCTCGATTGTAATATTTACAGTAACAGTTCGATTTGACGTCACTCGATTTAATATCGGATTTCAGGAGACGTTCGTAGATAACATGGGCTATAACGAAACTTTATTTTTACTGAACAAAGTTAAATAAATATTAGAATAAATCATTCACCGAATCCGTGTTTAGTTAAAAGATAAGTGTCGACCTTGTCTGTCATAAAGTTAACTAGTAATGAGAAATCAAGTCGAGTTAAATTTTTACTATAAATAACAAAACGTATTTGGACAAAGTATTTACGAATATTTCGTTTTGTTTAATATATAAACAAGTTCGTTTGCTTATTGGAAATTACTGTTCTCAGTAACCATTGGGTAAGTTCCCAGAAGAAAAACATTTTTGGGAAGGACGATTCTAGTACGTGTGTTTGTTGTTACAACATCTTTTCCTTCTTGTCGTCAATGTAAAATTTATTTATTGGGTAATTTTTTAATTCCATGAATAGATCTTAATTCTTACACTTGCATTTTTATGTGTTTCCCTCTTTTTCTATGCCTTGGTTATGAATATAAATAAATAAATAATAGTAGTAAGTAGCCTCACCTACAGTCGGGTTCACGATTCTCTTCGGTCTTTGGAACAGAAGTAGAAATTTATCCCTTGTTTTAATTTTAATATTGGGTTTCCGGTTCCTTCTAAAGTCTACTTCCATACTATACGTCTAACGTCTCCGACAAAAATCTGAAATTTTATTCACTAATTAAATCTTGACGTCTACAAGTCTAGAGTTAGTCTTCCCTGCATAACTCTATGAATTACACTGACCCTTAGTATACTAATACAACACCACATAGTATCCCTCTACCTTGTGTGGCTCGTGGGTTTTGTACTGGATGAACATTAAAAAAAAGTTGCAGTGCTCCTTTGTGCTTTTCTATTGTTCTCTCCTCTTAGTAATGTTTTCTTTTTGTCATATACTTTCACACTCACAAAACTCTTGGGTCTTAGTGGCTTTATTGCCTTGCTTGGAGTGACATGATTAAAAAAAATTGAAAAAGATTATATTTACAGAATTACTTTAAAAAATTTTCTGAATATTAACAAGGCAAAGCATTTATGATTGTTTTATTATACTAAAAGTAATTATTTGCTTGCTGTATTGGATTAAAAATATTTATGTTCATTAAATGCAGTTAACAACAGAACTTGATTCTTTACGAAATAAAAAAGTTACACAGGACTTAAGGAATTATCGAATTTAAGCAACACATACTTCTGAAGTTCTTTAAATATAGGTTTTATCGAAGAGTATAATATATATATATATATATATATATATATATACGTAGTGCTTCAAAAGTAACTCCCTGTTTTATGCTTTTCTTTTTGGGTTGGTTAAAAGAATTTTAAATAAAACCTCATGGAAAACGCTTTTATCTCATAGCATTTCTTGTAAAAGTTATAGTTAATATATAAATTATAAGTATTTTTAAATGGGGAATTACGTTTCAGTCACCTTGTATATACAGAATGCCCAGTAAAAATCCTTATGGAAAATACCATCATAGACAGTAACAGCTGAGAATGTCAAAGATTACACAATCACTATTGACACAATTGCAAATGGAGGATAGAACTCTGTCTCATCCACAAAAATCACAATGCATTCATATGCTTTCTTGCTTTATTTATAGATAGTTTAGCCAATACCTGTTGAAAACTACTATTATTCCCAGTGGCCCTCTAGAACCCAGTTCTGAATGCTATGAATTAATGTATCTGGAGTATATTTCTAACTCACTTGAAAAAAAAAACGTCGTCTTGACATCGTCGATATTAAATCCTTGAAGTGGAACTTAACGGAAAGTTGGAATGAAATTCCTTTTAACATTATCCGCAAACCTACTGCCTCCTGTTTACCATGCTTACAACTTTGTGTTAAACGATGATTGTTCCATTTTGGGCATGGATCATGATAGCTGAATAAATTTCTTTCTGAGTGTAACGCTTTTTTTACTGAGTCCTCTTTAGTTACATTTTACTGTATGTTGGCTTTTGGAAGTTTTCGGGCGATCTGCTTATTGTTATTTAGTAAAAATTTTATTGATTTGTCCTTAAATTCTGAATAAGAATGTTCTTCTTTACACCCTAAATGATTCCTTAGCTTGAAGTCATTTTTATTCTTTGTCTAAGAAATGGTCGTGTACAGCTGATTGTTTAGACATTTCTGAATAAGGTGAACATCATGCATGGCATCCACAGCAGAATCTTAAACATGGTTGCTTATTTAAGAATATAACACGATGTCTCAGATTAATATTTTTGATTTTATCTTAACTTACGGTTTTAGACAAAAGTACCGCTAGTAAAACTTGGCTTAACTTTTATATTAAATTGGTTATGACTTATCCATACACACCGAGTTATTTGAAATGTTTCGTCTATTTTATCTCATATACTGATATTTTTATGATGGATTAAAGTTATGTGACATTACTACTCTCATTGCAATTTCAGATCATAGTTTCTGTTTTGGAAGTTCATTCTTGGAACACTTAGAACACACAAAAGCAATATCTTTAGTATTTATAATTATACTAATCAAATAGGTGTCCTTAGGGAACGACATCAGTGTTGAATGTAGAATTTCTATTCTATAGAGTAATATGGCTACTGATAATGTCAGCATTGTCTATCGTCAATATATGTGATATGTTGTCGTGTTAATTAAATTTGTCATTCAGCTTTTCTAAATGAGGCAGATGAATGACCATAATTCCTTTTAGAATACAAATGTGAAAACAAATTGCCTCGATCCATAATAATGGTACAATTGGAATAAGAATTAAGCCTCAGCGCCACGCTTATAATTTAGGAAGTGAGTGGCCTTTATGGTACTAAACAATTGCCAACGCCCTGAGCGTTTTTTTTTGTCTTCCTTTTATCAGGTATCTTGGTCAGCTTCACAGTGTCACCTGCTTTGATTGATATTAAATTGAGACGAATATCCTAAAGTTTTACATGAATACTTTCGAAGGAAAATAAATTGACGAATTTCGAAACTTCTAATATAACAAGAATTTTATATATTGGTTTAGAAAGCTACACACAAACACACGCACGCACACACACATACACACACACATTTATATATATATATATATATATATATATATATATATATATATATATATATAGTTAATAAACAATAAAATCCATGTCACGTGTGCGACGCTGTGAAAACGTATTCCTACAATTTTGAGTATTTTTCACTCAACGTGACCATGTTTTAAACGGGGCGCTGATCTTATAAAACTTTCAGTTATTGTTTGGATAAATCTTGTTCTTATGTACATCGTTTTTGTCATGTCGTATTGATAATGTTATATTTATGAATATGTCCTGAAGATGGTTAATTAGACCAAAACGTCAGACGTTGACATATTAACATTAAAACAGCATAATCACATATAAGGATTTTTGTTTTTGTTTTTTCCGTATATATTTTCTTCATATATATATATATATATATATATATATATATATATATATATATATATATATATATATATATATAATATAATGAAAAGCTTTTAAACCCCACCACCTAGTAATTTTGTAAATTGGCTCAGAATGATTTGTTTTGTACTTTAAATAAGAGAAAATTAATAGACATTGTTAAATAAAAATTGAGACATGAATTTTATTAGACATTTTATCTTCACAAAAAGAAAAAAGAAGCATTTTAAGCTTAAATTTTGTTCTCATAAAAATGTCCACCGTTAACTTTGATGATTACATCAGCACAAATTTTAGGCATTCGTTGCCAAAGCTTCTCAAGGTATAAAATTGATAATTGATTCCATTTTTTTTTCAGTGACTCAAAGTGCACTTTTTCGGGTTTTTTTTTTAAATTTTTATTTATTTATTTATTTTTGGTCACTTTTCTGTCAAGTTTATCCCATGCTAATTAGGGGGTGGCTTAAAAATTTTGAATATATATATATATGAGGAAATATAGTCTTAAGATGTGCTATATTTATGGGATAAAGTGCTCAATATCACAGATAGAGCGTGTGTAAATATAAAAGTGAACATAGAAGTCAACAGTTAGAGGCGACAGTCTGTTTCATGCTAGTGCAATCGTCAGGCCTGACATGCATATATATATATATATATACACACATTTACTTCTATGTTTTTTATATATATATATATATATATATATATATATATATATATATATATATACATTTAATCATGTTTTTATATATATATATATATATATATATATATTTAATCATGTTTATATATATATATATATATATATATATATATATATATATTTAATCATGTTCATATATATATATATATATATATATATATATATATTTAATCATATATATATATATATATATATATATATATATATATATATAAACATGATTAAATGTAATTTTCCCAAAATGTGAACTACCCAAAATTAACTCATTTTCAACCATAATATTCGACATTCGCAGTATGTAAGAATATTTTAATCAAGTGTCAACTGGTATCTTAGACATATCTCCAATAATTGTTACAAATACTAAAACAGATCTGACAATGCGCAATACAAACTTTTTTCAACATTTTTTTTTAAATCCAACTTCAGTTTGTTTTTCGTTAAAAAAAAAAAGAGCATAGATAAGTTCGAAAATTCCAATTTTAAACATTTTTTTTCCTCTTCGTGCTTTCGATTACTGGCCTGAAACGATCGCAGTAAACGATAAAATATGATATTATTCCTTCTTTTTCGCATTTTTTTCAGCGATTTACTTTTCACGCACACAAGCACAACACGTGTATATATATATATATATATATATATATATATATATATATATATATATATATATGTTCATCGTCATTTTGGAAGCTGTTTTCTGTCTTGTCAAAGTCCTGCATTAATAAATCATAGAGTGAAGGGGAAAATGGAACTTTATTTCCCTCGAGTCCTTCTTTATATGGCTCGATCAGACGATGCGGAAAAAGAACAAGATATGTGCGCTTCTTACGACCAACAGCAAACTTTATACTCTTAGCATTTTTTCAACCAGTGGAATTTTATGAATAATGCTTATATATCAATGCCGAGCAAGAGCATGTTCTTGCAAGAGCCAACAGGCTGGAGATTTCGGGCATCTTCTCATTGGAATGATTGCAAATATGGCTGATTAGTTTTGCATAATATGCTTTTTAACGGCACACGAAGGAATCCAAGTGTCCGATGAAATAAATATATATATCCAGAAAATATGATCGAAACGGCAATTTTCGGGACGAAGTTGGCTTCTTAGAAAGAAAGTATTTTAGTTTAGATGTGGAACAAACCATTTAAAAAAAAAAAAGAAAATTAAAAAGCAATGGAAAGATGCTCTCCATATATATTCGTGAAAGCTGGTATAATTTAATTCTATTTATTTATTTTTCTTTAAGAAATTTGTATGTAGTTACATATTATTCATATCGTTTTATATTTTGTTTCCCTTAGCTTAATTAATCCGTTATCGTTGTTGCTTTAAATTTGTTTACTTATCGCCGTTCCCGTGTGACGACGCAAATCTATCGAAGTCGTTATTTTGTTTTTCAGCGGAGTCTCTTAAGAAAAGTAATTCGTCTCTCATACTAGATTTCATATTCTTCCTCTCTATGCGCCGTTTCCCTTCAGGATGTAGGTGATCATGGCTTTCCACAACTTTCCGTCACTTGTAGCCCATAATAAGCTTTGTTTTCCTGTTAATTTAACTAACTCCAGTTCCGCCATCCATGTGCTGAGGCTCATTAAATATGTCTTGCCTTCAATCTCTCTTGTGAGTATCAGATTTTCCAAGCCCTCTCTCCTCATTATATGCCCCAGAAACATCAACTGTATTAGTTTCCGTTTTGTTTTATTTTTTCTCCGAAACTTCGTCGTTACTCACATGCTAGGTTCATGGTATCTCGAATCATATTTCCGGTACTTCATATCTCCTCTTCATTTTTGCGGAAATCGTCCAGCACTCACTGCCATACAGAAGGACAGATAATCACGTAACAGTTTAGTACTCTTTTCCTTGTTTATAACGAAATGCTACTAATTCTTAGTACTTTGCTTAGCTTTTGGAATGCTTCCTTGTTATCCCAATACGCCTTAGTATCTCAGTGTCACACTTTCCGTCCTCTGTTAAAACATTTGGCGACTTCCTTAGTGATTTTCAACTCATCAAAAAAAACTGATTAGACAACAGGTAAGGATCAGTATAAAAAAGTAGGCACAATATGTCTATATTATTTAATGAAATATATATATATATATATATATATATATATATATATATATATATATGTATATAATAAAATATTTTTATATGTTTATATTTGATTTGTAACCTGTAGTCTATATTAATTTTCAATTTATATATTATATATATATATATATATATATATATATATATATATATATATAATAAAATATATTTTTATATGTTTATATTTGATTTGTAACCTGAAGTCGATATTAATTTTGTCAATTTATATATATATATATATATATATATATATATATATATATATATATAATGAAATATTTTTATATGTTTATATTTGATTTGTAACCTGTAGTCGATATTAATTTTGTCAAATTTTCTCAATTACACAGCGGCCCTTTTATAAATGCCCTTCGGTTTTAGTTCCCCCCCGCCCCTTTTTCTTTTCTTTACTTTTCCTCTCCCTCTCTGATCTTCTGATCTTTAAGATTAGATCGTCTATTGTGTGTGTATGTCACCACAAAATGTATCCTTTCCGGTTACATCTTTAATGTATTAGACATCCGAGAATATTCATATTTCTCTCACTTAAACCGTCTTTGACTCCCCTCTTTAAAACTTCTCTCTGTGTAATTGTAACCCCACCTTCATCTTTAGACATTCCTGTTCTTCTTCTGTTCTTCTCTCGTCTGTTACCCCTCTCTATAGCTTTCTTTTACACTAACATTCGTCCCACACTATCATACATACACTCTCACTAAATTTTATTTTTTTTTATGCCCGGAGTTGTTTTTTTCTGTTTTCTTTTTGAATTTGTTGGTCTGATGAATTGGATTGTATTTACGATTCCAAATGAATAAATTATGACCATGGAATATTAGTGTTTAAGCCTTTTTATTATATCCTTACTCTGTCCTGGACATTGAGTTCTACCTGGATTCTATCCTCTTGGAATTATTTTTTATACAAAATATATATGTATGCATATGTATGTATGTATGTATATATATTCACATATTTTAGATATATGATTGCATATGTATGTATATTTACCACTAATATTATAAATATCTATCTATCTATCTATCTATCTATTATTATCTATCTATCTATCTTCACTCTCTCTCTATATATATATATACACACACACACACACACACACACACACACACATATATATATATATATATATATATATATATATATATATATATATATATAATTTATATACTCTCTTATAATTTTTTATTAAAAAAGTTTATAACATAAGTATGTTGACTACAAAAAAGCCATTTGTTTCAACACTCTCTATTATGTATCAAGTGATGATGTTGAAAATAAAATAAATGGTTTTAAAAGTTTCGGATTAATTAACGATCCTACACTAGGAAAATTGTTACAAAAGCTAGAATAACCAATCTTGACAACGAAATCATGTTATAATAGCTATTCAGATATTTAAAATACGTAATATTAAAATAATTTATACTAACCAATAATTATAAAATTATATGATAAAATTTAATATTAAAATTAAAACTGGCAATTTTAAAATCCAAATTTAATCACCTACAAAATTATTGAGAAAAGAAAAATATATGTTTATTCAATTCATTTCTCCATTGAAAATTTTATCATATAATTTTATATTATAACATGAGCTTTTGAATCTTTCTATACTTTTATTTTGATTGGTTATTCTAGCTTTTGTAACAATGTTTCCCAATTAGTGTAGGATCATTAATTAATCTGAAACTTTTAAAACCATTTATTTTATCTTCAACATCATCACTTGATAAGACACAGAGTGTATTGAAACAAAATGGCTATTTTGTAGTGATTTTATAACATACTTATGTTATAAATTTTTTTTTTTAAAAATAATTATATATATATATATATATATATATATATATATATATATATATATATATATATATATATAAGAAAACATTAAGCTACGTTGGTTTTAACGTTTCAGTATTTTCAGGCGATTTCGGTCAAATGATTTCCTATTTTTTCCTTTTTTTTTTAAATAAAAATTATATATATTTTTTCAAAGCGTTAGGAAATCAATTGATTGAAATCGGAAGATCGAAAATTTTTCTTTGATATCCTTGTTTTCTATACTTAAAAACTCTACAATATGATTATTGATTGATCGCTTTTTAATACTACTGTTTCCTGGTCTAATTCAACACTGGCCATTACCTTTTTTACACACACACACACACACACACACACACACACACACACACACACACACATATATATATATATATATACATTGGGGGGGAAATAACTATTCGTACACTTGAAAAATTGTATTTTTATAAATGTAAAAGCCTGAAATAAAACAAATCTCGGCATATTTTATGTATACAGAGACATATTATTAAAAAAAGATAAATTGCATAATGCTCTGATAATGGTTAATAGCGTTAACTATAATTCCTGATAACATTACTGGAACATAGGCGGCTCCCAGATAGCCCCGTCTATCCAATTTTACTTGCATAGTTTGGGTCAATTCTTGATTTTGTTTTCAGGCACTTTCCAAAGGTGCCAGACAATGGGATCGTCTCCTCAGACCGATAGCAATAAAAAAAAGTCACCTTCCTGATAAATCGACATCGATGAGATTCAGGCCTAGTTCTCATTGTCAGAAAGCAAAAAAAGTTCTAAAAAATTCACTCGGCCACATGCCAACCAAATATCATATCGCTAAAATCTGTGAGCTTTTCACAAAGAAGACAGAAACAACAGAATAAATGGTGTCACTGTCCATGGAAATGATCCCACGTTTAATCAAGAAAGTCAAAAGTGACAGGTGTTCGCATCAAGCAAAAAGAGGCCTGAATCATGGAATATCAGAACTCAAGATCAATATGGCCATTTAGAAAATATAAAATAAGAAATGAATAGTTAAAATTTATATAGTATGCGAAACGGGGTGTGTAAACAATGGAGATGTAATCAGTGACAAAAACGGTGACGTATAGGCTAGCGAAGAGACAAATGAATGAGGAGTAAGACTTATATTAGATCAAGGCATGATGAAATGTGTTCTGGATAATATCAACTGCCTGTTAAAATTCTTGATGTTAAACTCAAAGGGAAACTTAAACAGAAACTGGACAGTTTTAGAGTATGCTAGACAACGCCAAACTCGCTGGAAATTACAATTGTTATGGGAGACCGAAATACCAAAGTAGAGTTGAAGAGAGATGATGAAATAGTTGTTGCATTCAAACTGGGAACCCGGAATAAACGCGGATAAATATGGGCCCAATGGTGCTCGGCCAATTCATATAAAATGATTTTTCTAAAAAAAATAAAAGCCATGGTATATAATGAAATGGATAGACAGGGACATGTTTCGCTTTTGGAACGGACAGCCTAGAAAACAAAACTATTATTAAATAAAATCGAAGCCACTGAAAATTTATTGGTTCTAATTCATCTTCTTAAACAAACATAGAATTGGCAAACGTTGTGGACAAACGCATTTGTATGTAAATAGATATTGGATAAATAGATTTTTTTTTTTTTCTTTTTTTTGTCTTATTTTTTTAAGTATGGCAAAATCGATCAATAAATAAAAAGAAAGATTATCTCCCCTGAGGTGAAATTCAATTTCCTGCAAGAGTAAGGCTACAAGATTTACAAGCGTCGATTCTAAAAGTGTTATCTTTTCGCATTTACAAAAGAAACACATACAAATTTCTATGTATATATTTAGATACATAGATTTTGTATAAAGTTTCACGAGGCAGAGAGAAAGAAACGGATTGTAGTTTGTGCTTTGTTCTTTCTTTCTTTCTTTCTTTCTTTCTTTTACTTCCATCCGGTATCGAAGTATTTTAATAACGAATATTTCATTGTAATTTGTGAGCCTTACTTTGTTTGCAATTTATTGAGAACCGCACAGCATTTTGACAAGTAGAATCCATCTGCATTGTCTCAATTTAATGACTCGATTCTCAAATACTTTCGCTACCGCTTATGCACTAATGTAAACTATATCATCTTTTTCGACGTTACTTATAAAATATTCTTTATTTCTCCTCATTGCATGATATTTTTTTATGCTGCCTTCACTTTTGTTTGTTTTTGTAAGCTAAAAAGAAATTAGGAAAAAGAATAAATTTTATTCATATAAACTTTGTGGTCTTGGTTTTTATTTGTTTTTCATAAACTTTATTCTTTTTGTTCAATATTTAAAATAGCAAAATGAAACATTTCCCTCCAGTGACAAAGGTTTCTTGAAAACAATGTCATGCTGCTATTTGCTGTTTCTAAAAATTATATTTAATATTTTCTGCACTGTTTCCATCATGCACATACAGTCTCTTTCTTAAACAGTTCCATAATTGATATTCTTGTCCATTGATAAAAGAACTGGGATTTTCTTTCGTATATATTATGCTACAATATGCACTTCGGTGTCGGTTTGTTGCGAAGATTTTACGCTTCTTTGCAGTACACGTTAGAATTGCGATAAAAAAGACTCCCAAAAGCTAAGCAACAGTATTAAGAAACGAGAAAATTCAAATAGAAACAAAGAAAAGAGTACTGAAGTCTCCGGAATCGATCCTCCAGATTTACAAATCAACAATTCCCCCTTTGCATGGAGTATTGCTGCCATATATGGTCTGGAGCCCCTTCTCTTTGCCTCGGGGTTCTTGATAGGCTCCAGAGGCGGATATGCAATATAATTGGCCCTGATCTGGCATCTCGTCTACAGACACTTTCTCACAGACGCGCCGTCGCCTCTCTCTGTCTTTTTTTACAAATACTTTCATGGTAATTGCTCCGAGGAGCTGCATTCGCTGGTTCCCAGACTTCATGAATTCAAGCGCCCTATGAGGCTGGCATCCCGCTCTCACCCCTTCACTGTCGAAACTCCTAAATGTAGCCGTCTCTTCTACTCTAATAGCTTCATGTCTCGCACCTCTCACCTGTGGAACTCTTTTCCCTATTCTAGTTTCCCTGAGAGCTATAATCTACAGCTATTCAAATGTAATGTCAATCGACATCTCCAGTTGCCTTGATCTATCCACTACCCTTCTCCTCATTCTTTCTTCTATCACTCCTATCTGATCTTGCTCAAAATTTTCTGTAACCCCTTGCGTCCTAGTGGCTTCCCGCCTTGCTTGGGGTGAAACGCTTAAAAAAAAAGTATTATGTAATATTTCTCCACCTCTATGGCAGTGAACGCTAGACAATGTATAGAGTAAGCAGTGGCTAGAGACAACCGCATTATGATTCCACTGAAATATACTGAGAGCATGTGTGAATCTGTGAGAAACTATGAGAAGATGTGAGACACGTAATGAAGAAAGGGTGCTTGGAGAATTTGACTGGGGAGGGAGTTGCATATGGATAGAAAGAGTAACAAGAGGGAAATCAGAGAGTAATTTACATAACAAGTTTGTGTAAATATATGGCAGAACAGAGAGTAGGAAGGATGGTGAAAAGAGAAACCTTACTTAGAGCTTCCTGAAGGGATGCGGCACATAGCAGAAGAATATGCATTTAGGCTTCGATTATTGCGAAGAACTTACACTCCATTAGAGTAGACATTTATACAATGGAGATGAAATAAATACTGCTAAGTAAGATGTAGAAAACAGGCTAACAATTGCAAGCATCTACGAGGTTTTTAATTTATTAATATGATTTTTGAATTATTTCATTCTGACCAGGGGTGGTAGCACCTGTTAGCTATGGAGATATAGGGAAGTCCGTCAAACAAACCAAGACACTATGAAATTATAAAAATACATCTTAATAGTAAAAATAGCAGCAATACTTTTGATATAAAAAAATTATAACAATATATATTTATAATAGAATTACAAACAACACCTATTTATAGTAAAGTTACCAACAGTACATTTTACCTGTATTTTAAGGCATACAGCAGTTGCTTTCAAAAAATTTAGATTTCGGCATTAAATAAACAATACGTGTTGATATGCTGCTAAACAAAATCAACCAATCAACGCGCCATTATTTCAGTTTGACAGTTTCAAGACATTTAACTGTTTTATAAACAGCGTCTTGATGTGAAAATATGCGTAAAATTGCTTATCTACATAGAAAATAAAAAGGTTTATAGTTTGTTAAATAGAAATAACGTTATCGACGTTGTTTCAAACATAAATATATCATTTGCATTTTTATAACATTTCACCCCAAGCAAGGTACTAAAGCCACTAAAATACAAGGAGTTACAGAGTGTGAGAGAATATGAGAAAAAGAAAACATTATTAAACAGGAAGGACAATAAAAGAACAAGATTAATGTTGACTAAGAAGCAAGAAGCCGGAATAGGGTTTCACAGGGGAAATATTCAAGAAAAGAAAGAAGAATTTGCGATTGCCTCTAGCAATTTTAACTGTAAAATGGTGAGACCTTACCGTCAATCAAGCAATACGCTTAAATTCATAAAGTCTAGATACCAAAGAGGAAAATTAATCAGAAAAATGGTCATTAAAATATTTATAGAAGAGTCTCATGGGAGCTATATTACGGCGTTGGGAAAAGTGACTGAAGTCGGGGTGCCAGGTCAGGAACAATAACATTGCAGATTCTTCTTCGTATTTTATCAAGAATCTCGAAATACATAGCAGAAGTACCAGGCCAGATGTGTCAACAATATTCAATGCATAGACGAATGGTAGACTTATAAATGTGTCAGATAGATTCTGTCGAGAAAAATTTTCTATCACAACATAGCGAATCAGCATACCTTACAGCAGACCATGCAGATGACTTTCCATTTCATGTTACCAAAAAACGTGAGCCTGAGAATGACGCAATTGGTAACTCACCTAGAGGTTAACATAAGCCATGTTTATCTCCATTCCTCTAAGAGAAGCATTTTTGGCTCTCTCAGACGAATAAATAAGAGCAACTTTGTTTTGGAAGCGTTAAAATTTCCAAGCCATTTCTTGCCCCAGTTAACAAAAGACTTTTGGTCATTTTCTTTTTACCAAAGTTGACAATTTGACCTTTTCATTTCGAAACATTACAATTAAGAGAGGAGTAAATATTTGTGTCCTCAGCATAGAAACTAAGTTAAGAATTGATAACACCAGAAATGTCTTTGATGAAAATTAAGAACAACGTTGGTACACAGAAAGAGTCCTGGGGGATTAACGCAAAAAAAAAAACATCTAGAGAGGTGGCCGTTCTAGACAAATTCCATTTCACGATTTGATAAGAAATATTGAATCAGATGAAGAATTCTTCCAGGAACAACATAATCATTCATCTAGTGAAGATATCCAGCGTGCCATACCCTGTCAAACTATATTCGAGATATTCAAAGAGCCCGAGCCTTTCTTATCTAAAACTTGACAGACTCTTTCAGCAGTAATCGTAAATACTAATCAGCAATTGCTTATCTGAAAAAAAGACCCTACGACGTGATATGCTTATCCAATTCAGAATTGATTAGGGCCTCTAGTACTTTACCAATAAGAGGCAGAAAAGTAATAGGCCGATAGTTAGAAGAATCCGATGGTTCACTTGAATTCTTAAAGACTGCAGAAGCAGAAAAGCAAGAAATAGTAAGGTATTTATTGCAAAGTATAGAGAGAACAGGATTCAGTTCAGGAGGACATTTCTTAAGGAATATAACACAGATACTATCAAGTTCACCCAAGTGAGAACAGGATGTGTTGGTAGTGCAAAGGATATCGGTGCCGGAAATTTAATCGTCAAGCTTACTTCAAATTCCGGGGTAGACTGTTTCGTACACTTTGTCACTAATGCACTTTGGAAAGGCATAACTCCTTTTTTTTTTTATCTCCACTAACGTTAGATTAAATTGGACTGTATATCGTGCTTTCTAGCCTTTGGTGGAAACCAGTCTAAAAAATGGAAACTCAAAGTTCTCCTGTTGTCAGAGAAAAGGTCTTCCAGCAGCCACCCTCTTGACACGATCTCTTCAAGGAGGAAGTGATGCCTCCGTGTTGAGGACCAGTGGGAAGATGAATGGGGACATAACGACTTCATCACTAATGATCTCTTTAAACACCATGATGTTGACTGGATATATCATACAACTCTTTCCGAATCCTCTGAATTGTTCTCAGATTGACACCCAAACACTCTGAAATCTTCATATTGGAACTTCCGCCGCTAATGCCAAGCAGTACAGTATGCTGTTTTGAAATTTCTGGCGGAATAATTTGCGTCATGGTGCTCTTTTTCTCACAGATGGTGTCCTACTATAGTGTGCAGCCAAAAAAATAAAAATACAAACGCGCATGCGCGAAATTAAAAATATAAAATGACAATAATTTAACCAGCGCACCCTATCCACTTTATATATATATATATATATATATATATATATATATATATATATATATATATATATATACATATATATAATTATTATTATATAAATATATACGTATATTAGCTTTTATATAATTAATATATAATTAATATATATATATATAAGATAATATTAAATCAATGTTTATTATATTATTTATAATAATATATTATGTATATATTATTAATTATTATATAATTAATATGTGTTCATTAGTTTTTATATAATTATATTTACTGTTTATATCTTATTATTTATTATTGCATTATTAATAATTATATATATTTAAATACGCATAATATATCTATATATATATTATATATATTATTTCACATTATTATTATAATCATCATTATTATTATTATATAATTAATATATATATTTATTAGCTTTTATATGAGATAAATATTAAATCAGTATTTATAATATCATTTATAATAATAAATTATGTATATAAGATTAATTATTATATAATTAATATATGCGTTCATTAGCTTTATATAATTAATATATATGGTGTCTTTATTTCTTATTAATTATTATATAATTAATATATACGTTCATTCGCCTTTATATAATTAATATATAATTAGTATGTATATAAGATTAATATTAAATCAATTGCGCAAATTATTTTGCTGTGTAATGTAAAATGTCAGACATCTATTATTAGATTATTTAACAGTCTTATGCCAAACCGATTCTTGAAAATAAAGACAAATAATTCAAAAAACAATAATAATATACCTTAGACCCTGAATGGTCTAATATAAGATTTTAAAAAATCTTTATACATAACTTGAAATATGTGATAATTAAGGTATTATTACCTAAATTGGCTTAGAGCTACTTCAAGTTCAAACACAAATGGTTAAGCAACATTGAGCTTGTTAAGTACCTAGATGGGTAACAGCTTGGGAATACCAGGTTCTGTCGGCCTGGATGTAAGGCTGATGTAATGGATAATGATTCGAAATTGTTAAGCGAAGAGCCGACTTTCAATTTCCGTTGGGTTCATTATATACAATTACGGGCAAATGTCCATAGTAAAAGTATTAATGCACCACTTCTACCATTGTGTCACTTATTAAGACGTGTATCACTAAAACCATTATTATCTCCAAAAAATCACACAATATAAAAATATTTTCTGGCTTTAAATAACCTGGAACAGGTTAATAAACCGTAAAAAAAAAACAAACGAATCACTCAATGTGTAACATAGTTCTGAAAAAGCGTCGATTTCCCTAAATAGACGAGAACACATATATAAAAAAAAATACTTAATTACGTTTCTTATAAACCAAATATATTTTCTTTGAATCTGCAGTTTGTCACTTGTTGACAATTTTCTGTGTGTTTCTGATGGGAGGAGATCGATTTTATGGCAAAATATTATTCCTTCTCAAATTCAGAAAGAAGGTTTCTCTTGGCGGATTCGTTTTTTTCTGGAGTCTTCTTTGTGTCTAATGTATGGTGATGCTTTTTAAGTTTCAGTCTTCATAAATTTCGACTGGCTTGCAGAAAAAAAAACGTACTAAAATTCACTTGTTATAATTTGTCATCAGGGACTCTTTCGCAATAGATTAAAGAAAGTGACGAATTTAATTTCCGCGCGACGAAATATATATATATATATATATATATATATATATATATATATATATATATATATATATATATATATATATATGTGACCACCACACACCATAGGAGACAGAGCCAACAACATATTTAAAAAACCTGATCTCCCCTCCTGGGTCTATGCAGTAGGAGGAGGTGGAGGAAGCCTGCAGTTTATTTGTTTTTTTTTGTTTTGCTTTCAATCTTTTTTATCCTTTTCTTTTTTTTTTTTTCCCGAAATTACGAAAAAGCAGACGATTGAAAATTGACTGCAGATTATTTTTTAAACAATTTTCTGAGATAACTATCGTTTATATTTAAATATTTTAATTTTTTTTCATTTAATATTCTTATATTTTACTTTGAAAATCTAATAACAAAGTTAATATCTAATACATTCTTTAGTTGCACCAGTTCAGATTTTTAATTCTACTACTATCTATGCCACTTCCACAGAATCGAATCATTCGCAATTCCTCCGTGTTCGAAATTTAAGAAGATATTTTCGTTCAGGCAGTTTTTAGCCTGTAGGAACCTCAAAGTAAAAGGTAAAGGCCTGTACAATTGTACTTTCTTTTCTGACTTGTTAGAAATTCCTATAATGGTTTCCTTTAGTCAAACTCTTCACTGACCACAATCCGTGTCTTCTGTTTGATACAGAAATAACAATTCTGCCTGTCACCTCACTATGCCTCTTTTTATCTCCTCAAACTTGTAAAATTTGAAGAAATAAAAAGCCCAAATTTACATATGTGAATTGATACTCTTGCGAGACAGTATCCAAAATCTAGCATCTATCTACTTTAAATGTGTAACTCGAGAAGCCGCCAGTTTTTTTTTTGGGGGGGGGGCATTTTACATGAGAGACATGGCCGAATCTATGTTAACCCTGGAGGTTAGTCATTTTCTTTTAGCGTTGCAGAAAATCCATGCAATCTTATTTCTCTCTCCTCTCTGCACTAGTTCACTACATTTCCAAGAATTGACACTTAAGGGACAGCGTCCCCTGTTAATATTGACCTCTCCAAATGTCAGTCGCCATTTTCTTTCTTAACCGTATAATCATTATTTCCTTTATATTACAAACTTCATTCAGCAATACCATTAAACTTTAAAATTCTACCTTGAATTGCTCTCGAGCATTGTATTTAGTGGAATTTGGTATGACGAATAGGCTACAAAAGGCACCAAGAATATTTCAAAGTAAACTACATATTTTATGGAGATAAGAGAAAATGTCAAGGAAATGTTTATTCTTTCATCCTATTTACCAGCTATCGAATCTTCAAATTACCATTTATTCCGGTTTTACGGAATTGTCTAAACCTAAAAGAAGCATTTCCTTGGAAGACTAAAAAAAGCTATCTCGAGTATAACCTTGCTCAGAAAAGATAAAATGTCCTGGGAGGTAGGAATTAGGATGATGCCTGAGAAATAGCAGAAGATAGATAAAGATAAGGTTTATGTCGAAAATTAGAAAAATGCCTTTTTCTTTTACTGGGATAACTAAAGGAATATTTTTTCTGCCGTCATATAACATTCTGGAACTTTAATTTCTGTGAAGCGCGTTGTGATCTTATCACTTACTCAGTTATGTGCCTTGCGTGATACACGCCTAGACTGTCATGTATCTTTCGATACATGACTAATGAGGTAGAATTTTTCCCGCAGTAGGTTGCCATTTCTTCTTACGGTAGATCAGTTTCCATCCAAGGCCATAGAACAGGCTCTGTCCTGCTATTTACTCGTAGGTGGGAAGAGAAGAAGAGGATTTATACGTTTCCCAAAGGTATTAGCACGTAAGTGAATGTTATGGATTCGAGTAGAATTCGAACTCGGCTCTCCGATTCCTCAATCTGAACCGCTATCTATTACTCTATCGTATCACTTGCTATAAATTCGAATTCCTTTCTTTTGTTCACTATAGAATAATTTACAATGTACATTATACTAGACAAACCACCCAGTACTATATAACTTATAGTATATACGTATATACTTATAAGTTATATAACTTACAATACCATAGCCACGTTAATCACTCTAATGTTAGTTTACTAGACCTTTTTCTGCCAAAGAAAAAAATTGCGTATCTAACTGGTAATCGACAAACTTGCACGATAATCCTTTTCCAACCCATACGTAGTGAAGCCACGATATTAATATAAATTTTACATATGTATTCACGTGTTACAAATCTAGAAATCTACCATTCGTGCGTGCATTGAATACCGCTGCTATATTTGGTCTGGTGCTCCTGCTGTTCATCTCGAGGTTGACGACAAAATTCAAAGATCTACAATGTAATCGATCCTGACTTTACATCTTGACTTCAGTCACTTTCTCACAGACGTAATATGACTTCCCTCTGTCTTTTCTACAAATATTTTCTGAAGAGCATTTCTTTTCCCTGGTGAATTTAAGCATTCTACAAGATTGGCATCTAGGTCCCACACTTTTACGGGTGAAATAGTTAAATGTAGCTGCCACTCCTACTCAAGCAGTTTCTTTTATCGCACTTCCCGACTCTAGAGCTCCCTTCCGTTTCCTTGCTTCCCTGATAATTACAACAGTTAAATGCAACGTCAATCGCCATCTTCTGTTGACTTGTACATCTTTTATTCTTTCCTCAATCCCCCCCCTATACCTAGTCTTCTCTTTCACTTTCATTCTCAGTAACATCCTGTGTACTAGTCGCATTCCCTCCTTGCTTTGGGTGAAATGATTACAAAATTTAAAAGATCTAATTCTCTGTCCGTCATACATTCTTGGCACGTAACTTTATATGTGCCTCTATAAGGTATATGCGTGTATTTGTCCGTATGTCAGTGTGTGTGTGTGTGTGTGTGTTGTACATGATTGACGTTTTATGTGCTTGTGCTATTTCATATACAGACAAGCATACACCTACACATACACACACAAATTGACTGTATATGAAATACGACTTTACAATAATACATTGCCTTCCGATACAATCTGGACAATCCTACCCGTCGCTGAGCAATAATATATATTTAAAGGCAATAAAAAAAGATTTAATTTTTTTAAATACGAAGAAAATATCAGATGACTTCTGAAAACTCCTCCGAAATTATTCAGTAATAGAATGACTGTTTTTAATTGTTTTATAAAGAGTGTAAAAATAATTGTAGGCCATTGAATTAAAATGCACGAAGTCGCACACAATTTGAATGAAATTGAAATGGACATCGATGTTGCGAGGCTTAAACTTCCTTTCTTGTTTGACAACAGGCCTACAGTAACAAGTGCAAACCGGAGGCGTGATGTCATTTTTTAAACTGTCATGTATTTAAACTGAATAGAATTTTAAATGGCCAAAGCATTTAGATTTAAAATTGAGTTATCTTACTGACTACGAAGTTTCAGCACAATTGTTTAATGTAAAATCTATGTGCAAATATATTTAAACGTACATATTTATGCATACACACACACACACACACACACACACTATATATATATATATATATATATATATATATATATATATATATATATATATTTGTGTGCATACGTTTAGCTCAAATCAGAATATATATTTACGTTGATATATATATATATATATATATATATATATATATATATATATATATATATATATATATAAACACGACCAAAACGTGAGGGACAACTTCGAAGGAGATTAAATGCTGAATTGATATATGTTGTAGTTTTTTTTTATAGCATCAGTCTCGATCAGACCTCAAATCTCCCTCACTCTCTCTGTACACACACACACACACACACACACACACACACACACACACACACACACACATATATATATATATATATATATATATATATATATATATATATATAATATAAATAAAACTTGCCAGTTTCCTGACTGCAGTTGTATTCAGCATCTTGACTCTACATTTTCGGAGGAGAGTTCTCCACCAAACGCTCCGTCTACTTGTCAGAAGATACCTGCAATTGACTGATTATTAATAATAATATTAAGAAAATAATATATGCAATTTTTATTGCAGTAAAGTTGTTTTTTTTCTGTCATTGTGTGCATGTGTGTGTGCGTGCGTTTACGTGTAGAATATCATCATTCCGAGTGTATGTCTTTTTTTTTTTGTATACATGTCTGTGTGCATGTCTGGTTGCGAAATCCGATCGGCAGACAGCTATAAATAGAGAGCAGTTGAATCCGTGTAATGATATACACAAAATACCGAATGCTCCTCCTCTCTGAATAATTCATTCATTTTCCAGATTCTTTCTTCTTCCATTATTTCTCAGGTTCACCATTTATTCCCTCAATCAACCGAAAATATAAGAGAACACATCAAATATTCTCTTGGATTCTTTCTCAGTAAAACAGGATTTTGGTATTAGAACCTTCATGAAAATCATGCTAGGACAATTTCAGTCAAGTTTGAAATCGTCTTTCTCTTATTCTTGTTACTAATTTACATCTAATTCTAAGATAAAAGGCTCACGGCTACATCACATTACAACACCGATTCCCACACGATCGCCAAAGCTAAGCAACGTCGAACCTGGTCAGTACTTAGATAGGTGAACGCTTGGGAATGCCAGGAACTTCGATGTGTGCCTTGTGTAATGGAAAATGGCTCCGAATTGTTAATCGGAGAGCCGAGTTCCAATTCCAGTTGGGTTCGTTATATTCACTTACACGCAAATACTCTTAGGAAAGGCATGAATCCACATCTTCTAAGACTTGTATCACTAAAAACCATTATTTTCTCAAAAACAAAGACATTTTTACGTCTGAGTTTCGTAAAACACAGTTAACGACTGAAGTAACCAGTTCTTTACAATAGTTTTTTTTTCAATGTCATTTTCATTGGACCAGAGAGATGGCTAAGTCAGGTGGTGATGAAGAAATGAAAACTTCTGTACAGAATTTACTACATTAGCAGCCTACTGAGTTTTAAGAATCTGCGATACAAGACCTCAATCATGGATGGAATATTGCTCTTAGTTGAAAGGTCAGGTAAATAATGCTTCTCGGTTTTTTGACTCGAATGAAAGCGTAGTATCTGTTCAATCCTCATTTGAGATGAGAGAAGATACTCGATCCTGGGGATTCCAACTCTGTGTCAGCACCTTCCTCATTACACTAAGAGGAATGGTGCTGGTGTAATATTGACTCCAGCATGACAAGTATTTTTTTGTCGTAGGTCCATATATATATATATATATATATATATATATATATATATATATATATATATATATATATATATATATATATATGTAACCGAATGGGTAAATATACGTAGTTATACGAGCGAGCGACCGTATACAAATGCATATAAAAACTCTATAGTGTAAGAAAAACAATGGTCAATGTTAAGTAACAGAGCAATTTTATATATATATATAAAGAAATGTACATAATATCTTCCATTAATTACACAATTCATGACGAAGCAATTTTCAATGCTGAAATTATTATGTTTATTTTTATTTATTTTATTTATATATTATATTTATATATTCATTTTTTTATTTATAATATAATTTCTGCACTTGAAAATTGCTTTGGCATGAAACTCAGATTTGTGCAAATAATGGAAAATATTATGTATATTTCTTAAACACACACACACACACACACACACACGCACACTCACTCACACACGCACACTCACACACACACACACACACACACACACACACACACACACACACATATATATATATATATATATATACATGCGTACAGGTACTTTCTTTTTATCCTTGTTCTGTCATTTACACACTGAAAACACTCTGTCCACCTGCCTCATGTGAATATTAGATTCTCCAAACATTCCTAGGGAGATTACTCGGTTTAAGTTCGTGCTTATTAATCCTCAATATAACCTTTCTACGCCTTCTTTTCTCGTTATATGCCTCGGAAACTTCAGCTGTTTCGTTATGATTGTAAATATAATTTTTGTCTATGTTCTGCCATCCATTCAGACAAACTCCCGAGAGATTTTACTCGTTATTCATCCACTCTGCTTATCATGGCTTCTCTATGCCCTGTCAGTGCCATATTCCCATCCTATATAGCAAATTCCGTTGTCTCTTTCTCATTGTAGTATCAATAGCACATCTTTTTTTTACTTGGGGACGGGTACCTCACACCAAAACAAGGAAAAAGCCCATATAAATATATGGCCTCAAATACTTCGTTTTTTAGTTTGCTGTATATGACAGTGTGTTGACATTTAGACAAGGTTTCCTTTGTCATCCGTTTGTGGCTAGTTTTTCTTCAACGTATAACGTGTGTAGTAGTGTGTTAACAGAGAAGTATTCCGTTTAACAATGGCAGGACATTCATATCATGAGCAGGCGGATATGATTTTTACATACGGCCGCGCAAATAATAATGGACGCTAGGCTGCAAGTCTGTATCAGATTGCGTTCCCAGATCGAAGGCAGCCGAATCATTCAAAATTTCCTGATGTTTATCGTCGCGTTGCTAAAACAAGATCCGTGGCATCACAAATTATGTATCGAGGAAGACCGACAACCGCTGATACGCCTTACCACAAACAGCACATTCTACACAGGTTGTCAGAGACGATCCAGTTATCAGCATACGTCAAGTGACCCTAGCATGTTTTAAATATCATAGTACTGCATAGAGGTTACTTCATGCGCAGTTCTCGTAGGCGTATCATTTGTAACTTATACAATGGTTAAATGCAGGCTAGACACCAGTATCAGTTTATGATCAATTTGTGGTATGGAATTGTAGGTGACTGTATGGTAGGTCCATAGGTTCTCCCAGCACGTCTTACAGGAGCTGCCTAAAGGGATTTTATTTCGAACACACTTCCAGACCTGCTAGAGGATGTACCTTTGCTAATACGAAGATGCATGATGTGGCTCCAACACATTTTAGTCACATTGTTCGCGATGCCCTGGCATCTGCTAAGAAAGATGGACAGATAGGAGAGGACCAGTTCCATAACCTACACGTTTCCGCGACTTTAGGATTTTATTTGTGGGGCCACCTGTAACAATTGATTCATGCAGCAGGCATTATAAATGAAGAGACGCTTCATCAACCTGACGGACGGGGGAGTTGCAAAACCATTTGACACCGTGTAGGAGTATTTGAAAGGGCCTGTTAGTCAATAATCCGACGGGTGCATGCATCTGTAGATCTAAGCGGGGGGAGATTTGTTATGAGTTCCTTTGTTGATGTACAACGAAGGCCTTTTTTTTACATATGTTTATTTGAACTTTTTTCTTTGTTTGGGTGTCAAGAACTCCAAATTTTGTCGAAATATTTTAGGATTATATCTTGGATTGTGCATTTAACAGCGTGTGCCGTAAATTTAAACTTGATAATTCAGAAACGAAGGATTTGCAGACATATATTTATATATACTTTGAGGTGTTTTGGTCTGAGGAACTCGCCAACAAAGGTAATAAATGTAATTTTGATACACTCTGTATGTGTGTGTATGTGTGTAAAGATAGATAGATACATAGATAATGCATAAATTTATATATATATATATATATATATATATATATATATATATATATATATATATATATATATATATATAGATAGATAGATAGATAGATAGATAAATAGATAATGAACAAAATTATATATATAGTGATCCACAGACAGACTGTTTTCGCTGTATTACAGCTCCTCAGTGTGTCTAGACATGTGATTGCTTCAAGCTGGGATCGAAACCCGGCCGATTTAAAATCAGTCGGAGTCTCTCACCCTTAGACTATCAGATAGATAGATACTGAATTGACTGACATAGATAGATAGATAGATAGATAGATAGATAGATAGATAGATAGATAGATCAACCTATTGTACCCTACAGCCTTTCTCGGGTGTATATCTGATTTGTATTAATGAGGAAAGCTGGAGGAAACAACGGCGGAAACGTTTTGATAATAACAATGATTAAAACAGTAGTCGGAATACAAATAATGTAAACAATAACAACTCCATCTCAAAAATTCATACAGAGAGAGTATATCATTGCTAAAAATAAATACATGCATAATATATAAAGATAGCTCATTGAAAGTTAAAATATAATAAAGAGAAAATCAAATAAATAAATGGATTGTTTAATTATTATATTTTTATTACAAATTATAATAAATTTCGTTTGTGTGAATAAATCAATCATAAAACCTATACATTATTTTACTCGTTTTTTATCATCATAATTTAACGGAGGTTCAAATGTGCTGTGAGCTAAAAAATATGAATCGATGTCAGAAAAACTGAGAAGCTCTGAGCTCAATCCACTTTCCAAAATCAAACCAAGCGATAAAATCTCGGAATTTTTTTAATCTCTTTCTTGTGGTGGTAAACCTTCAACACCCCCCACCTCATTATCTGACGCACAAATGAGATAAGACTCTTAAGCAGTCACGCATTTACACACAAGTGCAGATGGAAGATTTTATTGGGAAATTATACTGTGTAAAAATTTTATGTTTGGATGATGTCCTCATAAATTCCTCTGTATAAATATGTATATTCATGTTTCGCATTTGAACGGTACGCATAGACGTAATTCTGTATATGCATTTGTATATTTACATGCTGAACGACATATGCAGATATATATATATATATATATATATATATATATATATATATATATATATATATATATATGTGTGTGTGTGTGTGTGTGTTTGCGTGTGTGTGTCTCTAGTTTCCTTTGCTATTTTTTTCTCTCACAACTTCCTTTTATTGTACATTTTTCTGTGTTAATTTTAAATCTCCCGTTGAAGCCTGAAGAGCGGAAACGAAACCGGTTGCTTCGCCTGTTTTTAATATGTCTCGTAATATTAAGTTTTATACTTTTATTTCGATCATTCATATATATATATATATATATATATATATATATATATATATATATATATATGTGTGTGTGTGTGTGTGTGTGTGTGTGTGTGTCTGTGTGTGTGTGTGTAGGGGACGTTGAAAATTTCTGACATTTTAGCACTTCTCAAGATCTGAATTTCAATAACTGAATATCAAAGAATATATATATATATATATATATATATATATATATATATATATTTATGTATGTATGTATGTATATATATGTATGTATGTATATATGTATGTAGAAATATATATATATATATATATATATATATATATATATATATATATATATATATTTATAAAAAGAATTCTAACTGCCGCATAAACACCACGTTGATCCTTGAAAATAACTTCGGGCAGTTTATCCATAACCATTAGAATATACTGAAGAATCATAATACTTATTAGGAGTTTACTCAATTAGATTAGCGCTTTGCTAGTCTTACGACAACAAAATGGTCGCAAACATTCCCCTATTGCATCGTTAAATATTTCTCTAAAGCAGAAGTTGAACGTATGAAAGGGTTTCTTTCTTTCTATCAATCTCTCTTTCATTCTTTCTTTCTCTTCTCGTTATTATTATTAATTTTTATTATTAAATATGTTTGATTAATTCCTCTTTGTAACTAATCAACTAACGGAAAATTCCATGCTGAACCAGATCACCTTTTATACAGCGTGTCCATAAAGTTCGTGTGCACTTTAAAAAATTTATAACTTTATTTGTATTTCCGATAGAAATAATCTGTAAAAAATGTTATAAAGTTTCATGCGCCCAGTTTTAAGGATAGTTATTGAATAATACTTTACCACAAAATTTGAAACAATTTTTAGATGTAAAAAACTATTTTCTTTTTCCCAGAATCAAATTGATCCATTTGAACTGAGGAAAAAGTAAACTGGGTCCTTTGTATTGGCTGAACTGAAATATAGTATTGCTGTACAAAGAAAGTTTAGAATTGAATACAATAAAGAACCACCTCATAAGAACACTATTGCTAAATGGATGAAAAAATTTAAAGAAACAGGCTCCGTCTATGATAAACCACGGTCTGGAAGGCCATGTATCAGCGACGAAAGTGTTACATCCATAAACTTAAATAAAACTTCAATAAAACTTTAAAAAATATAGATTTACTTCTTTCTAATCGTTTTTACAAATAATTTCTATAGCAAATACAAATAAAGTTATCATTTTTTAAAGTGCACACGAACTTTATGGACCCCCTGTATTAAGCTTGTTTCAGTTGACATTTCTTCGCGGTAATGGCTTTTCATTCGTTTTGACGCATTCATTACCAGGACTTCTGTTTTATTTTTTTTTATCACAATACAAGCAACGTTTATACAAAGAAAACTTATAATTTGTTGTATTTTCATATAATTTTATACTTGAAAATTGTGTCAAAATATATCTTGAATACAGATATTCTGTTGAAATATAGTTTAACATTTTCAAACGGTTTTTCTTTTCTTTTCTTTTATGGCGGTCTTCTCTCAGCTATTATTATTTTGTGTGGTCTCATCTTGCTAGCGAGTAATTTTAAGTGCCTAATTACCAAGCCCACCTCCTTTCGTTTAAATGGGGAGGGTTTTGCAGATGATATGTGCAATTCCGCACAAAGTAATCTTTTGTTGATTCGAGATGTTCATATGTCCAGGAATTGTTAATCAGCGATTAACATGATTTTCGGCTCATATCACAATTCTGTGGGCAAACTCGTATCAGTTAGTTGGCTGCTTCCTTTTCTTTAAATCTTTTATTACAATATTTGCATCAATTTTCCTGTCTGTGAAGATTGAGAAATTCCACAGTATATTTACTCCATCACCATGTGTGACATCATTCGGGACATCAATACCATCTTTATCGCAGACAAGCCAATGAATATATTGTGCTAGCATGTTATTATTATTATTATTATTATTTATGATTTAATTTTCCATTAAAACCAAGCAGAGTCTCTTATAGATTTTTGTCTTATGTCTTCGCTGTAAACACATCGAAATAGTCAGTTATTTATCCCAAGTACAGGCAAGGGTGTAGCGAAACCGCCTAACTGAATCTCTATCTATAAAAAGTAGGATATATATATATATATATATATGTGTGTGTGTGTGTGTGTGTGTGTGTGTGTAACGAATGCACAGCCGCAATTTTCGACGGGTTTGCACCAAAATTTACATGCACATGCTCCAAGTTAGCGGAAAGGCCAAACTGACATTGCATTTCCCTGTTGAAATAATCGATTTTTTTTTCATGCTTCTAGGGCATTTTTTATGTAGTTTCCGGTCATTTTGTACTGGCCAGAGTGAGAGCCAATAGCTGGCTGCCACGAATAGGCAGGAAGATTCTATTGACCAGCGTGAGAGCCAACAGTTAACTGACACGAATGTTAACTAGCATGCTAGCATGCAAAAAAATCGATAGCTGCATTAATCACAAATGGGAAAAATTTAAATCTGCATGGCACCCTACTCCAATTGGCTCATTCGCTTGCTTAAACACAATGTTGATTCTGATTCCGCAGAACTGGGTTAGGTGTAAAAAAAGTATTTGTTGTTAACATTCTTTTTTTTCATTCGGTTTTCCAGTTACGAGTCCTTTTTAAAGCTGATCGTTTTGTGTTCATTTTGTTTAGTTCTTTTTTCGTAACAGATTTAATGTTTAGTATAGAGCTTAGAAAAAATTCGCAGTGTGAGATAGGCAAGAAGTAAGGCATGTAGCAACATCAGCACGGCAAAGGGAAGGGCAAAAATATTTTAAGTCAAGTGATAGCGATTGCTGTATGAGTCGTACGATTTTTGAATGAAGCACGGGAAACGCCGGGCCATGCTGCTAGTCAGTAAATAACGCAGAAACAAGCGGAATTATGGCATTTATAATCAAACACTGGTGATAAAATATTTGTGGACGAGAAAAATTATATCTGCCACTATCATTAGATAGAAGACGATGAAACTAATACATAGTGGCGAAATATAGAGGAATCTGTTAATCTGTCATTGCATTTGAAACAAAAATAAACTTTTAATTTTTATTTTATTTTTTTCCTTTTATTCCTCTTTTAAAAATTTATGATTACTACCTATGGTTTTTTTTCAAAGTTTATGGTAACTGCCTTTAAAATGATCAAAAATTATCAGAGATATGCGATTATCAAGGGACTGATACGCAAGGGCCTGGTACCCAATTTTCCGTGACACAAATGTCCAGCATGCATCTAGAACCGAAATATTTGCGTCAAATTTTAAACTTTTAAGTTAGATGTCAAATCAAAGCTTGTGTTAATTATTTATGTATAAAGTGTAGAAACACGACTGACCTTTACACTAATGTTTGAACATAAATACATCGATTCACTATGAGTGAAACGTCCGCTCATAGAAGCAGGGGATAAAAAGTAGGTCAAAAATGTTTGTCGAAAGCATTGCCGAATTAAATAGAGTAGTCGCTATTATATTAGTCATGAACTGTTTTCTGGACTTGGATTTGTAGGTACTATAGTGTTTGATAATGGCACGCATTTTGTTTGGAGTCATTTTCAAAATTTTGCAAAAAAAAAGCAGTTGAACCTATATATCATCCAAGATCAAATGTTCTGGTTGAACGTTTTGTTGATACGTTTCAAAGAGCTTTAAAGAAATCAAACAGAAAGAAGACGGAAGAAGTAATGCTCCAACAGTTTTTAAGAATTTATAGGCTAACCCTAATACTGCATTGAGAATGTTACCAGCAGTCCTAATGTTCACGAAGCGAAATTAAATCGGTGTTTGACTCATTACTACCTGGAAGAAAAATAAAAAAAAAGTTGGCATAGTATGAAATTTTGGTTTTCTTCGGGATTTACAAAGCAGGAACGGATGGTGAAATAATAAATAGTACTGGAAGGATACAAGGTCGAACATGGCGACATAAAAGGAGTTTAAATTAATTAGAACCAAGATATTGAAATGAAACAGACTCACAACAAAGAGATTTACCTACGATACTTTCGACTTGACCAAAGTAGCGCTCAAATGCACATTGTTAATAAAAGTAAAGTAAATCCAAGAGGAGTGTTTGAAGTGAACCCCAAAAGAAGAAAATATGTATTCAAAAGAGAATGCATGTCTTAAAAAGGAAGGTGTTGTGTAGAAATGGGAAAAACATAGGCTTGTCCATTCACTATGAGTGTAAAGGTCTGCTCAGGACTTGTTCGACGAGCATCAGGAAGATTAATCAAAAACGAGAAGCACGCCTGGCTTTGACAGATCCAGAAGATTCGGGAGCAGCAAAAGACATTGATGTTCATTTCCTGGCATCTCCACAGGGCCTTCACAAGACCAACAATGTGAACCACTCTTGCCCACTTTCGCCGTCTGGAGCGCTTCGTGTCTGATTCGTATGCTCCACGATGAAATGGAGGGTCGGGTGAATCATCGGGGATTCTTCTCGGACCCGTTTCCAATCACCGGTGGCCTTAAACAACACCGGTCAGTATCAACACCAACAGACAGCCGGTAGAAGTCATCAATGAATTTCCCTATCTTGGCAGCTTCATTTCGAATAATGTCACCTGCGAAGGAAACCTTGACAACAAAGTGGCCCATACTGCATACGGAAAGCTCTGAGTCTTCTGCAATCACGGCTTCACAATAAGAACCAAAATCATAGCCTTCTGGTGCAGGATCCTCTCCACCATTCTGTACGCTTGCGAAACATGGAATTTGTTTCGTCGAGGCATCAAACGTCTGGATCGGTTTCATCAAACGAAGCTCCAAAAATTCGTATCAGCAACTACTAGTTCTTCTCTTGGACGTCTTTCCCCATGATCAAAGTTACCATCCATTAATATCGCCTCTGCTGGGCGCGTCATGTGTCCAGAATGCGTCCCATTCGACACCCAAGCACCGTCCTGTTGGGAGAGCCCGCCACCGGCAAGAGGCTACGCGAAGACCCAAAACAACACTTCAAGGATCAGTTGAAGACATTCTGAGACAGTTACTGTAATTCGGCCTTGCTGGTGTGCGACTATGCTGGTGGGAAGTGGATCATGACTCTCGAGTCAAAACGAAGGGTATCTGCGCGTCCACAACATGCGCCTCTGGGACACCTGCTCACGGCTCTTCGTAGGCTGGGGCAGCTATTTCCGTCACCTTATCCAGGGGAGGAGAAAAGGAACAGAGACAGAAAGGGTGACTATCCCGATGCTCGGATGTTTGCTATTTGTTCTTTTGTAAATGTTCATTAATTGTTGATGATTCAAATACCTTGTTATTGAATGAGAAAGTTATTTTCTGATTTTGAATAATAAATTCAGACTGTAGATTTTATAATAAATCCAATAATTATAATAAACATGTTGAAACTATCTGAAAACATTTAACTAAAGCTTTATTTTGGCGTATAAACTTTTTCAACTCAAATTTGAGTTATTTAAATTTATTTGCATAATAACTTCAGACGGACTGAAGCTGGATAGTTCGAGTCTTCTGTCTTTGCCGTTTTGTTTAAATAGGACAGGATTGAAAGAAAATGTTGCTCAGGGTTTGATTAGAGTGGATATCAATTGCTACTAATTGAGTCGTGCACTATGACCTCAGGACCACCCTCTGCAACACATATAGTATGGGTAATTCAGAATATGGTGACATGATTGCAACGGACTGCTTCAGATTGCAGTGTGAATTATTTCGCCTTAAATTTGACAGTTTTTCTAACGTTACCCTATACCGCCTCTATGGCCATCGGTAATCACTCTCTAGTGAGAGTTCCTCTTCGGCCTGCTTCATATTTCTTGTGCTATTTTTCACCCCATTCCTAAGAGCCACTCAAGGTACCGGGTTACTGAATCGGGTTGTTTTATGTACGTGAGCAGAGAAGGTAAGAATTGTAGATCATAAGGATATTTTGATCTTGGCCTTAATGGGTTTAAGACTGTATTGTTTGTGGAAGCATCCTGTAGAGTTTCCTCTACGAATTAGCGGTTCTTGAAAGGAAGCTGCCCGAATCTTTATTCGTGCGAATGGGATATGATGATAATTCGTACCAATGTGCTTGGCATAACGTGTCTCACCAGTAAAGGTTAAAACTGGTGGATCTAAGGAATGTATCTCATCGGAACATTTACATGAAAACAGCGATAGACTTTCGAAGTTGTGTTTTTGAGAAAGAGGTTGGGGAGGCAAGGCAGCAGAAACAATTTCGAAATCTGTACAGTTGCACATCGGATATGGCAGGAGAACTGCATTTTTCTCCTGATCTCACCTCCTTAGAATACTTACGGATACAGTTGCCTAATTGTGACCTAAAACTATGTAAGACTCAACCTTTCAAATCCCTGTAATATACCCTAATCAACATAGCCGAATATATCTATATACAGTAATGCAAACAATACTCGTTCTGGGTATGACGATAATCTACATCCGGCAGAAGGGCCTCTGATCGGGGGGTTTTGAGGAGCCTGGAAGCTCCTCTTAATTGCTATTGTTCCTAGGTCCACCTTAACCCGGGTGGTAGCACCTGTTAGGTTTCCAGCTATGGGAAAATATTTAACCCCCAAACTGGGGCCAAAACACTATGAAAGTATAACAATAGATTTTTATAATAAAAATAACAGCAATAAATTTTTGGAAAATTAATCATTACCAGCAATATATTTCTGGAAAAATATTACCAGCAATAATTTTGACTCTCGTCAAAAATTGTCTTTTCAAAAATGCGTCAATGAAACCTGATCTCCAAACTGATTTTAGTACAAAGAATACATATTCTATTCATACGAACCTAACTTAAAAGTCTTGTCGGCATTAAATAAACTTTTGCAGTAAAACAACATAAACCAAACCAAAGCTGTAAACAAGACCAACACGAGTGTTAGCAAAACCGTATTCCAATTCCATCTTATAAAAGCAGTGCAGTATAGAATGTCTGAAAGAAAAGAAAATATTTACATTAATTGCCAAGGAGAAGGGAGTTGTATAAGCTTAGAAATATACCAACACTAACACCCTCAAACTGAAACATTGGTGTCAAGGGGAAACTATTTATTGTCATCACTCTTACAGGAGAACGAAACTTTTCTCGTGAAATAGCGTTATAGGCTTCGTTTTAAAATGGCAATAAAATTTGCCTGTATGAGCAGGCTTGGGACCAGGATCCAGACATTTGGGTGGACAGAGATAAAAAGGATTGGTGTAAAAATAAATTAAATCCGAACATGATTCATAATAACTTTCAGCTCATATACAGGGTGCGGGGAAAGTAATATTATTTTTTATTTATTAATTTTTACTTAAAAAGCAAAATTACGTTATTTCAAGATTGGCTAAGATTAGTGATCGTGAATGGCTAAATTGTAATTTCGACGTGGAGCAAGCGAGTGACCATCACAATCACCAGACCTAACACGACCAGACTCTTTCTTGTGGGCGATCTTGATTAAAATGTTGGTAAATTAAGTCTACATAAAGAGAACAGAACAGGATGTGTGTGTGTGTGTGTGTGTGTGTGTGTGTGTGTGTGTCGTCATATGATGACCACACCAAGAATCCATTCG
This sequence comes from Acanthosepion pharaonis, assembly GCA_903632075.3. Taxonomy (NCBI): domain Eukaryota; kingdom Metazoa; phylum Mollusca; class Cephalopoda; order Sepiida; family Sepiidae; genus Acanthosepion; species Acanthosepion pharaonis. The sequence goes on from CAHIKZ030000039.1 coordinate 579,646, forward strand.
CAGAGACCAAGGCTCTGATGCATAACCGCGAAAGATGTAGCATTGTGGACAGCTCAACAACAGCAACAACAACAACGACAGTTCTTCGAATGTCTTTATGTTATATTCGTTAGAAAAGATAGATATATCTATATCTAGTTTAGTTTAGTTTCGTTTCACCTTCAAGCGAAATTTTAGGATGAAAAAGATGAAACGGGACAAAACACCTCAATTCAACTTAATTTTAGTAATTATTTGGATGGTTTCGGCTCTCGTTTTTGAAACATGAGAACTCTTATGTAGCGAAGGAATCATATTTCTAAACAAAAAATATTATTATAATAAAGCTCTACTTCTGTATGGAGCACTGTCTTCTTAAAATAAAACAAAAATACTAAGGAACCCGGATTATGCACCCAACGTGTTCTTTTTTCTATTTTCTGCATACCTGCGCTTATATATATATATATATATATATATATATATATATATATATATATATATATATATATATATATATCACCTCACCAAGGGAATGTCACCTCAATAAACTCCTGGCCCTGTACAGCAAACACATCCATCTTATAAAATATATAAAATATTAAAAATGAATATATCAACATTTACACATCCACTGGTACTCGCGTATTATTCAAACCGTCGACTCTTAGCTGTGACATCTCTCATCCTGTATATTTACTTTTCTGTCACAAATGCGAGAAGGGGGATTATGTGGGAGAAACAGGAAAAGAGTTCCGTCTACGGTTCAATAACCACAATATAACATCAGGGACAAATACTGGTCCCTGTACACTTCAACCAACCTGTTCATAACATCGACATTGAGGATTTGGTTTACCCTTTCCACAAGGAAATCCATAATCATCAACACCTCTCCTAGGATGAGTAAGTCCAACACCCACCTGCTTCTCCTATTTTTTTAAGAGCTATCACCCCACGTACCTACTATATTTTGTTCTTCCATCTATGATTTCCCTCATGACACACTAGTCAGCAAAAGAATGTACACTGAGAGCTATTTTTCAGCAACCTCTTTATACCATCATTAAATCTATCACTGTAGCTCCTTTGCATATAAGCTTATGTAAGGAGAAGGAAGGTTAATGAAAATACATATTAATTTTGTACATGTATTTATATGCATTATGTATTTATATCTATACGTATATGGAGATTCATATGTTTGTGCGGTGGCTTGTGTATATTTACACACAGTTATGTGCACATATGTACGCATGTGCATCTATATATACACACTTTTTCCTCTATATTTTTCCTATATTTATTAAACCCTTTATTGTTAACAAGAGATTTCCAAAATTTTTATCTATATTTTTGTTCCTTCACTTTTGCATTTTATTTTATTTTATATTTTATTATTATTATTTCTTCCCTTTTTTTTTCCATTTTTTCTTTCTTTTCTTTTCTCTTTCTTCCTTTTCATCACAACATATTCTAACAGTCCAGTCTTTCAATCTTCGACTACGATGTCTTTCCCCATTCTCAACCTATAACTTTCTTCATCAAAGTTTACAATCTCACTCCTCGCAAGATACATGCATAGTACAAGGTACAATAGACCTGCTTAACACTGGTACGCCGATCAAATATTTCAATTTAAGTTTATTTTCATCTTTTCCCACATCGACAAATCAGAGAAAGAGATCTGGTTTTTGCTAATAATACGATTCCCACTAGAAAATACCACAGGAATTCACACACGGATGGCCTCAAGGACACATGGCACAGTGGATAAAGGCGTTAGTTAGATCCATTGACAGGACCCAAAGATGTGTGTTCAACACCTGGTTAAGGCGGTGGTGAAGGGAATTAGCAGAAGATAACTGATAACTGACATCCATTAGACATGGCAGTGAGCGAAATAAAGGGTTCAATTCGACATTCCAACCACCTGAAGAAGGCCGGAGCGTACAACGGCTGAAACGTTGTGATAAATATGGCAAGAAAGATGATGACAATGGTCCGAATAATGTAAATAGTGTACATAATAGGTCATCTCACAAATATAGACAGATATTGAAAAATACCCCATCTACAAAAACATCGATCGTGGAGTAATTTTCTGTTTTTCGTCGGACCGTTGAGGAAGTTTACAGGCGTGTCTGAAAATTCTGAACATAAAAAACTTTCTCGCTGTCTTTCATTTCTGTCATATGGTTAATAATTAATATTTAATAAATGTTTATCATACTGATTATATTGGTACCTTTTCGTATGGACTTGTTTTTTATTATCCAACCTATCTATATTATATATACATATATATATATATATATATATATATATATATATATATATATATATATATATATATATATATATATATATAAAGGATGTGCCCAAGGATGTAATGCCAAGCAAAGCCATTATGCCCTAAGACGTAAGGAGTTAGTGGGAATGAAAGAGTTTCAGACAAATTTAGGAGAAAGAATCGGAAACATAATCCTAAAGAGGAAATGTGATAAAAGATGGGGAAGGTGTGTGAACCGGGCGATAGGCCCCACCTATCTACGCCTATTATATATTACATGCCCACACACAACGACACCCTTTGAAATTCAAATCATTCCTCCAGCAACATTCCACGATGAATGTACAGGGTGTTCTAGAAGTCTTGGGCACATTTCAAGTCCTCATATCTGCTGAACTATGAATGGTAGCAAGATGAAACTGGTACCATTTTAAAGCTAACTTTATTGTTGCTTGTAATGCTAATGATTTGTTCATATTTTTTCAGATCCAGGAATGGCGTTCACTCAACCAGAAAAGGCGTTTTGCGTCCTTGAATTTGAAAAAAAATGAATCATGGACACTTGTTCAGCGTGCATTTTGCATGTCTCCAGGTTTCTTTTTGTGGGGTTTTTTGAAAGGACTGGTATATGTGCCTACTCTTCCAAAAGACGTGGATGAATTGAAGGTCCGAATCACGGAAGCTTTTTCAACCATCGACAACGTAATGCTGAAACACGTTTGGCATGAATTGAACTATCGGGTTGATGTGTCCCGTGTGACCAACGGCGCTCACATTGAACATCTTTGAACATTTCATGTAAAACTTGAGATTAAATTCTTTCAGAATATGTCAGGTGCGTTTTTATATCCTTAATATTTTTCGAGATATTCAATGTCAAAATAATCCTAAGACTTTTGGAACACCCTGTATTTGTGGGAGTTATCGAGAGTAAAACCGACAGTTGTACTCCCTACTGTGTAATGCAACATGGAGAGGTTTGTTCTGAGATGTAGAATCCATATTATAATTGAAACAAGAATTCTTCCCAAACATGCCACGGATCATAGAAGACAATAACATCATCTCGAAAGAGGGAATAATTTCAACAATATAAGTTATGCAGATGGTACAGTACTGATAAAAGACCCATTTATAGAAACTACAAAACCTCCTACAGAACGTAGTGAAGGAAAAGCGTTAAGAATAGGCTTAACATCAACTGCTAGTAGACTGAATGCATGTTTGTAAGCAAAAAGGAACCGGTCGACATGCAAATTACTAACATCTATCAGTTGTCATGTGTTAGATAGCTGGGAAGGCGGAAAGTTTCGACTCGGAAATCCGAAGACGAAATGTACTAGCGAAAGTTGTCTTTCAAAAGCTGAACAAAGTCTTAAGTATCGTCATAAACAAAGAAAAGAGTATTGCACAGTTATGTAGAATATGTCTTCCTATACCGCAGTGAAGGCTGGACATTCGGCTCGCAAATGAACCAGAGATTTCAAACATTACTGAATTATTCTGAGAATCCCATAGACCGAGCATGTGAGTAACGACGAATTCTACAGACAATGGCAAAATTCTCATCTACCGACCTGAATATTCAAGAAATCATATTAAAGAAAATGGGTAGAAAATAAATGTACTGTTCAAAAAAAAATAAACGCTGCGTCTACGAAAATACAAGTATCCGTTAAAAAGAACGTTTAAAGTGCTAAAATATGTTGCCAGGCGTGATGCACGCTTAGACGATCATGCAGCTTTTCGATACATGACTGACGAGGCAGATTTTTTTTCTCGCAGTAGGTTGCTATTTCTTTCTGCGGTAGACCAATTACTATCCAAGGTCTGCACTGCTATTTATTCATAGTTGGCGGGAGAAAAACTGGATTCATACCTCTCCCAATGGTACTAGGACGTAAGTGAATGTAATGGATTTGACTGGAATTCGAACTCGGCTCTACGATTCCTCAATTCAAGCCGCTATCTATTACTCAAAAGTGCATCCCCTTGAGTAATAACCTATTCCTTATTTAGAAATTGCTTTGTTTACGTTTCGGAAATGAAACTGAGAGGTTATGATCTTTTAGTAATCTGAACGCGAGGGTTGAGCTAAAAAGCCATATCGAACCTAGCTTAATCGACGATGCTCTCCATGGTCAAGTCGGTTAAAAGCACATCGTACCTAACGACGTTTTCCCAAAACGACCGTTTTGCAAAGAGGGATACAGTTTCGAATCCTGTCGGAGGCGCATTTTTTTAAGTAATATTTCTCGAATATTCAGATGAATATATACAACTTTTTTTAAAGATATACACAGCGTCTACTTAAATATGTGTATCCTGTAAAAATAACGTTTAAATTAATCAAAAAGGTCTAAATATGAAGGATAAAAACAGGCAAATATATCCCATTTGCCGATTCGTAAGTACGTTTTTAAATCCGGTGTATTTTCCATGACATGGGTCAGCGTATATGGTTCCAGAAGAGAAATTTCGTTTCGTATGTTTCCTTTCAACTGTTGAATATTGCAAAACTTAGTAATGTAAACGCAGTTATTGAGTTGAACCCCAAAGGACAAAGTCAGGTGCGGTTAAATCAGGTGAATTGGTTGGCTAGCTTAATTCGGCACTTTTGGAAATTAATCCTTCTCTAGACATGTCTCTCAGGAACCGTGTATAACATGGTCGGTCCCTCTATCTTGTTGCCACCAAACCTCCAGTGTCTTCAGAACAGCTGGACTGACAAATTGCTTTAATATTTCTCGCTATCTCCGTTACTGCAATACGACTTGCATTGTCGAAGCGGTACGCGGTGATTATGTATTGTGAAGTCATACTACACCGAGTGCACTTGACGCTGATGGAAGGTCTATGGATTTGGAGTACTTCAAAATATCTTATTATCTTTACTAACGAAATTCATTAGGGGAAACCGTAATATTAATTGTAAGATTAACCCTTTCCGTATAAGGAAACGTTCGATATTCATTGACGTTAGCGTTTCTGTCGGGTGAAATTTAGCTGTGGCAGGTATTGAGCTCACAACACTTTGGGTCATTTCACTTTTATCCACTGAGTCCTGTGAACAAAATCTTGGAGAGGGAAAGGGAGAGGAAAGGGAAATAACTGAAACTAAGATATCAAGAAAAGGCATAGCACGTGGAACTAGAACAATTTACCCCGGTGGACGAAATAAAGGGTTCGGTTCGAAATTCCAACGTATATCACCTGAAAAAGATTGGCGCGTACAAAGGCCAAAACGTTGTGAATATGAGGGCAACAGTCCGAACAATATCTCATCTCAGAAATATAGACAAAACTTTCTATATATTAAAAATTATTTACACTTTTGGTATTTAGAGATACCAAAAGTGCAAAAATTTAAATATAGTGTTTATAATTTGCATGTTGGGTTGTTTCATTTCATGACCACCACAAATGCTGTCTTCTTACAATTAATGATTAGTCCTTTCTTCTATCTTTCCTTTGTTAACTTCTGTAGGAGTTTCGGTAAATCCCATTGTGTGTGAGCTGCCAACACTACAACATCATCTGATCTAATGTTATTAAGATTCTGGCTGCTAATAATGAATCCTGGTTGGAATTCTAATTCTTTCAAGATCGCTTTAAAGTAAAGGTCTGGTGAGACGATACATCCTTGCCTTACGTCCGTTTTTTTTTGTGTGTGTGTGTGTGTGTGTATTTACTGAAGTCATTATCTATCTACCTGCAGACTATTGTCTCCCAGTATAAATTCAGCATTGTTCTAATCATTCTATAATTCTTAAGTTTTCAGATTTATCTCATATCCAAGAATGTAATTTCTTCACTTTCGATCGACTAAGTAAACAAATTCTTGCATGGAAGAGCCGATGGCTTGACTGTATAGTAATTTTGGTAGAGGACGAGGTCGATTTTCTCTCTTGTCGTTTGACTTCTTACTTTTCTCACCTGGTGACTTTGACATTTTTAATTCTGATGGTGATGGAACATCGCCACTTGGTACGGTCAGGTACGTGTGTTTCAAAAGATTTAGGCTCAAATCCAGTGGCATTCAATATTGTTTTGAGTTGGCCCTTGTATCATCGAATAGGGCAACCCCGTGGTATTTTCTCTTAAGTGAGCTCACTGAATAAGACTTGACATGGGAACCTTGATTCTTCCATTCTTGCCGTGTCCTGACCATTGAAAACGGCGTTGAATGATCAGCGATTCGACTTCTTTGATTGTTGGCTCTTTCCGGGATTTTGGTATTGGTCACATAATAATTCCATTTGATGTCTAAAACTGAACGAAGCTTTTGCGGATGAAAGCTTTCTATTTTTTGTGTGTGTGTGTGTCGCAACGGCATAGAGTCCAGGATTTGCAACCATTTAGCAAACTTAAAATGACAACAATTTTTGTTGTTAAGTTCAAATTGTCGTGAAGACGCGTTTGATTAGCTTTCCATATAAACCGTGTAGAGTTCTCAGGTGCACTTGTTCGATAAAAGACTGTCTAGATATAGAAAATGCACTACTTGTTGTAGAATTGTATTACAGAAGGTAATATCAAAATCTAGGTAGATGGCATTTGGGATTGACTGTACTCTCTCATCAAATAGTTCTTGCAGTTCTTTGTGACATAGCTTGTCAAATACTTTTGAATAATCTATAAAACATAGCTATACATTCTCTTGCATGCGCATTGTCAGCTCCTGAACTTTAAGGTTTTATTCACTGACTATGTATTTTATTTTAACAATAGTAGAGCTTTATCACTTGTTTCTTTTTTAGGATTGGGTTTCCAGTTCCTTCTAAAGTCTTCTTCAACTCTATACACCTAACGTCTGCGCCTGAAGGCTGAATTTTTCCAATAGGATTAGATATGTTTGCTTATCTCCCGGTTCACACTCCTCACCAGTTTTTTGAATAGGAGTAGAGGTTTATCCCTTGTTTCTTGTTTAGGATTGAGTTTCCGGTTCCTTCTAAAGTCTACTTCAACTCTATACTCCTAACATCTCCGCCTGAACTCTGAAATGTTATTCAGTAATAAAATCTTGACTTCTTCAAGGCGAGAGTTAGATGTTATCTTTCCTGTATAATCCCAAGAACTTCACTTCTGGTCCTATCTTAAACACCACAGAGTAATCCTCTATTTGAGTGGCTCTTGGACCCTGTATTTGGCGAATATCGGTAAAAAATTCTCTTTTTGAAATCATTCTGAGCTTAAATATCATATTCTATTATGGATTAATCATTGAAGAAATTTAATTTTTGATCATCTGTTTTTAAATAAACGATATAACTAAAACATTTTCCGTAAGACAGAGGCTTTATATATTAAGCTATTTGCACCTTGTATGGCTTACATGTGTAAATCATTTTGCAGTCACTGTCAGGATGCTTTGGGGAGACCAGGTTCTCCGGGATGATTTCATGTCGTCGTCAAATATTCAACTCGTGACCTCTTGTCTCGAGTTGAATGAATTTCATGTTCTTCGCATGAACTTAGTCTCTTTAACCGTAGCGAATCACTCATAGGTCCGGGTTACCTGAAAAACATCATCGTTTTATGGTGAGGTATGTAGGACCTAATAGAACGGCAGTTCTGCATATTAAGGTGTGTGATTTGGACCTAGGTACTGTGCTAAATATACAGGAACAAAAATTCCTCAATATATATATATATATATATATATATATATTATTTTTTAGTTTTCAATAGTTTAAAATAAATGATGGGGCATCTACTCAGATACGGGCACCAACTAAAAATAATGACTGAAGTAATGAAAATATTTCAGGTTCAAAAATAACATCCATTAATTAAATATATATATGTGTCTGTGTATGTGTGTGTTTGTGTGTGTTTCTGTGTGTGCCAGTACTAAAAGGTTCTCGTCCCATGACTACTTCCAAAAATTTAATCGACCTAACAAACATTAGAATTTCTTTTGAAATCGCTTATTGGCCGAGACGACAAATTTTCACCAAATATTCGGAAAGACGCTGGTAAATCGTAAATTAGTTCGTAAATTCATACTTATTCATTAGGTGATTTTCATTTTTATTTGAAAATCCCCACTCTTAAGAAGGTATTATTGGAGATGAGTTAAATCCAATAAAAAATTTTGGCTACTGCGAAAAAAAGGCTTTTCTTCGGTAGTAAACTACTGGCTTATCGATGAATGTACATGTAAATAGATAGATAGATAGATAGATAGATAGATAGATAGATAGATAGATAGATGAAGAGACTGAGATAGAGATAGATAGATAGATAGATAGATAGATAGATAGATAGATAGATATCATCAATAGCTTCAGCATAGCAAACCGCTAAATGCAGAAATTGTATTTATTGACACTGCAATTCCGTTAATAGGTAGAATGACATAATTCTGCGTTGGATTGCGATTTCTGTATTCATACTAAAAATATCAGATCCTGATTTCAGCAGTTATACTTTTAAAATTCTTTGGAAAACCGAATATGACCCACGTCCTGTAAAAACCCTTCGGTACTGTGAGTCAGCAATCATAAAGACGGCTTTTTGTCGTTATCGGCTCAGTTCCCGAAGGCATCTTATATGCAATGGGTCGGGCGTTATAATTGTTCCCTTGACGGAATACCTTGGAGAGTGAAGTAGGGAGAAAGACATCTCTCAGCACGCAATAGAGTTCACCGTAGCATTGATTGATAGAGATTCATGGCTACCACACTGACAACATCCAATTTTTGATAATGACTAAGACTGTCAAAAGTAGTTGAACAAACACAGAGCTTTAAAAATGAACTTTTGACAATTGCTTAAACTTTTATTTTAAATTTAGAAAAATCCAAATAAAATTAAAACTGTCCTCGTCCGTTAAATTTAACAAAAATTTCGATATATATTATATATATATATATATATATATATATATATATATATATATATATATTGCAGGTTCAAAAATAACATCCATTAATTAAATATATGTGTGTGTGTGTGTGCCAGTACCAAAACTTTCTCGTCCCAACACTACTTCCCAAAATTTAATCAACCTTCAAACATTCTGTTGAAATCGCTTATAGGCCGCTTATTGTATATATTGTATATATTGTATTAATTGTCACAGGATGTATAGAGACATGGAGAAAACTAGTGAGTCACCTCAATTACAAGCTTTTGCGAATTGATGGCGAAACAGGTAACAGGAGGCTTGGCAAAGAAAGAAGTAAACCACGGTGTATAGGAGGATGTGGAGGGCCATAATATCCCACGTTCTGAAAGGACACGGCATATAGAACAAAAAGAAATAACTGGGTCATACAAGTGTCATCAAAGGGGTTTCAGCTGTGCATATGTTAGTAAACACATTGCTACTGTGTGTGTTTCGCAGTTACCATCTGACTCTGAATAATTAGGTCCCATCTCTGGTCATTTTTGGCCATGCTCTAAAGTAAACAGTGCACGTGGCCGAAAGAAAAGAGTATCAAACAACTAGTGATTCAACAGGCAGAACACTACATAGATATATAATGCGGCAGAGAAGTCACCAAGGAATTTCAAAACTCCTTTATTTTTTAACATTAATTCTCAATACCATAGGATTATATAAATTAGATATAGGAAATAAATTGTCACTACTTGTGAAAGGTTACGTCATTTAAGTAGCTTTCATTTTCAGCTTCGCATGAACGTGTCCTTGCTAAGGCCTTTTTCATCACAGAAGTACCCTGATTTACGTCTCTGTCTTTTAGTTGGAACTTTGGAGAGTCTGGGGAGGGCTACTTTAGCTTGTTATCCATGTGTCTTAATCTATTTTGGTATACGATCTACACTTTACATTGTTCTCTACGTGTCATAAATCTACTTTGGTTTGCGATCTATTTTTAGCCGATATTAGTGCTGTTTATCACAAGAATATTATTGATAAATATTTTAATTAGATTTTCTTTGTTATATATATATATATATATATATATATATATATATATATATATATATATATATATATATATTATAATATGTTTTACTATGTATATATCATTCCAACATAAAGTTTTTAGGGTTTATTTTTCCTTGTAGATAACAAGTCAAATTTACACCGTTTTGAAGTGTGTTAACAAAAAACCTTTCTTTGCGATAACCCCATAGAATTGAGGAAAGATGAGGCCAGTTTATATTGAATTCGTCTTTTTGCAAACATTTGCTTGAGAAGCTGGATTGAGACACTTGCCATTTGAGCTGTCACCGATCTTGTACTGAAAGAGGTTGAAGCTTTTAAGAATTCATTGGAATGACGCCCTAGAGATGCAAAGCTGTCTTCGAGTCGATGCTCTCGAACCAACTTTGATACTCTTCCTTAATCATTCAAGTACCCCTTCATTCCTAACCCAACCTGGCCCGCCAATTCTGAGGAAGGTCACTTACTGAACTCTCAAAACGGATGAATATCTCACACTGTAATGACAACGATATTCTCGATGAGTTCAATGATTGATTCTTGAGTTTGGTAGACATATTTAATACTTATGTTTGTTGCTCTGTCTTATATTTTTACATGATTAATTTCCAAAGCCTCCTTTATAAAATACCTGAAAGAAAAAAAAAAGCAAACGGATTATTAAACTCTCCGCCCCCTTTGACAAAAGACAAAACGCTTCCAAACTCCTAACAAAACAATTATAAATCGTTGTCTGAGAACTACGTAACCATATTCATATATTTTTTCTAAAAAAAAAGCAGATAAGACCAATATCTTTGTTGTACTAAATAAATCTGATTATAATTCAAAATTATAACAAATATTCGACGAAAATTGAAAAAATCGATAAACTGATCACAAACACTGATTTAAAACATCCCAATGCAATTGGTGACTACAAACCAGTATACATATATGGAACAAAAGAAATACATAAACCTAATTTTCCTCTCCATCCTATCATATCCCAAATCCTCGCTCCAGCTTATCAAGTAACCAAAATCATTAACCACTTCATTGCACCATATGTACCTAATAAATACATTATTAAATCATCTCACGAACTAATCCAAATGCAAAAAAAAAAAACAAACAAACAAAAACAATACTGAAACCATAGCCTTACTTGATGTTGAAAGTTTACTTACGAATATCACAGAGAAATGGTTATAAAGAATATTTACAAAAATCTATCTCTCCCTCCACTAAAAATTAAACTTAACATATCTACTACTACGGTAACTACTTTTGACTTGGATCACTGAGGTTCCCTTCTATAACCATCTACGTACAATGTGATGGAGCTTCCATGGGTTCACTTCTGGGACCAACATTTACTAGCTTCTGTATGACTAAGCTTGAAAATAATATATTTAATACAACTAAAAACCCTCCATCTACCTAAGGTATGTAGATGATATTCTCGTATTACTTAAAAACATAGATGAAATACATGAACTAGAAAAGATCCGTTCCTAAATTCATATATGAACTTAACAATAACAATAAAATTCCTTTTCTTGATGTATTGATAGTGACCAATAAAAATAATATATTATTTTTTTTAAAAATACTAACATAAACAGGTGCACTTTCTACTGTAAAAGTGAATTTCCTAACTATTACAAAATTTAATAAACCGAGTAAAAGTTAAAAAAGAACATAAAAACTTCCTCAAATAACACTAAATATATCAACCTACTCTATTGCAATCAAATACATTCTAACTACAAACACAATGAAAAAATCCTAAAAAACTCACAAGTACTAATATATCTCCCAATGACCCCAGTAAAAAAATAAAACCAATTATATACTATACAAATTTTAATACAACCAACTTAATCATCAGCAATAATTCTTCTCGGTTAAAGGACCAACATTGTAAATGAACTTAAGTGTCCTTTGGGAGATTGTACCTCGGACAAAAAAAGTAAATATATATATGTTGTTTTCACGACAAAAATAATTATCAAGCTGTCTTAAACTACATATGTCGGATACAAGCTACATTGCACAATATTGTAAGAAATATTCGTGTCCATAATCAAAATTTAGAAAAACATTTATTAACAATAAAAGTGTAAAAACAAAAAAAACAAAAGTGTAAAAAATAAAAACAAAAACTTCAAATTTTTCAAGGCTTCTATAAGTTATGAGTATATAACAACAACGTTTTAAAATGTCTTTAATAACAATGTTTTTAAATTGCTTAAATTATAATTATGAAAAATTACAATTATATAAATTAAAGTTATCTCCCTTAGATGAAAACATGGAAAAACATAATAGCTTTAACAGTTTATTTTTAAATTAACTATAAGAACGCGTTCAAACGTATTAAAATATTTGTAACAGAACATGTTTCATGTGTACTTGCAAAAAATCACAGCTACCAATTACATTAATTTTTTTTCTTAGCAATTTACACCTTTTAGCCGTTATCAAGGATGATTTGATTTTACTTTTAACTGAAGCTATGGTTTGTGTTATGTATGAATCTAGAGTTACAGGTATGCTTTATTTTCCAAAAACGGTCAACACATTATGGCCGTGTTCATACATAATGTTACTGATTGTTTACTTTTTCATTTTTTTATTATTTTAAATCTTTTTTTTTTTGTATGTGAATGAGGTTATGATGATTGTATTTTCTACTAGTATGTTTCGGATGGAGTCTGGTAGGTTTATGTGTTTGTTTAAATGAGTTCTAAGGGAGCTGTGGTCGGGTAAGTGTAACGTAAGTCGTTTGGATAGGTATGTAGTAGTGTGACCGATGTAATTATTTGATCAGGAATACCGTTTCTTTCAGAGGCATTTGAACACATAAATAATGTTGGTCCTTTTGATTTTTCAGGCGTGCTGTTATTTTTTATGATGGGGTTAACTGTTTTAAATTTTTTGTAATAGATAATTAATTTAATTTTCTTGTTAGGGTCGACTTGGTTAATATATTTCTTTATGATAGTTCTAATTGAAGATAAATCTTGATTATAGTTGATGTGCATTTGGCTTTTGTAGAAGATTTTAATGTTATTATTTATGTCTGTGTGTGTTCCGTATCGTTATTAGTTACTTTAGAAAGAAATAGTCAAATCTGGTGGTCGATGAGATAGTTAGAAAAACCATTGTTAACTAGTGTCTGTTTTGCCTTGTTGAGTTCTTTAAGGGAAAGTAAACGAGAGGATGAATTCTCATGTGCACTCTTTAGGAAATTTTTATAACTGCTATTTAATATCTAAGTGGGCATTCATTAAATTACGGTGACAGGACTTTCTCCTAGTGGAGTTTTTATGTAATGAGGTGGTGAAAACCTTGTTACTGTATTCTACGAGTACTTCTAAGAATAAGAATTTATTCTTTTCACTCAGTTCGTAGTTAAAGTTAAGAAAGTTCCAAAAGTGATTTTAATATCTATTTCTTGTTTGTTTTTCACTAAAATAAAAATATCGTCTACGTAGAAAACATATATGTTGGGGTTAGTGATCAGTTTAAATATCATGTTTTCTTCGTGAGACGTATAGCAGTAAGAGGAACATGGTCCGAAAGGATTTCTCATACTAGCACCATTAGTTTGGGTGTAGATATTGTCATTATGGTCATAGAAGGGGATTTTGGTTGTGCATGCCTGTAATAATTTTTTGAGGATATTAGGTTTGATGAATGTAGGTGGAGTTGAGATTATGTCAATAGTTTGTTCAACGGAGAAGTTTGTGAACATATTTTCATCGTCCAGTGACGCTAACATACCTAAGATTTGAACAGTTTTTACACACTTTGTATCCAGAAAAGAAAACACTTCTACGAACACAAGAAATATTAAATAAAAAGCTTAATCGAGTGCCTTGGCAGTCATCTTTAACGAAACATGTATAAAAAAGTGATTGATGCATAAAATACACAATATATATATATATGTATATTATGTATATACGCACATCAATAAATCATATATATATATATACATATATATATATATATATATATATATATATATATATATATATATATATATAAACCAATTAAACCATCATGTCAAGTGTCACACATTTATCAATCAGAAAAAATAAGCAGTTAAATAAAATATATGTTATAAATAATTAGATGTCTTCCCAAAATAATTTCAAACTAATGTTTTCTCAATGTTCAGCCCAGCGGCCACGCATTGTAGATGTCTACTGAAAGAACTCTTGTGATATGAGCCTAAGAAGTGCATATGGAGGATAGATAACTACTGAATATGTCTGTGAGTGTGTGAAATGGGTAAGATTATTAATAATTTTGTTGTATATATATATATATATATATATATATATATATATATATATATATATATGTTGTGTGTCTATATATTTAATAATATTTATATATTATATATATATATATATATATATATATATATATTCAATTAATTCATCGAGTCTGATAGAAACCTCAACAGAATGCAGAAAGCACTGGACGGCCGTTTCGTCCTATATTTGGGACTGCATCAGCAGTGCGCATCCACTACCAAGAATTGAAACCCTGACAGTTAGGTTGTCAAGCAAACTCACACCAACTGTTCCAACTCCAACGGTGCGAAGAGATTTCAAATCAGACTCAATATAGCGCCGTTCGCTCACATATTCCGTGGTGGAACTATTACGGAGTTCTCTGTAACCATAGGACTGTGCCCCCTGGAGCCACGACTACTCTCAGCAAGCCGCTCACTCTAGAGCATTAGAATTCCACCTAATAATTACTATATATATATATATGTGTGTGTGTGTGTGTGTGTAAAAAATTAAAAAGACCTTATGCAACTGGAATTTATAAACAGGGATCATATCATTCATATACAGATTCGGGGTTGGTGTATCTTATTGATATTGTTTGCGAAGATGTATTCTCGCTATTTAAATCATTAACCGCTATATTTGTTTTTTTGTATGAATGATTCATGTAATTATATATATATTGTCATCCACAGACAGACTGTTTCATGAGTGTGGGTAGATCTGCGTTGAGAGATTCTACCCTGAGCCGTTGACGCACGGATGGAGTGAAAGTGAATTTCAGCGTATTTATTTTTAGATAAACACAGAGTGACTGAGAGAATTCAATTCATTTTACCAAATATTCTTGCATATATATATATATATATATATATATATATATATATATATATATATATTGTGTATTTATGCAGCAATCCCTTTATATATATATATATATATATATATATATATATATATATATATATATATATATGGGGATGAAAATTTCACACAGAGTATATCTGCAAAAGGAAAATATGGATAATGACAATGAATACTGATCTTAAGATTATCTGGGTACTCGAGGTAGAGATTTACGTTAAGGAGTAGTTTACGAGATAGGAGGGTAAGTTAACGGTTAACTCTATACAGGGATTAAGAGAGATAGCAAGAAAAGGACAAGAATTACTTAGAGGTTACAACAGGACCGGAAATTATGGAGAGGCATGATCACCGACGTCTATTAAGGACACGGCCTCTAGAAAGCGAAGAAGAAGATGGCGATGAAAATTAAAGTTTCTTGAATATCATATTATTACTATTGATCAACAAACGTCTTGAATTTCACCTTCATTTCTTAAACAAAGCCTCTTTTGCCGGAGTCAGATTGGCAGCCCAAGAAATGCTATCCGTTTATTTATGGAGCAATCTTAGAAATTTACAGCTGTAGGCTGACCTGACTTGTCGATATTTTGCTCGTTGCAGAACGTTCCAGCGTAATGTCTGCGTTGGTGTGGATAGAGAGGAAAAGTTCATAAATAGAATCCATACGTTATACTTAGATTTGTCATGGCAACAAAGAGAAAAGTCGAGACGCCGGCAAATCTATTTGGCAAAGTGTTTGGTGAATTCGTCACGAAATTCGCTTTAAAGCGATAGAGCTTCCTCATTCAGATGATATTTAATCAAAACTGATCCTTTATGTCGTGCAAGTTCAATGGGCAGTCAATATGCTTATCGTCAGCGTTGTGTTTAGCTCAGAGATTTTCTAACCAATGATCGATTACCAAACGATAATTTATATTATGATTGACCGAATTTTATTTGAATTGAGTGTCTACACAAAAACGAGTATCTACTAAAAGAATAATGTTAAAGTAATTCATAAAAGAGTCTGTCTATATTTCTGAGATGAGGTATTATGTACATTATTTACATTATTCGGACTATTGTCCTCATCTTTGTCGCCATATTTATTACAACGTTTCGGCCTTTCAGTATCTGTCTATATTTCTGAGATGAGGTATTATGTACATTATTTACATTATTCGGACTATTGTCCTCATCTTTGTTGCCATATATATCACAAGTTCGCATGGCGCAGTGTATAAAGGCGTTGGTTAGATCCAGTGACAGGACCCAAAGAGTGTGAGTCCAATACCCGGTTAAGGCAGTGGAGAACTTTCAGAGGGAAAATTAACAGGAGATAACTGATAACTGACATCCATCAAACATGGCACGTGCTTCATGTCTCGCACCTCTCGACTGTGGAACTCTCTTCCCTATTCCAGTTTCCCTGAGAGCTATAATCTCCAGCTATTCAAATGTAATGTCAATCGACATATCCAGTTTCCTTGATCTATCCACTACCCTCATCCTTTCTTCTATCACTCCTATCTGATCTTGCTCCAAATTTTCTGTAACCCCTTGCGTCCTAGTGGCTTCCCGCCTTGAAACGCTTAAAAAAAAAAAAAAAACTAGAACAGTCTACCCCAGTGGGCGAAATAAAGGGTTCAGTTTACTTTTTCATTTTTTTTTTTATTATTAGGGCATCCATTATTTTAATTTCAACCACCTGAAGAAGGCCGGAGCGTACAACGGCCGAAACGTTGTGATAAATATGGCGACAAAGATGAGGACAATAGTCCGAATAATGTAAATAATGTAATTCATAAAATAAAAAATATGTTCATAAAGATATGTATGTGTGTGTTTGTGTGTATTGGATTCACCCGTCGTTTTCGTCGCATGACAGTGTAGCGATTCAGTTTTAGAAGTGAACAGGAGGACTACTCAAACATAATTTGTTTATAGTGCAGAAACGAGCACACGTTTTTAAAGAGCCAAATATAGAGAACATTTACACATAAAGGGATACTGTTGCTCAAGGTCCCCGAACGACCCTCCTCAGATTTTGAATTCAGAGTTGTAATTCACCTAGACCGGTTGCCAAACAAGACAGCCTGTTCAGGAGTAGTCTGTACGGCTATTTAACCAGATCTGTGTACAGTTTGTTTGGTTAGCATCATAGCATCTCCTTCTAGGACATTTAACGCCGAAATTTTATCTTCTTGTGAACTTTGGTAATTTTCTTCGAAAATGGCATTACTGGTACAATTTTTTCAAATAATGTATTGCTGGTAAATTTTTCTAATGTATTTTTATATTTTTACTGGATAAGGGCTCACTATTTGCGCATAGCTGCGACCTGAAGGAAGTGGGGACAACGATAGATTGATAGCTTTCCCAAGGTTATTTTCATTTTAATGAATGTAATGAAATCGACTAGAATTCGAACTCGGCTCTCCTAATCCTAAATACGAACCTCCATCCATCCATCCATCTATCTATCTATCTATCTATCTATCTATCTCTCTCTCTCTCTCTCTCTCTGTATATATATATATATATATATATATATATATATATATATATATATATATATATATATATATATAAAAGGCTTAAACATAATATTCCATATAATTTATTCCATTGGAATCGTAAATACGATCAAATCATTACCTACAAATTCAAAATGAAAACCGAATTTAGAGAAAGTGTAAAGTATGAGGATGAGTGACAGAGAGAAATTTTGGAGATGTGGTGTGGGGTGGATTTAAAAGAGGAGAGAGAAAGAACACCAAAATACATAAGGATACATTTATACATATACACCATATATATATATATATATATATATATATATATATATATATATATATATATATATATATATATATATATATATATAATATATACTTTTGTTTATGGTGTAACCTCCGCAAAAAATGTAGGTATACATATATAACTTAATTTATATACTTTTGGTCGTTTATATCCGGTCGTTTTTATCTATCCGTATATATATATATATATATGTATATATATATATATATATATTTTATAATGAATCATTCATAAAAAGTAAATCAGTAAATTAAATGATATAAAATGGCAAAATCGCTTCGCTAACAAAATTTTAAAGATGCATTTACCTACTAATCACTCGATGAATGTCATGATCCTTGTTTTTAAAATAATAAATACGCAAGTACTTTCGACTGTACATTCAGTCATCTTCAGGCATAGAAATTATTTTGTTTTTGGTAAAATTCAGGTAGCATCCGAGACGAAAAAATATAATACAAATATAAAAAGCTGATAAACTCCTACAACAAAAATTCTCAAATTAGTAAAAACGCACTCACTTTTTCAAAAAAATTCAACCTTAGCGTTGCGACTCCAAAAATTTGTATCCATTATCAATAACACATTTAAAAAGATATTTCGATTCGCATTATATTTTTTGCATGTGACGTAGCTTCCCTCTGTCTTGTCTACAAATGTTTCCGTTTACTCACGTCTCTGATAACTACAATCTTCAAAAATTTAAATGTAACGTCAATCGCCATCTTCTGTCTTCTTGAATTCCGTATATATTTTGTCCTTTCCCCAATCCTCCCTGAGGTCAATGTTTTCTCTCACTTTCATTCCCTGTAAACCCTTGCGTACTAGTGGCATTCCCACCTTGTTTGTTTTACGGCATATCAACCCCAATGGGTTATTTAATGCCGACAAGATTTTTATTGATGGTAATAATTTTTTTTCAAATATGGATTGCTGGTAATTTTTTTTTCAAAAATGTATTTCTGGTAATATTTTTTTTCAAAAATGTATTGATGCTAATATTTTTTTAAAAGTATTGGTGGCAATATTTTTTTTAAAAAAATGTATTGCTGCTAATATTTTTTTTTCCAAAATGTATTGGTAAATAATTTTTTACACAAATGTATTGCTGATAATTTATTTACAAAAATATATTGCTGGTACTAAAACCTATTTTTACGATTTCATAGTGTTTCAGGGTTAACTATTTACCCATAGCTGGGACCCTAATAGGTGCTACCACCCCGGGTGGTTCTAAGCTCCTCAAAACCTACGGATTAAAAGCTTTGCTGTTGGATGTAGTTTATCGTCTTACACAGGACAGCCACCTTGCTTGGGGTGAAATGATTTTAAAAAAAAACCCTTTAAGTTTATTTGTGCGTATTCGGACGCGGCTCGAAGAGCCATCAGAAGAAATGTAGACCAAAGAAACAATCACCAATCCTCATACTTACCTTTTCGTAAGTAGTAGTTTAAAAATAATATTTTATCTACATACGACACTGATGCTTCGATAAATCAAATTGCTTAAGCTGTTGCTTTTAAATTTTGCATTTATCGTGTTTGCTTCTACTCTTATGAATAGCCGATAATATTTATGAAATTTGCAGACGTGAATCATTTTGGCAGAGATTTGACTTCACCGACTGGGTTTGGCATGGATCCGTCCCCAAGTATTTCTCTTGTGATAAAGGCATGATGATCTGGTGCCAAAATACTAGTGAATTTTAAATTAACTTCATCCATTATTTCTCAGATGTGATCTCTTAGCTCAAGAATAAAGAATTATACAGGTTCTTGTTAAAAGCGTCTAATATATCTCAACCAATCAAAATATTTCTAATGAGTCGGCCCGAATAAGTGATCATATAATAATTGCGCTTGTCCCTCGCTTTTTTAGTTCACACGACCGCTATGACGAGCCAATACTTCATTAATATTGGACGTTTCGCGTGGAAAGACAAGAACCTATCAGAAACGCTACTTGGTTTCAGTTTCAATAAAGAAAGAAAGAATGCAATATAGGAGTGTTTACCATCTCCTACTACCTCATAAACAATGGACTATTTCGTTTTGATCTTGTTGAAAGACAAGACATATCAGAGGCGCTTCTTTATTTCAATGTAAAGAACGAAAGATAGATAGATAGATAGATAGATAGATAGATAGACAGACAGACAGACAGACAGAAGTGTTTAACGCCTCCTGCTAATACCGCATAAATAATGGAATATTCCATTTTGATCGCGTAGAGAAGACAAAAGATATATCAATCACGCTATTTGGATTCAGTTTGAAAATGAAAGAAAGAAGGGAAGATAGAACTGTTTAACGTCTGTTTCAGTGAAATGGAAAAAAGATTCAGTTTCAGATTTTTTCAGTGGTATCACCTTCCTTCTTAAAAATAAAAAAAAAAAGCATTTATATTTATGATTGTTATTGCAACATTCTGTTAAAGTTCAAATATTTAACGATGTGATTGGGGAATTTCTACATACATTTTATTGTCGTAGAACTTGACATGAGCTTATTCATTCATTAACTGAAAACCGGAAAATTTCTACAGTTTGAGTAATAATAATAATAATAATAATAATAACAGCGTTAGCGCCGAGGAAAATAAGTAGACCAGTAAACTCCTGAACTTCGTAGTGTTTATATGTGGGCAGACTTTTTAAACAAAATACTAAATTTTAAAAAAGCAAATATATATATATATATATATATATATATATATATATATATATATATATATATATATATATATATATATATATATAAATTCAAAAGGCTTATCTTTCCTACTTCAAATTTGGCAGACACCGTTTGGCAGTGTTATATGAATCTAATCTTCATTAATAAAAATCATATATATATACGTCACATAAAAACCCGATTGACACCAGCCAAATTTCAAAAATGTTCGATGCCAAAGAAAATTTATAACGTGACAATATTTAATTATTATAAAAAGTTATTACCTAACAACATTGATTCATAGATTGTTTGCATCAATGATTAACGGCTTTTTTCTGCTAATATATTCATTAGTTTTAGCTGACATATACAGACAAAATACTCAACATCAATGAAGAGAAAATTGTTGGCGACATAAACTGTCAAGTCAAGGATCAGACGCTCCATGATGGATATTGGTGGGATAATTAACATTTATCAACGTAGAACTTTGATTACATATAGGAGTAGATAGGTTCGCCTATCGTCCAGTTTATTGTCCTCCACAGATTTCAGAACCGGAGTAGAGGTTTATCCCTTACTCCCTGTTTAGGGTCGTGTTTCCGGTTCCTTCGAAATCTAAAGTGATATTTGGTAATTATTATAAGTTTTCTCTCCGAATAGGAGTAGCTGGTTCACACTCCTTCTCAGCCGTTTGAACAGGAGTAGTGGTTTATCCTTTGTTCCCTGTTTAGGATTAGATTCCTTATAAGGTCTACTTCAACTCTATACTTATAACGTACCTACCCGAACTCTGAATTTTTTTCACTGCTTTAATTCTTGCCCTTTCTTACGCTTATACAGCACCACAGAGTAATCATCTACCTTGAGTGGCTCTCAGGCTTTGTATTGGCTGAATTTTAGTAAAGAAAAAAATTAAGAAATATATTGCTCATGCCTTTGTATTAACAATATGCCTGGAAAACTGTAAGTTAAATAAAATCTCGACCTGGATTACTAGAAAATTAATTACCACAATACCTGGATTACTACAATATGGATTAATGTTGTACCTGGATTAGTGGAAGATGAATGGAAACAGTATCTGGATTAATAGAAGACGAATTGACATTGTATCTGGATTAGTGAAATATGAATGAACAGTGTCTGGATTAGTGGGAGGCGAAAAAAAAACCTGCCTGGATTACGAGAGCATGAATTTGTCTTATCTGGATTAGTGAAAGACAAATAAATACTGTGTATGGATTAGTAGAAGGTAAATGAAATATTTATCTGGATTGCTAGATTTATTAACACTGTAGCGTCATTACTAGAAGATTATTGAAAGCTCTACCTCGATTAACACTGTACCATTATTAGTAGAAGATGAATAAAAACTTTATCAGGATTAATGGATTAAATAACATTGTATCTGGATTAGTGTAAGATTAATGAAAACTGAATGGATTTGTAGAAGGTGAATTAAAAAATTTTATGGGTTTATGTAAGGGGAATTAACACTATAAGCGGAATTTGAACAAAAAGAGTTTAGATTAGTCAGATATTTTTATCTGGATTAACGGAACAATGTTTTGGGGATTGACGAAAGATTAATGCATAATGTCCCTGGATTAAAGAAAATATGAATTCACAATATTTCTGTATTAGTACGAAGTGAAATTGTGTAAAAATAATCGAAAATGGGTAGACGTTATCGGTTGACTCTATCGCGATGAAGTTACGAAATCTTGCGGCAAAATTCTCCAGCTGGTATTCCAAAATCTACAAGAGGTGAGATATAAAAATATCATTTATGGATAATCTGAAAAGGGATCTTCAGATGAAAGTGTCATAATCATTCCAAAATTTGTTCGGAATACAGTAGCTTTTGATGTTACCACAAAGATTCAGCCATCTGTTACTCTTTGTCTTTTTTCTGTAAAAAATAAGGTCAGCTAATTACCTGCAGGTGTGGCTAGAAAGAAGGTTTGTCTGAACTGGTACATTAAATAAAAATCATTGCAAGAACTATGTCCATAGTGGAATCGAAAGTTTCAATGATAGTAAGAATTCTCTAAATTGTATTGTAACGTTATAAGTCGGGTTCTTGATATTGAACGAAACGAGTTGGCATCTGATGAATTAAAATGGCTTTGATTCGTGTTCAGCCTGTGGGTCTTGGTCAAGGCCATCCTTCCTTAAACCTTGTTGACTTGTGTTACAGAAACAGAAAAAAGAACTGTACCAAATAACAGAAACATCACTTGAGGTCTTTCAACAACAGCAACAACTAAAATGGATAGCAAATGTATCTCGAAGAGAAAATAAACATTTCCAAATAAGCGTATTACGATATAATCAAGATGATGATATTTCATAATAATTCAAACAAAAGTTTAGAAAGGAAACCCTCATTAATAGTGGAAATAATGAGAGTAGTAAACTCAGGAAACCTATTTCGAGAAAAAAAAATTCCACCCCTTTCTCGGACGAAGACGTATATATACGTTTTACCGAAAGTATCATTTTCTGACAAAGACGAATAAATACGTCCGAAACATAACTTTCAAAAGTCGGCTACGTACGTGTTTATACGTCAGTCTTGATTCTTTCTTTATTCTTTACCCCTTTCTGAGTTGAAATAAGTCCACTTGCCAACTCATACGTCTGGTAGACGTGTTAGCTACTGCTTGGGTACTTCAAGATAGCACAGTTTCTTAGTATATTAAATACAAATTTAAAAAATTGGTCTAAAAATGTTTTTCTTAAACTCGTTGACGGGGAAGGGATTACGAGAAAGATTTTATAAATTTTAACCGACAATAGTAGTGGCCACTCGGTCAGTGAATGCTGAAGGTTTCCTTGTAATGAAACGGCTAATATAAAAAAATATAAGCTAGTCAAATCTCATCCGCATAGGCCGGGGCACTACGACGTGTCGTAATGGTTAACAAACATTTAGTGAGTTCGATCCTCACTGGGTGTCCCATACATTCGGATTTGGGCCACATCAAAGATACACTTAGGGCACTTCGACGTGTTGTAATGGTTAGCAAATTCATTTCGCTGGAACAATTGCGACTAGTGATTTCGATCCTCACTGGGTGACTTATACTATGGGTGTCTCATACTTTCGGCCTTAAACCACAGGTAAGCTACGCTTAGAAAATCACCTAGGGCACGTCGATTGTGTAATGGTTAACAAGTTTGTTTCACTAGAACAACTACATCTGAATTGTGAGTTCGATCGTCACTGGGTGTCACATACTTTCGAATATCTTCCACGTGTAAGCTACGCTTAGAAAATCATTTTAGGGTACTTTAGCGCGGTGTAATGTTTAGCAAGCCTGTCCCGCGACTGAGTTGTGAGTTCTACATTCACTGGGCACGCTACTCTCTCGGCCTTGTCCCACAACTAAGCTACCCTTACGACGTCATTTGGACACTTCGACGTGGGGGTTAGCAAGCTTGTCTCATTAGATCAATTATGACTGAGTAGTGAATTCGATACTCACTGAGTGTTCTACACTGTTGGCCTTGTGCTACATCTAAGCTACGCTTATATAATCATTAGCGCACTTCAACGTCGGGTAATGGTTAGTAAATTTCTTTCGCTAGAATAATTACGTCTGAGTTGTGTGTTCGATCCTCACTGGGTGTCCCATACTAGTGATATCCCATACATTCAGATTGGGCCCTATTTAAGCTAAAGAAAATCATCTTGGACAAATTGATTTGATGTAATGGTTAGAAAATCTGTCTCACTACAACAATTAAAACTTAACAGTGAGTTTGATTCTCACTGGGTGCACCATATTTTCAGCCTTGTGCCTCATACGCTTAGAAAATTATTAGGACACTTTGACGTGTTGTAATGGTTAGCAAAATTGTCTCGCTAGATCCATTACGACTGAGTAGTGTGTTCGATTTTCACTGGGTGCTCCATGCTTGGGGCCTTGTGCCACATCTAAATTACGCACAGATAACCACCATATGCACATAAACCGTTTACTAATACTAAGTGGTATGCGTGTGTTTTACTACATATGTATGTCTGTTACTCTATATGGAAAAAGTTTTTAGATCCCAACAGAGGAATATTCGAAAAATGAACTTGACTAAAACATTCTTGTTTAATGCACAACATAAGAGATTTTAAAAACGAAAATGAAAGAAAAAAACTAATCTGACTACAGTTGAACTTTACGAGGCAGAAAAGTTAATGTCTTTTATTTTATTTTTATTTGGTTGTCTTTATGTCATCTACGAGTAAGCAAAGACCGATAGGCAACACATTTCTAGATAAGCACATACCGACAGGCGCATGCGTCGATAGAAACAGTTTCCACTTTCCCCTTCGAAGAAAATAGAATTGAAATCAATGAAAGGCATATCCAGATGATATTGGTTTGGATTGATCATCTTTTTTAAGTAAAGTATAACGTCCCTAAAGAATGCGACTATGCTGGCTTTACTTCAAGATTTTTTCTCGTAACGAATAAAGAAAAACAGTAAATAAATTACAGGAAAAATGCGTATCTGCCTACATTTCTAAGATATAATATTGTAACGATTTGCACTATTTATATTGTTCGGACTGTTGTCCTCATCTTGCTTGCCATATTCACGAAGTTTCGACCGTTGTATGCTCCGGCCTTCTTCAGGATCTGTATATATTTCTGAGATGAGGTATTTTAACCACTTACGCTATTTACAATGTTGACTGTTGACCTCATCTTCGCTGCCATATTCATGATATTTCGACCATTGTTTGCTCCGGCCTTCTTCAGGATCTGTATATATTTCTGAGATGAGATATTGTAACCATTTGCACTATTTACAATGTTCGGACTGTTGTCCTCAACTTCGTTGCCATATTCACGACGTTTCGACCGTTCTACGCTCCGGCCTTCTTCCGTATCTGTATATATTTCTGAGATGAGGCATTGTAACTATTTTCACTATTTACATTATTCGGACTGCTGTCCTCAACTTCCTTGCCATATTCACGACGTTTCGGACGATGTACGCTCCGGCCTTCTTCCGTATCTGTATATATTTCTGAGATGAGGTATTGTAACTGTTTACACTATTTGCATTGTTCGAACTGTTGTCCTCATCTTCGATGCCATATTCACGACCTTTCCACTGTTGTACGCTCCGTCCTTCTTCAGGTGAATGGAATTTCGAACTCAACAATGAAGGTGAGGATAACACTCCGAACAATGTAAATAGGAATAATTTTATAATCAGTACGACGGAATAATCTTACCTACGGTGAGAATATATATATATATATATATATATATATATATATATATATATATATATATATTCTCACCGTTGGCTGCAAATTTAGTTATCATCATGAAAGAAGCGATCAGCAAAGAAGAAATTTTAAATTCTTCGACAACTTGAGGATGATATTAGAATTACTCAGAACTTATCCTGGTAGCCAAATCGCTTCATGAAGATAGAACATTAAATTAAACTAACAGTAAATACACAAACATTGAAAAAGCATAAGACAAGGATATATATATATATATATATATATATATATATATATATATATATATATATATTCTCACCGTAGGTAAGTTATTCGAATTCCAGTCGAATCCATTACATTAAATTATGTGCTAATACCCTTGGGAAAGGTATGAATCCTCTTCCTCTCCCTCCAGCTATGGGTAAAATTGCAGAACAAACTGGGTTCTATAGCCTTGGATGGCAACTTGTCTAGGATAACTCTGAATTGAAAACCTGCGGAGGGTCGTTTGGGAACCTTGTGGCACTTAGTGCACCAGGTCTCTGTATTCGGCCCTTCAAAAAGTACGGATGGTCCTGCACGAAGCCTTCACCACTATAATCAAATATCATGTGCCGGTGTCGGGCTGTCGGTTTCCCGGAAACTGATCTGCTTGACCCTCATACGTCGAATCTCGACGGGAGTCGATTATATATATATATATATATATATATATATATATATATATATATATATATATATATATATATATATCGTTGTCTTATACTTTTTCAATGTTTGTGTATTTACTGTTAGTTTAATTTAATGTTCTATCTTCATGAAGTGAGTTGGCTACCAGGATAAGTTCTGAGTAATTCTAATATTATCCTTAAGTTGTCGAAGAATTTAATTTCTTCTTTGCTGATCGCTTCTTTCATGATGATAACTAAATTTGCAGCCAACGTGCAATTTCGGGACCAGAGGCTTCTTACACTTATAGTTGATACTCTGAAACGAAGGATCTCATTGCAACTGAACAGACGCACCAAATCAACCAAACGCGGCTCACCATGTTTCAGTGTGCTAAAATCTGGACAAGAAACCAAACTTCTAACCGGATGAACATTACAACTGAATCAAGTAAGATTGGGCTATTTGATAAAAGCCACTTCACGGATGGCCAGCCAGAATATGGTTCATTAATTTAACTCTATTTATTCTACTATCCTGAGTTATTTGACTGCAACTAGCAAAGTCCTTAAACTCAGAAGATTAGGTGCTGTATTCACTGATAGTGACCATTCCCACTCTAAACCTGCTCCCGTCATCCATGCTAATTTGAAACATAAATGTTATCGCCCACCTGATAACCGTTATGATAATACAATAATACAATACCTAATGATGTAAGCGGCCGAGTGTTTTGAGCGTTCGCTTTCTGGTCGGGTCCGAATCTCACTATGGTCGAATTGTCAGGAAGATGATCTTATCGGTCTGCGGGTGGAGAACGTATCGAGCAGCACCTGTAGAAAGTTTTTGGAAACCACACCACGGTTTGAAATTGGCTAGACGGGAATATTTTGACGTCATCGGTGGTTTTGCTAACAGGAAGTCACAAGTCAGCTGAGCGTGCTTGCTTTTTTTCAGGCTGTTGATCACGCGATATAACACACACACACATACATACACACACACACACATACACACACTCTCTCTCTCTCTCTCTCTCTCTTGAATATTAAATATTTTTATCTACAAATATTTCTTCATTGTGACACGGAAATTTCTGTTTCGGAACCTTAAATTCGTTCCATTATCAAGTGATATTCAGTAACTTCTGAAGAAAATGATTTACTTTTTAGCGTGGAGTGTTATTATATTGAAGAGTTTAAGTAGAAGTTGGTGGGTCAAACATGTACATACCCATACAATTTTGAAACCTTGTCCCACACTCCTACTTAAACACTTTTTTTTGCATTTCTCCCCCAAATTTGGTTTCGATCAGTCAGTGTATGTCTATTTAAGAGAGTATGACGGACGAACGGACGGAAGTCACAGAATTTTATATATAGATTAGAACTCCTTATTTTTAGTATTTTAGCGTTATACCAAAGATGGAATTAGTTGGTTCTCCAACTCATAATCCTCTTTCAAAATACTTTCCATCTGAACACACGGAGAAAGGAAATAGCGGTAATGGAATTTCTAATATGGGAAATGAGTATAAGGTCAAAGAAGCTAATGCTTTTATTACAACTGACAGATAAATCCCTATTGCAAAACGTTGTGAAAGCTATCAGGGAGGCCGTGGTAATACCTGCAGTTTAGCGCAGTTTCTTCGTCATGAAAAGGTCTGTACCAAACAGATCTCTCTCATACAAACACATTTCATGGAGAAAAGATGGCAGTTATTACCTAAACGTAGCATAAAATGGAAATTCCTCAGTGGACAGCAGTTCTCCAATGATCGCGAAGATAAAGCGACAAGTCGGATGCCTAAGAAAGCAGCCAATAATCTCCTTTTTTATCTGTGCGCCGCGTCGCTTCAGGATACCGTTGATCATGTCTCTCCACAACTTCTTATCTCCTGTGGTTCACCTTTCTGCCATTGCTAATGCTTGTAAAGCAGATAGCTTGCTATATTCCCCTATTTCTCTCTCCTTCAATATACCCCGAGAATTAAATTTCCCAAGTCCTCCTTCACCATTAAGTGTCCATAGAAATTCAGCTGTCTTTTACTGATTCTGGATATGTGTTCTTCCGTTGCCATTTTCTTTAAGACTTTCTTTGTGCTTTCTTTGTACTTACACCGTCCATGGAATTCTCGGTACCCTTCTGTTGAATCACATTTCTGCTGCTTCTAGTTTTTTCCTCATCCTAGCGGAGATTGTCCAGCATTCACTGACATATAACAGGATGGATAGCACATAGGAATCTGGCACTCCTTTCTTTGATTTTAATGAAATTATACTTTATTTCTTCTTACAGTTGATGGTCAGTCCTTTCTTCTCCCTGTCTTCCACCACCCCTCTAGAAGGTCTTATAGTTTCCTTTCCGAGTCGGTCATCAACACAGTGTTATCCGTGTATCTTATATTGTAATATTACGTCCATCGATAATAAATCCTGGTAGGGTTTTTTGGTAACTTAGGATGATGTCGCAATAGAGGCTGAATAAGCCTGTGGAGAAATCACCCCCTTGTCTCACGCCCCGTTCTACATTTGTGCGATAGACACTAGTACATGTAATCATTCAAAGGTGTATCATTGGGTTTGAGACGGAGAGTAACTATATTGAGAGCGAAATTTGAAACCCTGAGATGTTAACATTTCTCCAGGTCTTGTCCACTTCCACTGTTAGATTTTCTACATGGATAAAAGAGGCCAGTTGTTACTCACCTCTAAAGCAGCATAAACCGGGGCTCCCTCAGAAGACAGTAGGTCTCCAGCGATGCTTAAGAGAAAGCGGCAACTCAAACATGGATACGAAAGCAGCCAATAATCTCGAAATAAGAACGCGAAAAACCACGTTCGAACTTCAGTCCAATGCGATACATTCACTTACGTTAAAGTGCTGAACTCTATAAAATTAATCACAGTACTAGATTTCCGGCAATTTATTTTTTTTATTGTTTAAATTGTTAGATGTAACCGTAGATTCTATGCTAAGAGTTTTCTTTATCGCACTTCTCGCTGGTTGAACACTCTTCCGGTTTCTTGCTTACTAGTCAAATTTGATCTTCAAAAATTTAAATGCAATGTCAATTGTTTTCTTCTCTCTTCTAATTCCTGTCCTTTTATTGTTTCCCTCTCCTAAATGTGTTTCTTCTTTTCTCATATTCTTTTACACCCATTAACCTTTTGCGTCTTAGTGGCTCTATTGCCTTGCTTGGGAATGAAATGATTAAGAAAACATAGGTTAAGTTCATAAGCCGAAATGTTCAACCTTTGAAATATTTTTATGACTCCTGTATTTAAACTGAATATATTTTTCTCATAAATGTAGTATTTTAAGTGGAAAAACAATTTAGATTTGAAGTTTGAAAATTTGACCAACTTGCTTTCAGCGAAATGACAGATATTAAACTAGTAATAACAAAAAAATTGTTTATACCTCACAAAACTTGTCGAGCAGTAAATTACTGCAGGATAACACGCTTATGTTAAGCAGATATTTGTCAATTACATATTGCATATTAAAAAGTAGAACATTAATACACAATAGATTAATAAAAAGTTCCATAACTTTTATTTCGATTCAGTTTTGCACATCTATATCTGCGAAACTCTGAGTCGGAAGTTGGTTTTTATTTATCTATTCATGACATACATGTATTTTTCACTGTTCTCATATTCTTTCAGAGTCATTAATCCCCTGCGACTTAGTGGCTTTGTTGCCTTGTCTAGAGAGAAAAAAAATAAGTAATCAAGGAAGTATCCCATTTGGCATCCACACGGGAGTTCATTCTAAAGTAGCATTTTCTTCGAAAAAGATTGTCTGAATAGAAATTTTCTTCCTTACAATTCGAACACGGGGAAAATTCAGGTGATTCAACTCCGTGGAAATAGCAAGGCGTGGCGCCGTAACTGTATAAGTCTCAAATAGTGTAAGCTAATTTGAACATTTTCCATTGAAATCAATTTTCCATTGAAATAGTATAGCGACAAGTTTGGAATGGTGAGATTGTATCAAAAATACTGTATTTGAGCCATTATTATTATTATTATTATTATCATTATTATATTAATTTCTTTAATCTTTGTTATGGTCTGGTTCCTTGTACCACGGTGATAGTCCAAGGTAGAACCAATAAAGAAGAACTCGAAGGCGGATATGGAATAACACAGATATATTACAAACAGGAATATATACAGAGAAGTAGAAAAGTGTTAGTACGAACAATCAGGTTTAGTAGTGATTGTCTGAACGCGAATCTGTTTCGGGCTGCCTCTGACTCGACTGACTGACTCGCACTGACTGACTGACAGACTCTTGACGGACTTCACTCCAGACTTCAGACTGAACTCTAGACTTCAGACGGAACTCCAGACTTCAGCAGGAACTCCCTGCTTCCTCTTGAGGCGCAGTATTTATTACGTATGGAATAGTCCATTATGTTATTATGGGTAAGGTCCCATAACAATCTTAATTTCAGTAATAGTCAGTCGCAAT
Source organism: Acanthosepion pharaonis (assembly GCA_903632075.3). NCBI lineage: Eukaryota > Metazoa > Mollusca > Cephalopoda > Sepiida > Sepiidae > Acanthosepion > Acanthosepion pharaonis. The sequence goes on from CAHIKZ030000039.1 coordinate 610,881, forward strand.
TATTCAGGCCTTATTTCAACGGCTGTTAGTGAAGAGTGCGTATTATAAAGAAGCAATAACCGCTCGGTTTCCCAAATTCATTTTTCTACCTGAAAGACATGCACCTTCGTTTGATGTTTGATTAGAAATCAGCAGATATCATTAAATGGTGATTGAAACTTTTCCCGACGGTATGGACATTATTTATGATTCAAATCTAAACGACTATGTCGCATTACTAGGATTCATGAGGTGGTGACATTTCCTGGAATATTTACAACAAACAAAAATGTGTTAACTGCAAAAGTTTTATGGTTGACAAAAAATCAGATCTATTAACGTAATCTGACTTTTCGTGTTTCCCATTTGTTCAATACCATATTTGAAGTTATTCGTTTTATTTAGTGTTACTATTAGTATCATTAGTCGTATTAGCATTATTAGTAGTAGTAGTGTTTCAATGAAAAACAATTAAAATTAATATGAAACGATCTTTAGTTAAAAAGGAATAATGCTTTAGCTTCATATGCTATTACTACGACTAATACTACGATGAAAAGTTAAGGGGAAAATTAACTAAAATAAAGTCGAAAGAATTACTAGTCAAAAAGGTATCTTTTTTACATTTCATATCATATAGGCTAAATAGATACTTAAAGTCGGGGATTATAGTTGAAATCGTAATAATGAGTGATATGATATGAAAGCAATAGAAGGTAACAGGAAGTGGAGATTATGAGGATAAAGATGAGAGACAATAATTGACTCTAGACATGAAGGCAGTTAACACTGTCATTGGATAAAAATCCACCATTACATTGCTTAATACTACTATGAGCAGTTGCAATGTAAAGCAACGGAGATTAAGATGACAGAATTAACGCTCAAAAATAAATATTAATTAATATGGCATCTAATGAAGATCGAAGTTAATATCATTAAATGTGTAATGAACAAAATGATTCGAATCTTTAAGCCATCCCATCAATAAGTACAGCTGTGTTTGACCTTATATTTAAAAGTATTTTTGTAAAATCTTTTCGTAGAAGTTGAGTGATGAGCTTTTCTTTTTGACTGAAACTTTTCATTTTTTTAATTAAATATGTATAAGAGATGGAACCCTACCCAAACACACACACACACACAGAGGCACACACACAGCACACACACACACACACACACACACACACACACACACACACACACACACATATATATATATATATATATATATATATATATATATATATATATATATAAACGGAATAAGTTCCAATAACCAACAATTACTATTCTAAAAAGAGTGCTCAATATACATTTTTAAATAAATAATTATATATATATTTATAAATATATATATATATATATATATATATATATATATATATATATATATATATACAGTCCGCCAAAAATGTATACACAATTCAGGAAAGGAAATATCTTTTATAGATATTGTAATAATAAATTTATTCATATATCACAAAATTAATTTACATTTTGACTCTACTTAAGCTTCCAGTTATTTATCATGACGGCAATCTACGGCAAGATTCAGCTACCCGTACCCTTTCAAAAAACTGAACATGTCATATTTGTCTACAATCTAGATGCATTTGTCGCTGACATATTTTACGCAATTACTGGCATGTCTATGTTCCGGTTTATCATGTCATGAAAAAGTAACTCACCGACCTACACCCTCTGAGCTTTCTTTTCTATTTAGCGTAGATCTAACATTTAATTGGTTAATCAAGACATACCCACAATTCTAATTTTAATTCTGACCTTATGTTCCCCTCCTTTAACTTTCGGAAAATAGTTAACACTTTGTTTTTAAATTTCCTTAAAAATCATTTAATCACAAGTTATTTACCATCGCTTACAATCAAAGTATTCAAACATGAAAACTTAAAATGTTTTTATTATAATCTCTTATAATATATATATATATATATATATATATATATATATATATATATATATATATATATAAAATAACACTGTAATGTTAGTTTTTGTTTTTATAGCATTCACACCGGTAACAAATTCTCTATTTAAATCACATCTAAAAGTGAATTCTTCGTCAATATTAGGAAGAGGAATAGGAAGAATTGGTCAATATTCTGCGATAAAAAAAAAATATTTTCGTCTAAAATATACAAACGGAATAATTACGTTTGGCCTTTTTACAGATTTTAAAAAATTAACAAAACCAAATCAATAGAAATAGAATTTGAATGTCGGATGCACCTGCATTTTAAAGATCTATCAGGTAAATATTGAGATTTAATAATAACTTTCAGTGTTTACTGCATGCATTGATGATTTGATTTAGTCTCTCTCTCTCTATCCCCCCACACACACACACACACACACACACACACACACACACACACACACATATATATATATATATATATATATATATATATATATATATATATATAGAATATCGCACATTGTATTCTAGTGTTAATGAAATAGTGCTCGAAGTAATATAAAAATAAATATCCATTTTTTACTCACTGGTAGCACAACTCTTAGTTTCATGCACAACGCAGTCTCACGTGGTGAGTAGAGACTGACCGTTATATAACTTTAATCTTAATAAAAATATCTAGTTATCGCAAGTTTTAATGTATACTATATTTATGGTTTAAAGTGCTCAGTAGCAGAGATAGAGTGAAAGTAATTATAAAGTATAACATTGGACATTGAGATCAAAGCCCAGCGGCCACAGTCTCTTTCATGTTTAAATGTAATCTTCAGTCAATATGACTTCACTATTGTTGCGTATCGCATTCTGGGCAGAAATGGCTATTGTATTATCACTGGTCAGTTATATATGCTGTTTACTAATTATTTATTATTGATTAAGATAGACATAATACATCCCTGAACAATATTTACCAATAGTCGATCCAAAACACAACACACCTGGACTGAGGATTACAGTCAAGCATGAAACAAACCGTTGCCGTTGGGTATTGATCTCAATGTACATTATTATATTTAATATATATATATGTGTGTGTGTGCGCGTGCCTTTCATGATTGAAAGCAATCTTCATGTCAGACTATCGATACACGATGTTGACATCAGTGTCCGCACTTGTTATATTTACAAACGTTCTATCCCGGATACTGAGTACGTTTAGCATTTTAACTATAGTGCAGCATAGAGCTATATTCTATCTTGTTATACATATGGAAGTGGACATTGATCCGTGTTTGAACGCAGTCCTCAGGCATGATCATTGTGTTCAAGCATGAACACACTGCCGCCAACCAGTCTTGACTAAATATGCTTTGTCCTTGATATTGAGCACTTTTATTCATAAATATATTTAAATTAATTAAACTATATATATATATATAAAAGCCAAACTTTCCCTGACGATCCGTTTAGGTGAAACCTAGGTAGGTTTGTCTGGCTCACTAGGTGTATCTAGGTCTGCTCTACGGTTGTATTGAGTTCTTTTGTTAGTTAGTTGTTTACTCGTATCGGGGTTTTTTCTTTGGGCTTCAGACCTGCATCTGTGCGATTTTTTTGTCGGAATAAGTTCATGTTTGTAGCTCTTTCTTTTTTTAAAACCTTTTTTTTCCCTCGAGATTGATTTGATTATCAAATCAAAAATTCGAGGGTTTTTCGAAACGAGTCTAGTTATATATATATATATATATATATATATATATATATATATATATATATATATATATATATATCGATAGATAGATAGATAGATAAATAAATAGATAGATAGATGTGTAAGGTACGTTAATACCAGTCTCCAGACATTGTATTTTTTAAAATGCACCAATAAAGAGTAGAGATTTATAATAATAATATTAAGAATTATACCCAAAACTTGTTAGAAACCGCTACATAAATGCGATAGGTTTATAACATGTTTTTGTCATAATTGTTAATAGATAGATAGATAGATAATTATTTATTCGAAAATTATAACGTTATATTATAAAAATATTTATATATTATAAATATATTATAAAATCACTACAAAAATAGCCATTTTGCTTCAACGCTTCTGGTGTCTTATCAAGTGATAGTTTAAAAGTTTCAAATCAATCGAACACCTAATTGATTGATTTGAACCTTTTAAAACCCTTTATTCTACATTCAACACCATCACTTGATAAGACACCAGAAGTGTTGAAACAAAATGGCTATTTTTGTAGTGATTTTATAACATGATTATATTTTATAACATGTTATAATTTTCGAATAAATAATTATACTGGCTCTACTCTGTATTGAGCACTCTTTTAAGAATTATATTTATTGGTTATTGGAATTTATTTCGTAAACACCAATCCCAATCCTATCCTGGGATATATATAAACAACCATGGTCTATATAGGGATGACGGTCTGATGATAGCGTCGAACAACAGAAGAACGATGACACTATAAGTCAAGTAGTTTTCAAACTCTTCAAAAACCTCGGCTTTGAAATAGAAGTCGAAATGAATGAAAAATTTGTCAACTATCTGGACATAGAATTAAATCATCAAGCTGGCAGTATCACCCCATACATGAAACCCAAAGCAAAACTATACGTGAATATTAGATCTATCCACCCTGCGAATATAATAAAGCACACCCCTAAAGGAATAGTATAGATTATTCAGAATCTCTTTTAGTAAAATCATTTTTAAGGATAAAAAGAAAGAATATGAGAAAAACTTAACAAGAATTTAAACCTCAAATTTAACAACATATGAAGAACAATTTGAGGAAAAGAAAAAAGATAACATTTAGCTTAACTCCCCTTTTAACTTAGCTGTAAAATGTAAAATAGGGACATTATTTTTCAAGTTACGTACTAAACACTCCTCAAAAAATTCAGAATTACATAAGATATTCAATAAAAACAAAGTTAAATTAAGCAACGGCTGAACTAGTAATTTACAAACAATAGTAGACAAAACTACCTAACGCACAGCAAAATCTAGTCAACAATAGTAATTTATGCAACTGTAGAAATAAAAATAGATGCCCATTAGATGGTACTTGTAAAACAGAAGCAATCATCTATAAAGCAGAAGTAACAGATATTACTGGTCAAAATAAACGTACATAGGATGTACTGAAGGTACTTTCAAAGGTGGATGACACAATCAAAAGTCCTCATTCAAGCTAGTAATTCTAAGGTACTCTACCAAACTAGCTAATCATGTGTGGACTTTAAAAGACAAAAAACAACAGGGATCCGATCGTAAGCTGAAAAATCTTTTTTAAAAGCGAAGCCTTATAACAACGACAACAATATTCGCAACCTCTGCCAACAGGAAAAATTAGCAACTAAGACATTTCTGGATCCAAAGAATCTTTTGAACCAGAAACCCAAAGTCTTGGAAATTCCTTTTAAGCGCATATGAGGCTGGATAAAAAAAAATGTACATTTATATTACCTCCTCACCCATATATTTATAATACCTTTGCTTTTCTTCTCTTCCTCTTCTTATTCTTCTTCTCCTTCCTTCTTCCCATCCGGCACCTCCCAACGTCTAAACACGCGGTTGCTTCGAGGCGGCATCGTAACTCGGCCCGTTTTACATCAGTCGGAGACTATATATATATATATATATATATATATATATATATATAGTACGAGGCAAAAAATGAACGCACCCACAGAAAGACGATTTTTGTATTTTTACCAAAACAAGTGAGTGATAGAATTCGTTTATTAATACAGGGTATTAATACAGGTGTACATATGTACATTATACTAGTCAAAAAATTATTTAGCATTTTGTTGGGTAACCTTTTGCTTTAATAACGGCCTTAATTCTTCGAGGTATGCTATAGACTAAATTATTTAATAATAGTCTTGACCGTAACCCAATTGAACACCGATAATGGACAAGCGTACCCGTAATAGGAAAGTTAACGCAGAAGATGAGCTTTTTCGTGAATTAAAGAAATGCTGGAAAAATCTAACGAAGGACATTGATTTTCTAAAGATTTAATTTTGTAGCCTAAAAATGACAGAGCAAGTTACTGGCTACCTGAAGATTGTGTGCAAACACATGACACTTAAAGTAGTGGTCAGTCATTGCCTACCTTTTTATTGAAATAATATTCAAATGCTCTATCATTTTATGGCATAGAGCACTTTCATGCCAGAAGGCTTATTTGGGGAAAAACTCTATTTATAGCTGTTTATTTAAACTTTGGAATATATATATATATATATATATATATATATATATATATATATATATATATATATATATATATATATATATATGTGTGTGTGTGTGTGTGTTCGCAGACAGTACTGTTTCGCTGTATCACAGCTCCTCAGTGTGACTAGACATCTGAATGTCTCAAGACAGGATCATCACTCAGCAGAGAAAAACAGCTAATTCTAGCGTATTGTTTTTACACATGAAAACAAGCGCCAATCAGTCAGAGTGCTTAACTTCGTTTTACTGAAGAGCTTTGAATTAGCGTAGGGGACTGTTGTTGTTGTTGTTGTTTATAGAATCAACAGTTCTCAATTGAAATGTATTTTCAAGAACTTAATATATAGAGAGTTAAATAATTTTGACAAGTTTTGTTTATCAATTTTTTTTATTAAATTTATCAGATTTCCGAAATAGTCGTTTTATGTTATCTGCAATTTTGCCAAGGTTCATATTTATTTTTAATTTATATTAGTTTTTTTTTTCGAGAACGTTAGAATGTTGTACATTCTTTTGCAAAGACTGATTTGTATAAATTTACTCAACTGTTTTTGTTTAAATCCGGCCTTCTCAGGTTTGAAGGAATCAAATTTAAGTCGCTCAAGATTATTCACATTCTCGATATTATATAACCCACCATATCTGAAGGAATTATTGCAGGAGAAATACATCTTAATTTTAAAATTTATTCTTAGCATCGCTTGAGAATGGAACCGAGCTCCGAATTTTAAGTTGAAATTTTAAGATTTAATTTTCGATTTCGAAACATAGTAATTTCTGTGTCGAGGAGGAAACATGCTTTTAAAAAAATAATTGGAATTATGTTCTACTTTGTATCGAGCACCTTTTTTTTTTAATAAAAATAAATACTAAAGAACTATGATTATAAATCTGACTGTTCTTTCCTCTTATATATGTATATATATATATATATATATATATATGTATATACCGTAATTCCCCATCTATAATACGCTTTCATCCATAATAGGCACCCCTAAAATTGTGCTGAATGTGTGGGAAAATGCTTCTACTAACATATAACACGCACACCTAGTTTGATAGTCAAACTCTATAAACTACAATTTCATTACGGCCAGCCTTTCCTTCTGTTATTAAAAAATGGTTTTAAACATAGAATAATATTATTCTAATTTAGTTTTATGATAATTCTTATTTTATCTTACATTTGTAAGTATTGTTAGGTATATATGATTGTATTTCAAATCCTTATGGGGTTGCAAATGCCGAATGTTAGTGGCAAATTGTATGTTCTATGTGAGTAGTTATTTTGCAACTGAAATCGACATATGAAGTGGATTTTTTTAGATATTTTCTTAGCTGTGCATAATATCCACCCCTAATTTTGCTTATTATTTTCTTTAGAAAAAAATGCGTATTATACATGGGGAATTACGGTATATATTGTGGAAAATGATTTTGCATGATGCATTTCGTTCTTTAGGACGTCATCGGAAGAAATTTGTTTACGTTGGTACGACTACACATGTGCACGAACGAAGGATGCTGGGAATTTTTAACTTTTATTTTTTTTTTTAAATCTAGCCGACGTCATTTAGATTCTTTTTCTTTCTTTTTTTTTTTTGCCATCATATTTGTTTTAGATATATCACTCTGTGTTAATATAATTTCTGCCAGAAATGGTGAAAAAAAGCACGGGCAATTTTGTGTAGTGATTATTAAGAGATTAACATCTAGATTATAAAACTGATGTACCCTCAGGTCTATTATAATCAAACACCGACGGTCTTTGGAAAAGTATCAAGCACGTTTATGTAAACATCTACTAGCAAAGACATTTTCGCATGAGAAAAAAAAAAAAAAAAACAAACAAAATAAACACTCTATTTAAAACAGTGTTTGAAGTAACGCCCAAAAAAGACGGAGTGGTCATCAAAGCACCCCGCCTAAAAAAAAAAAAAATCTAAGAGAAACACACTTGAAAGAAATCTATTTGTTATTACTTTATTGGCTACAGAGCAAGCGAGTCAATCACACGGACAAAGACATAAGTAGACATACACAAATTATTTTACGCAGATTAGCTAATCAATAAAAATATACTCATTTCACTATTGCTCACAATGCGGCAAAATTCTCATCTGCGATGGGCAGACCAGCTGGAAATGATGGAAAACTATCGACTTCCAAAGATGTTCTCCGTCATTTTCTCACAACAAGGCAACGGTTGAGTGCCACAGAAGACATTATTAAAAAAGGATCTTTACACACATACACATACACAAACACTCACAGACACGCACACGCGCATATATATATATATATATATATATATATATATATATATATATATATATATATATATATATATATATATATATACTAGTAATAATCTTATAAGTATAAGAACTTATACTGTTCGGAAAAACCTTCGGTGTCTTGATTTTCAAATAATCAAACCAATACCAAAGGGAAAAAAAAGTATAAAAAAGAAAGGACAAAGAACATGTACGTCAGCTGAAAATAATCGTCTAGCATACAAGTCCAATGGCCAAAGATAAAAAACGATACGAGTAAGCAAAATAAATAAAGTGCTCAATACGTTAAGTAGAGCAGACCTAATTAAACCTAAAGAGCCAGACAACCTACCAAGGTTTCACCTAAGCGGATCGTCAGGGAAAGCCTGATATATATATATATATATATATATAAACACAAATGCGCCTGAGCAAGAGTTAGCAATAGGGATTGGTTAGTTGTCCTAGTAGACGGGTAGCCGCGAATACGAGTGGTCTGCTATATATTCCTCAAGTCCATATATATCCTTTTCTTCATTATCATCATTTCATCATCGTTTCTTTCATCGTTTTCCTTTTCTTCATTATCATCATTTCATCATCGTTTCTTTCATCGTTTTCCTTTTCTTCATTATCATCATTTCATCATCGTTTCTTTCATCGTTTTCCTTCATTATCATCATTTCTTCATCGTTTCTTTCATCGTTTTCTTTTTCTTCATTATCATCATTTCTTCATCGTTTCTTTCATCGTTTTCCTTTTCTTCATTATCATCATTTCTTCATCGTTTCTTTCATCGTTTTATTTTTCTTCATTATCATCATTTCTTCATCGTTTCTTTCATCGTTTTTCCTTTTCTTCATTATCTTCATTTCTTCATCGTTTCTTTCATCGTTTTCCTTTTCTTCATTATCTTCCTTCTTCCTTTCACTATCGTTTTCTTTCCACGTTTTCTTTTCTTCATTATCTTCTTTCCTCGTTTTTTCTTTCTTCATTATCTTCTTTCTTCATTTCTTCATCTGTTTCTTCCTCTTTTTTCTATTCTTCTTTATCTTCCTTCTTCTTTTCATCATCATTTTCTTCTGTTTTCTTTTATCATTATCTTCTTTCTTTCTTTCATCATCTTTTTCCTTTTAATTATTATCTACCTTCTTCATTTCTTCATTGTATTCCTCCTTTATTTTCTTTTTCTTTTTTTTTCATCATCTTCCTTCTTCAGTTCATTGTTGTTTTCCTTCCCCGTGCATTTTTCTGCATTATCTTCTTTCTCCCTTTCATCATCGTTTTCCTCTTTCATTATCTTCGTCGTTTTCATCATCATTTTTCTCTTTTTTATATTATCTTTCTTCTTCATTTCTTCATCGGTTTGTTCTTCGTATTTCTTCATTATCTACTATCGTTAAAACCCCAACGTTTTCTTTCTTGCTTTTTTGTTTTTCTTTTCTTCATCATCTTTAAATTCCTTTCTTCGTCTTTTTCTTCTTTTATTTGATCATTATCTTCTTTCATCGCTTTTTTCCTCGTTTATCTTCATTATCATCTATCAGCGCTTCTTCTTTGTTTTTTCTTCCATCTTTCCTTTTGTTATTTAATATTTCTTCACCACATCTTCATGTTTTTTTCTTTCTCTCCTTCATATGCTCTTTCTTCTTGCCACTCATCTTCTTCACTCGTTTCGCCTTCATTCGTCGCCATTTTCACATCATCGTAGATTCAATAACAATCACTTCATTTCTTTTGGTGAAGGGAAGCCTGAATATTATGGTACATGTGCAAACAGTTAATAATAACCGCTATTTCATATTTTTAATGTTTTATATTTGCTTATTTTGACTTTATTATTATTATTATTTTTATTTTCTGGCGTTTACACATTTCTTTCCGGGTCCCGCCCAGGGACCTAAGGTTAGAAATGGCATCATGACACTTTCCACTGACAAAAAAAAAAAAAAAAAATTACATAGATAAAGCCCTTCGTAAAGTATGGGCTGTACTTGTCAGAACAATTTTTTGTATCTCCTTGAGGCATGGACTTCCAGGAATCCCTTGACTTTATTATTATTATTATTATTATTCAGTGAAAGTGCAGCACGCCTACAAATTTACGTTGGGTTAAAAATAAACTCATTGTACCCATCATGACACCCAATCTGAAAAGAATACAACTCTCAAATATATGCCATATGGTGACAGTTATTGATAAAAGAAATGCTTAACCCTTTAGATGTGGTCCAGTAAGAAGGTATTTCTAACTGGGCCTCATCAATTTGGACAACACAGTCCGTTAGAAATTTCCCCGATTCAAGCCGTTCACAAGTATCTAGATAAGACTTCCCGGTCAACGTGGCTGCCTTATTTTTCACTCTTTAATTTTTCGTCATCCATTTTTTACTTTTTATTCCGATCTCTTTATTTCAATTCGTTGTTATATACTTGCTTTCTCTTCATCATCTCAATATCAGTTTCAAATCTTCATTATATATTTCTTTTTTTTTTCTCCCATAGTTTTTTCTTTCTTCATTTATACCTTACTTTTTTCCTCCATTATCAAAGTCAAATTCCGGCAAGGATTCGATATATTATTTTAACAACCCTTGCACAAACTTTTTGAAAATGTTTTCCATTATTTATTACTACACGCATATACTTTCTCGAAGTATTGATTATATATCTATATCTATAACATCACTTAGTTTGTATATTTATTCATATGTAGGCCTATCGTTAATGTTAACTGACAATATTCTCTCCGATTATAACTCAAAATGCTTTGTTCAGTAACTGACGAAATCACGCGATTTCATTGGTGCTTAACAATTTCGCCATTTTCTTCGCTGCCCTGGAGTCACTTAGCGGAAGTCTCCCTTTCATTCCCTCGCAACTTCCTCTTTCCTTCTATCCTCCTTTTGTTCATTTTCCCATTGTGGGTTGATTCAATTCTGGTTATAGGGCTGCTGGTCAAATTCATAGTTGACCTCCAGGAACATCAACTATCGCCTACATCTATGCTACGTAACTTTTAATCATAACAGAAAGTCATTTAACGTCGCTCGATGTGAGACAGCTGATGGAATCGAGGTCTGTTACGTGACATTTCGATCTCGGGGCTGATGTAGCTTGTATAGCATGCTGTCTGTGTGGTCTGACATACCTATTTGATCCCTCAGTCTCCCCTTTCGGCTTTCATCTAAGTTGAATATGTCTGTACTCGTCGTGAGCATTGTTGAGAGAATGAAGTGAACAATGCTGTTTAAAGATGTCGACATGAATAGCAAATTTATGAGCGAATAACATCACAGAATTACATCGCCACACAGTCACGAAATAACTGTATGCAGACGTTTATTTGCCAAATATCGGCAAAAAAAAAAAAATTAGCGCGTTCGATTTTGATGAAAAACACAGTTTTAGATTACTTTGTAGCTACAAATTTACAATGTAGGGGGTGCTGAAAATCTCGAGGCATATACCCACTTTTCAAAATAGGATTGAGCTCTATTTCTCTGGCATGCCTCTAAAGCAGATTTCATTAGTGTTATGGTCCTGTTCCTTGTACCACGATGATAGTCCAAGGTAGAACCAATAAAGAAGAACTCGAACACGGATATGGAATAACACAGATATATTACAAACAGAAATATATACAGAGAAGTAGAAAGTGTTAGTACTCTGTTTCGGACTGCCTCTGACTCGACTGACTGACTCGCTCGCTCTGACTGACTGACTGTCTGACAGACTTCTGACGGACTTCACTCCAGACTTCAGACTGAACGGTATTTAGTCATCCTCACCTACGAGGGCATCACGTGGCACAAGGCCGGTTTAACGTGGGATCTCCGAGCCCGTGAGCTCGGCCAAAAATATGTCCTTTGAACTCGAATAAACGGTCTCAGGGTCGGTTTACCTCCCTGAAAGAGACTTCGCCCTTCGGCGTAGCCTGGTTCGGGTTCCTCCCTGCCCGAAAGCAGGGAGTTCAACCGATCAGCCGATCAGCCGTTCACCCGACTTCGGACTGAACTCCCTGCTTCCTCTTGAGGCGCAGTATTTATTACGTATGGAATAGTCCATTATGTTATTATGGGTAAGGCCCCATAACGGTTAGAAGTTGCTTAGCATATGTAACCTTAAAAGAAAATAATGACAAAACCAAGATGTTAGCACTTCACACCACTTAAAATAAAAGGTGCGAAAGGAAACCACCGTCACAACTAGAAAGAGTGATAAAAGCTACTTGATTTCAGAAACCTGTTTTCCTAAGTGTTTCAAAATAAGGATTTTATCTGAAATTAATGCTAATTGCTCGGTTACTGAATGCCAGCTGTTTCCTTATAGGGAAACGGCTAATATTACCATTACTATTACATTATTTTATTTCAGTACCATGTTTTACATGCAAGGGTGTCCATGCAAGCACCCCTGGTGCGCAATCCCGAGGCCACACTATGTCGCAGGCTGAGCCATTTCCTTTCCTGTGCACGCAAGAGATGAGCGACTGATACTGCTACCGTAGGTCTTTCCTTATCAATATAACGCAATCAAAGATCTAAACCTAAACCAGCTCAACAAAAAAACACCTAAACCCCATAACCTTTGTTTCTTCAATATTTATGGTATTCGTACCAACTTCTGCAATGTGGAAATCGTTCCTCTTCGAAAAATCTCCGGACATCCTAGCTCTCTGTGAAACTAATCTTAACTCTTCAATCCCCTCTGATTTCTAGATTCCTGGCTACCTTTCTCTCCTTAGAAAAGATTCTAATATCCACATGCATGGCCTAGGAGTCTGCTGGTTAGGGAACTGTCTCTGAAAACATTCGTGCATGTGGCTCTCTATTTAACTCAGATATCTCTTCTTTCTCTACCGTTTTTCTTCCTCTCAAGACTGTCTCGTGCGAGATAGTATTTCGGATAATATAGATAAGGCCATATCCCTACACCTGCTTGCAATTATATTTGTGTTCGGTGAATTTAATGCCACCAAACGAGGTGGCTTATACAGTCTGTCACTGATTCGCTGGTATCCAAAAATCTTTATCGATGACTCAATCTCTCACGCAAGTGGTTGACTTCCCACGCAATTCCGCAGTAACCCTGACGGACACGCTTCGCGATTTCTTTTCCTCTATCCCTGAATCTAGTCGTACTACACAGCTCTGCCCTTTTGGCAACTCTGATCATGCGGTAGTGTCTGTAAACATCTTCCGCTCTCCACCAGCCAAGAATCTTGTACCAACAGAATATCTTTATCAACGAGCAGATTAGGACTCGTTCTGTGATTTCCTTCGTGATGTCCCTTGGAATGACGTTTTTAATCATCCTGTTGAAAAATGCGCATCTGAGGCCTCCTCTTAGGTGACAGCTGGCCTCGATACTTCCATTCCATCCAGTTAAACTGCATTCATCTCCGCTTCTCCCCTCCATGCTCGGATGCTATAGTCCACAGGAACCACTTCATCCGGCTCTACCACAGCTCCACTCTCTGTCTCTGCTTGCAACGAGGGCAAGCGTGTCCTCAATGAAGCGAAGCTACAGTTTGTTGACAGAATGAAAAAACGAATAACATTTTGGTTCTAGAGATTGCTGGCGGTTCTACGAGAGTTCGGTGAACAACAGCAAATCCTCAATCTCTCCTCTATTCAATCAATTTGACGTCCTGACATCTACAGCAGATAACGTTGAATGCTTTGTTCAGAAATTCTCTTCCACCTCAACCCCCGACTCATTTGGAGTACCCACACATGATTTTCCACAAGAACTAAGGCTCTCCTGAGTTATATGCGCATAACTCCGTCACTGGTCTCGGACATCATTTCTAAATTAGACTCCCATAAGGCAAATGTAGGTGACGGGATCCCAGCCGTCGCCCTAAAGAAATCTGTTCCCGAGATGGCTCTAAACTACAAATATTGTCTCGGTGCTTTCTATTTTCCAGTTTGTTTTAAGTCCTTCTTTGTAGGACCTTTTTGTAAGAACTCTGGAGAAGCTGTTTTTTTTTTTTTGTTTTGTTTTTTTTGTAAGAACTATCGTCCTATTAATCTACCGCTTTTCAGCAAAATGTCCGAATAATTAATCAATGCTGAAGTAGTTAATTATCTTACATCTCACGGCGTACTCTCTGACAAAACATATGAATTAGTTTTGCCCTGTCTGCTATTGACGTACTTACGACCATCAGTGAATATGTATATCAAGCTCTTGATAATAACAGCGAATCTCGAACTGTGGCTCTAGATATCTCAAAGGCGTTTGACAGGGTTTGGCATGTTGGACTTCTACGTAAGCTTCAAGGCTACTGTAGTACAGGACGCTTTAATCCAATCATTCTTATGAAATCATGAAATGAAGGTCGTTCTGAGCAGGTTCGCTTCCAGATCCTTTCACACGAACGTAGGTGCCTCCAATGTTCTATTCTGGGTCTTGCTCATTTTCTGATCTTCATCAACGATTTTCATGATGTCATCAGTTCGCATGTAGGCATTTATGCAGATGACACTATCATTTTCTATTGTCTCAATAACCAGTCCGACAGAGGTGACAAAGTTAACTCTCTTACAACGTAGCTCCAATTAGTTGTTAACTAGTGCAGAAAGAGGAACCAACCGGTAAAGGATGAGAGGAAAGGCGTAAGTGGCACACACTTCAGCTCTAAACTTTTAGGACAAATTCCTTCGGAACCAAGTTCGGAACGACGCCTTTTCCTTTGCCTGTACTTCTGACCAATATTTCTCCAGCCGGGGGTTGAGTCCAAACCACACTCCATGAATGCGGATAGGACCGTTCGTCCAACCAAAAGGACCCCGGAAGAGAGACACCCTTCCAGTCATCTACCACAAGCCGGAAGATTTGTTACGGTTAATCTTGGCCCTTGAGTCCTTTTCGCCCCATTCAAACGCTTTCTATACCACCTCAATGTCGCTGCGGCACGACACGAAAATGGATACGTCATCAGCGTACGGGAGACTAATCAACTCGCAAAAGTCTCTTTTGATTTCGGCGGGCTGCAGGACAGTAGCCAACTACCGATAATGCCTTGGACTGATCCAAATTAATCAGCGCGGCTTGCTCGTCTACTTTCACATCCTCTAGGATCGTGCGGATCAAATGCAGGTTGCTCTGAATTGTTCCGCCAGGACCTTGGCCAAAAAAATTAACTCTGTGTTTAGCAGAGTTATGGGCCTATCATCATGTAAATAAATCCCACCACCTTTTTTCAACAGCGTGATCACATCCCTGAGGATTTGATTCTGGATGGCCCCCTGCCGGAACCATTTATTGAACACGACAGTCAAAATCGGCATAAAGATGTGCGACAGATTCAAGTAAATTTCATAGGGTAAACCATCAAGTCCCGGATACTTGCCACTGCCGACCCTATTCAATGCCAAGTAGACTTCGCCCTACTTGATCTCATACTCGCTTCTAGCCGCTTCAGTCGGCGAAAACCGAGGAAAGTCAGCCAAATAGCTGCGAATTTCATCGTCACAGACACCAGGCTCCTTCTTAAACCAGCTCTTGAAATATCGCCGAAATGCATCGCACATGTGGTCAGTTGACCTCAGGGTACACTTTTCATGGTTTTTAACCCCACGTGTGTAACGATCGGAACCTCGTCGGATTTCTTTCTGGTGCAATTGTGCACCCATTTTCACGGCTTCATTAGATATCTTGTTTAACATATGTCTAACATTGACTCTGGTAGCTTTAGCTAGCCACGCGCTCCAGAACCTGCCTAGCTAAATTTATCTATAGGGAGTCCCCTACAATCCCCGCTGGGGTCAGATTACCTTTAAGTGTCTTCACCTTTTTAGCCTTATCTAGTGCGAGACGCTGGCTATATTTGGTGGCGAAAGACCTGATCATGTTCTTAAGCCTCTCCCACCACCTACTACCTTTAACCGCCACTCCAACCAGTTCCTCCTGCACTAGTCTAATTAGCTGTGGCTGGAAATCCAGTGTCCATCTATTCTAGGCCTACAATCCAACACCACCCGAGCACAAAGTCTGTGGTCCGCATAGCCTAACCAGTGGAGCGTGGGACAATCTAGCAAGTCTATATTGGCCCTTTTAATATTCTATCCAGGTAGCTGGCTCCCTGGCTAGACGTCCACTTATGAGTTCACGTCCACATCTTCAGCCCAGAGAGATCAACCCGATATCTATCGACGAGACGAAACTCGCTGATCAAATCAACCAGGCTACGATCACCCAATGACCTCCCGTTAGCTCCCCGTCCCTGTCTACCCTGGGATCCAAGATGGTTTTCCAGTCCCCCTTTAAGACTAAGCGCGAAGAATCGACCAAGAATGGTTCCAGCTGCCGGAAAAAAAACGAGATATCCGCCCCCTCGATCTTTGGCGCATAAACTGCAACGACCCGAAACGAACGGCAATATTGGCCACGGTCAAACCACCACCCGCCAACCCGCATAGATATGGACAAGATCTACCATCGTATCCAGGGTACGTTTAACCAGCAATGAAATACCTCTGGGCGACAAGTCCATGTATGCTGAATAGCCAACACAGTCGCTTGAGCATCACCTTCGCAAATGTAGTGCGTTTCCCGGATCGCAGCTATATCTACGCCAAAGGACAGAAAATCTCAAAGTAGGCGGACAGCCTGACTCCGATCGCATAAGCTGCTCGAATTCAAACAATTTATCTTGAGAGAGATTTTCAAGTTGAGTCCCCTACTCACAGACTGGACGAAAATCTGCGGATGAAAGGACTTCAACGGATTGTCCCAAGTTCCCTGTCCCCATCTCTGTCATTATCCGAACATCCAGGATGATGCCGCCGACATCCGAGGGATAGGTCAGTTTTAAAGCCCTATAAATTGAAGGATGAAGCATTGCTGCGACCCTCCCCCATACAATGTACTTTTTTCAAGTCCAGAGTTACTATTTCTATCATACGGATCTTTTGCTTCGTGCAGATGATCCGACACTCTCAGATCTTTGCCTGTGTTTTTAATCCAAGTTATTACCCCAGAATCCTTGTGGAAATTTCGGGGGCCTCCTATAGAGCGCCCGTGTACTGATGTTGTTTTAAATAAGGGTTTTAGAAGCGCTCTCTTTTGTGTTGAAATGTCCATTTCTATTTCTTACTCACCCCCTCAGGAATTATGAGAAGAAATCTGGTGGGAAGTGCTGGGCGTTGTGCAGTCACTGGGTGTTGTGCTGGTGCAAAGTAGGTGTTGAAAGGATTGGAAATGTCGTCGGTTGCAGGGGTATTGGGAAGGTGAGGGCAGTGGTGCGCTCAGAGGGGAAGAAGGGAGGTAATTTCCTTACGGATTGAGCCTCGGTTTTCACTGCTCCTTTTTTAGCTACTTCGACCCTATTTTGGCCAGCTCGCTTATTCTTTTCGTGATTATATTTTTTCTTTTTCTTCTTCCACTTCCTATAGCCCCATATTCAATGATGACGACCGAGATGGGGGCATCTCCTCTATTTCTACCTCTACAGTATTTTGATCCCCTGGCTGGTAGCTCTCAAGTTGGGGCTTCTCATTTTGCTTCTGCTGAAGGGAAGTGGGGGTCACTTTTGATCCATTCTTTACGACTTCCGCCCACTCTCCAGTTGTCTTTACAGCTTTTGTTGTTGTTTTCTGTGCTGTTGACGAACCCTCCTTACTTTTCTTTTCGGTTGTGGTTCTGACGTGAAAAATCTCCAACTTTCTAATGATGTAATTGGATAGTACTCATGACTTTTAAACACATTTAAAAGTTTATCAGTATAGTATAACATACAAACTTACAAAGAAACAAAAATATGTTCTAGAAGGTTCTATAATGTTCTAGAATCACCCAGAAATTCATAATACTACTATACTTATATAGGATTGTAGATATTTTGTGTTGTGGTTGGCATTTATTAAAATAAAACAGAATTAAACCCTCTTTCATTATCTTTAACAAAAGTTAATCGTATTATGATACAGAAAATCAATTACTTTACAAAAAGTAAAAAGAATCATAAGCTTAGTATATATACAGATTGTCTGGGTAGTGAAGATGGCGTACTTTTGACAGTTTACAGGAAGTACTTTCGTAGAGGTTTTGTACAATTTAAGCAATACCTTGGCATTTTCGTACGTCTTTGAGTGAGGAAGGTTCAGCGTCATCGTAGTTAGTCATTCAACAGAACCTAATTGAACGTTTTCCTTTTATTTATAATGATCAACCTTTGATATCCATTGTCAAAATATTTGAATGAAGTTGTTTACTTGTATCTTAAATGTCCGTGAGGTGAGTTCCATTTAAGACAGATCATGAATGACAGCGTTTTCGCCATAACTTTTCAAAATAACCTCATCTTCCTTTAAGAGCATAATTGTCTAAAATGACTAAGTATTTGCAATTTCAAACAATATTTTGAAAAGCTCATTTGTGCAAGGTATAATTTTAATCACTTGAGGCAGGATATACATTATCTTATTAAATGTTTTTCCTTTACAGCAAGATTATGGTCAGTACCAGTAATTTATTTCCATTCGTGATAATGGTATGAAAGGCTAAAAAATTTCAGAGATCGTGTACTATGAGAACAGAATGGGTTTTGGAAATTTTTTATTGAATGATAACATAATAAATAACATAGGAAATTGAGAGTTATTAATCATGTAAGCAGGTAAAAGTTGTCAATAAAGGTAGATCGTTCTCTTTCTTATGTGAAATGTCCTTTTTTGCAAGTATGGATGATATATAGAAGGCATTT
Organism: Acanthosepion pharaonis; assembly: GCA_903632075.3. Lineage (NCBI taxonomy): Eukaryota > Metazoa > Mollusca > Cephalopoda > Sepiida > Sepiidae > Acanthosepion > Acanthosepion pharaonis. The sequence continues at coordinate 630,071 of CAHIKZ030000039.1, forward strand.
CAACTTAAAAATCATTTAGAGATCAAATTTTTATTTCTGTTACAATAGAGTTGTAAGAAACATTGGAAACATTGGAATCTTGGCAATTTAGCGAACTAATGCAAAAGTAAATAAAGTTAAAAGTCTAATTGTAATTAAATCTTAGTTTAGTTCAATTTTATTTCAATTATTATATTACCAATAATATTCTATCTCTGTCCCGTAATAGTATAGCTGCATACTCATTTTATACATTAAATGAAATAATTATGAAAGAGAGTTTGGAAAATACACCTACTTTTGCCCCATAATTGCAGGTACAGTTGCATACTCATTTTATATACTAAATGTCACAACTATTATGGGACAGAGGCAGGGAAACATAATACTACATCTGTCCCATAATTGTTGATGTAATGGCATACACATTTCATACATTAAATATGACAACTATTATGGGACAAAGATAGTATTATATCGTTTTTCCTATCGTAATGAATCAATGATATTTGCAAATGTATTATTGCTTAAATGATTCAAGTATGGCAATTAGTTCTCTACATTGCCAAGATGTATCATTTTTTTTGTTCGAATAGGCCTTACAACTCTGTTGTCATAGCTATATACATTTGATCTCTAAATGTTTTTATTAAGTTAAAATGGCTTCTTCATATCATCCGCACTCATAAAACATACATTTCACATAAGAATGAGAACGATCTCTCTTTAGTGACTATGACAAGGTAATTCTTACATTGTACAATACCTTTACAAAGTTCCTTGGGAACTGTGCAAAGAACTCCATCTTGACTACTCAGACAAACTCCTCTCTCTCTCTCTCTCTCTATATATATATATATATATATATATATATATATATATATATATATAACGTCATCCACAGACAGACTGTTTCGCTGTTTCACAGCTCATCAGTGTGGCTAGACATCCGGTTGCCTCAAGCCAGGATCGAAACCCGACTGAATTGGTGTCAGATTCTAACCATTAAGCACGGTAGGGATGAAAGTGAATTTTTTAGCGTATTTTTATTTTTACAAACACGCCCAGTGACCGACAGTGACTCAATTCGCATCTGCGATATGTATACTAGAGTTATAATTCTTTTTACTTATTGTAAAATAATTTATTTTCTCTATCATAATACGATGAACTTTTGTTAAAGATAATGAAGATTGGTTTAATTCTGTTTATATTTTTAAAAATGTCAATCGCAACAAAAAATATCTATAATCGTATATATGTATAGTAGTACAATGAATTTCCGGACTGTTCTAGATCTTTATGAAACTTTCGATAACTTTATTGATCCATCTAGATCTTCTTTTTCTTTATTCGTAAGGGCGTATATTATGCTATACTTATAGACTGTAAAATGCATTTAAAATACATAAGTATATCCAATTAAATCGTTAGCAATTTGAACATTAAACTTCTGCAAGTCTGCAAGTTTTGGTTATTTGTAAGATTACGTTAAGCTATAGTTGTAAACAATTAAATGTGTTACAAATATACAGTGTAACCCGGATATAAGAGAGTTGTCGGAACCGGAGAAGAAACCTCTTATATCCGGGTTTGGTCTATTGTATATACATTAACACAGGCTCTAATTTGGGAGCAGAGAAAATCTCTCTTATATCCGGGTTTCTCTTATATCCAGGTTACACTGTATACGTACGATCCAAATGCATCATTAGAAAATTGGAGATTTTTAACGTCAATTTGTTAAAAGTTTCGTTGGATATTCTGTGAAGTGAGTGTTATTTTTTGTTTGCCACCGACTTTTGTATTTATTGTTACCTTTGTCGTCTTTTTCGTCTAAATTCTGCGTTTTGTTGACATTGTTTTGAAATGTGTGGGGTGTCGAGGGTACGCCAATGTCATGGCGGAGCCCGAATCTCCTAATTCATCGACTACTGAAGTGACTCCTTCAGCATAGGCAAAGGATAGCACCCACAAAAGCACCAGAGTATTATATATATATATATATAAACAAAAAAAACTTAAAGACAAAATTGAATCATTTGTTAAGGGAAACGACTTGCTACCGGTGCCGTCTCTGCTGGAAACAGGAAACATTTGTACCGTTTCTTTGTTACCATCGGAACTAAAAACTCGGAACCTAACCACAATTCATAGAGACATGATGGAGGAGGCCCTGAAACACCTTCAAAAATAAGCGAACATTTTGGCAAGAAGGAATAAGGCAACGTGGGGCATTTTGTAACCTACAGAAGATATAGCTAAATCGCTGGGAGGCTGTATTCTGACTATTACTACAGTCAGGCTACAGTACGAATACATAAGAACAGAAAAGGCAAAGGTGAATCTACATAGAGTCCCCCTATTCATATCCGAAGATCATCTAGGCTTTTTCTTTTCGCAGTATGGAGACGCTTCGGACGTTTCCACTGTTAAAATAAGGTAGGAATAGCCATAGGCGATTTTTGAAATAGCTATTTCTTTAAACAGAAAACAGTTCATAGAAATACCTAATACGTTGATGTGTGAAAGAAGACTTATTTATGTCGTTGTGGAAGTCTGTCGACCACTTTGTGGGGATTATGGGGTCGCAGAGCATTTATCGAATGCCTGCCCGAGACAAAATCCAGAATCACAACCGAAAAAGAAAAGTAAGGAGGGTTTGTCAACAGCACATACAGCAGCACAGAAAACAACAATAAAAGCTGTAAAGAAAACTGGAGAGGGGACAGAAGTCGTAAAGAATGGGTCAATAGTGACCCCCACTTCCCTTCAGCAGCAGCAAAATGAGAAGCCCTTACTTGAGCAGGAGGACCAGCCAGGGGATCAAAATACTGTAGAGGTAGAAATAGAGGAAATGCTCCCATTTCGGTCGTCATCACTGAAAATGGGGATATAGGAAGTGGAAGAAGAAAAAGAAGAAAAAATCACGAAAAGGATAAGCGACCTGGCAAAAACAGGGTCAAAGTAGCTCAAAAAAAGAAATAAAGAAAACCGATGCTCAATCCGCAAGGAAATTACCTTAAGGAGCGTCCCTTCTTTCCCTCTGAACGCATCACTGCCCTCACTTTCCAAATAAACCTCCTCTCAAACCCCTTTCCCAATACCACTGCAGCCGACGCCATTTCCACTCCTCCCAACACCCGCTTTCTACCAGCACAATGCCCAGTGACTGCTCAACGCCCAGCACTTCCCACGAGAGTAAGAAGAAATTCCCGAGGGGGAGTAAGATCGTGTCAAGTAAACAAGCGGACAATAGAAATGGAGATTTCAACACAAAAGAGAGCGCTCTTAAAACTCTTATTGAAAACAGCGTCAGTAGACGGGCGCTCTATAGAAACCCCCGATATTTCCCCAAGGCTGGTGGAGTAATAAATTCGATTAGGAACACAGGCAGACATCTCAGAGTGTGGGATCATATACACGAAGTAAAGGATGCCTTTTCCGGACCTGAAAAAACTACAAAAATATTGTGCGTGAAAAGACCCAGTAATTCTCCATAACAACTTCTAACTGACATACGGCGGACATCGGTGGCATTGTTCTAGATGATCCCATGACGACAGAGATGAGGACAGGAACTCTGGGACAATCCGTCGGCGTTCTTTCATGCGCAGATTACCGTCCTCCGGCTTACGGTTAGCTGCCTGGAATATGGTCTCTCTTCCGAGGCCCTTTGGATGGACGGACTCATGGAGGGTTGTTTGGACCCGACATCTATCTGGAGAAAAAATGGTCAGAATACAGGCAAAGGTCTGGGCGTCGTTCCTCACTTGTCCTTGAAGGGTTGAAAGGAGGCGTGTGTCACTTACGTCTTTCTTCTCATCCTTTACGGATTGGCTAACTTCCTCTTTGCAAGGATCATAGGAATGCGATTTAGCGCTTGTTGCTCAGCCTCTTGTAGGGCGGGCGCAAGCAGAAGGTCGGTAAAGAAGGGTGTGTCTAACGTCTGTCATCGGGGACTGGGATTGCCACACTTGGTAGATCATCTACACGCCTCGAGGGTGACGCCTCCTACATCGCGTTTTGACACAGGATTCGATTTTGGTGAGAAGTGCTAGGGACGCCTCCCCTAACCCTACTATCACTTCTCCCATTTTCTAGGCTAAGTGCCGTCCTAGATCTGGGAAATTGTCGGCTTCCTCAACGAATGTCGAACGGCCTTAAGGGCTTTTCCTCGGTCCAGTGACATTTCACGGCCTGGTTCTCGACTGGTTCAGTCTTTGATTTCCCCACGTCTATATTTATTTTGTCCTTCCCATTCAGTTAGGGAGTTAGCTTCTTGATTCTGTCTGATGACAGAATACAGCGGCAACTCTTATTTTTGCATGGTGGACGGATCCTACTAACATGTGTTATTTACTGCTTTACTTTTGTTATATTTTCTTTGCAAATGGGATTCATACTCAACCCACCCATTTAATATCATCTTCATGCATATATATATATATATATATATATATATATATATATATATATATATTTAGTTTATGCAAAACTAGGTAATCCGTATAGGTAGACCCAAGGAGGATGAATGTAAAATTCAGAGACGATATGTTTGAACAGACCACTTTAAGGTTCCATGTAATAAGTTATTTCACCATAACCCCTTTAACAGGGCTCTGGATCATCAGACTTTACTTCCAAAGGTTGAAATGAAAAATGAAAAGAAATTCACACGTTTTGGCGGACCGCATCAAGCATATGTAAAATCAACGAAGTGAGGAAGTGAGGTGGGAGAGAAGATAAGATATGAGTGGTTTAGATAGACCATTTCCTTATTCTTAACCCCACTGTGTGTCGGCTAACGCGTATTGTCTCTAGATATAGATGGGTAAGGGGTGAGGGAGAAGACCGACATTACAGGAAGAAGCTACAACAACCCTAATAAATTACATTCCACGAGGGCAGGTTTCATTCAAAATCTTAGACGCTGTTAATTCACATTACTTTAAAGGGTATATTTGGGAGGTTAAGGTTTGATATAAATCGAAATGTCTAAACAATCTACGAAGAATTTAATTTAAAGTTCGTTGGAGTTTTGGGTATTATATATATATATATATATATGTATATATATATATATATATATATATATATATATGTTCGTTGAAGTTTTGGTATTTTATATATATATATATATATATATATATATATATATATTACGAACATTTGTACATAAGAAATTTTTAAATCATAGGTTTAGTTTGAAGATTCCATTTGTGTATGGGATATTGTGGCATATGTAGGAATAAAAGGTGAAGGGTATCTTCTTTTGGTAGATGTGTTATTTGTAATAAATGAATGAGTCGTGAATCGGATTAGCTAAGACTTAGCTAATCCGATTCACGACCCATTCAGGGGTTTTCAAACTTTTTGACTTGCGGACCCCTTTATATTTCAGGCTTTACCATAGAGACCCCCTTATAAACGCTTATGATATTTATACATAAATATTTGTGGAATATAACATATAATTTTGCATGAATGCAAACGCCTAACGGCCAATGAGAAACCCAGAAATTGCAAAATAGATCCAAAATTCAAATCCTTTGGTTCCTTTTCTGTATGAATAGAATCCATTATCTTTATCAATTTAAGATACAAATTATATTAGTATATCAAATCTATGAAATAGTTTATTGAACCAATCTATTTCATGATGGCCTATAAGTAACTTATAAGTTGCACGTCACCTATAAAAAAAGTCTTTGCTGTCCACGGACCCCCTATCTTGTCCTTGCAGACCCCCTGTGGTCCGCGGACCACAGTTTGAAAACCCCTGAGCTAAGTATATGAGAGTTAATGATGACCAGCCCCCCTTTTTGTGCCACGTGCCGCGATTGTTGTATTTTACAATAATAAATATCTGCATCATTAGCAACCTGAAAAATACAGCTTCTAAAATATTTGGTTTTTAATCTTATTACGTATAATGCAAAATCGAATTTTCTTTTTCAAGAATTAAGAGAAATGAATATTTTCTTTACTTTTAAGTAACCTTCATCGACACTGGAACATAGGGGAGCAACAAAAAACATATCCGTTATATACACTGTCTTGAGAATAAATCACTTGAAATTCTTTCTGATTTGGGGATTCGAGGAAAGAACACAATCCAAGCCAGAAGGTTGGATATTAATAAAAAGGAAAAATGAAGAATATTCCATCGTGAATCTATCTATGTCAGTTTGTTCATTATCTATCTATCTATCTATCTCTCTCTCTCTCTCTCTCCCCCCTCTCTCTCTCTCTCTCTCTCTCTCTATATATATATATATATATATATATATATATATATATATACTAGCAGCATGGTCCGGCGTTGCCTGTGCTTGATTCAAAAATCGTACGACTCATACAGCAATCGCTATCACTTGACTTAAAATATTTTCCCCTTCCTTGCCTTTAGAGGACTGCCCTTTGCCGTGCTGATGTTGCTATATGTCTTACTTCTTTCCTATCTCACACTGCGAATTTTTTCTAAGCTCTATACTAAACATTAAATCTGTTACGAAAAAAGGACTAAACAAAATGAACACAAAACGATCAGCTTTAAAAAAAAAGGACTCGTAACTGGAAAAATTGAATGAAAAAAGAATGTTAACAACAAATAGTTTTTGTCACCTAACCCCGTTCTGCGGAATCAGAATCAACGTTGAGTTTAAGCAAGCGAATGAGCCAATTGGAGTAAAGTGCCATGCAGATTTAAATTCTTCCTACTTGTGACGAATGCCGCTATCGATTTTTTGCATGCTAGCATGCTAGTTAACATTCGTGTCAGTCAGCTGTTGGCTCTCACGCTTGCCAATAGAATATTCCTGCCTATTCGTGGCAGCCAGCTATTGGCTCTCACTCTGGCCTGTAGAAAATGGCCGCAAACTACATGAAAACTGCCGTAGAAGCATGAAAAAATCGATTATTTCCACTATCGATGGGAGTTGGGAAATGCAAAGTCGGTCTTGGCCATCCCGCTAACTTGGAGCATGTGCATGTAAATTTTGGTGCAAATCCGTCGAAAATTGCGGTCGTGCATTCGTTACACACGCACACACATCCTGCCTTCATATATATATATATATATATATATATATATATATATATATAAGCAGCGTCTATACAACCATAGACGCTCATTTAGATATAGATGCTTCAGAAGTCAAACTTCCTTATCCAAACACTACTGGGATCTGGTGGATAAAGGGATTAACCCCAATTTTGAAATGGAGATACCTATCAAGAGCCAGAACACCTAATAACTTCCGCGATCGGTGTGATCTGTGCATGGCGGAAAAATTCTTCATTGTCAAAGATAAGAGTCAAGATGAACTGATGAATCTTCGTAGTGAGATATTTTCTAAATGTAGACATAAGAAACGATTCAAAACATGAACACCGTTTTGTAACATGTTGTCACCTATGTCAGTTCCATCTTGGTTCAATAATATCGGGCATGACATTTTAATGGAATGACTATTATGTTTATTATGTTTGTCTCTATATGGATCATTGTGTATGTTTATGTGATGCGCTATGTATTTATTTATTTATTTATTTTTTACCCGTTTTGTTTTTTGTTTGGTTTTGTATACGCCCAAATGTTTGAAATGTTACTTATTTAGATTTTAAATTTTAATTTTATATATATATATATGTGTGTGTGTGTGTGTATATATATATATATATGTGTGTGTGTATATATATATGTATGTGTGTATATATATATGTGTAAGTATATGTATATATATATATATATATATATATATATATATATATATATCTATATATATGTGTGTGTGTGTACTTAGCTGTGTGTGTATGTGTGTATATATGTGTATATATGTAGGTGTGTGTATATAGGTATATGTATGTGTATGTATGGATGTACATGTATGTGTATATATGTATATTTATGTATACGTATATGGATGTATGTATATGTAGATGGATGGATATATATGTAGATGGATGTAGATGTAGATGTGTGTATATATGTGTGTGTATGTTTTGGTATGTATGTACTCATATATATTTGTACATGGGTGTATATGTACGTATATAAGTATGTATATATAGTTAGACGGATAGATACAGGGATACATTGTTTACTTGTTTAAATAGGTGTATGTAATTGTATAGAAATGTAAGGTTTTAGGTATATATCTTTATGTACACGTATGCGTATGTCCGTATGTATATATGTGGGTAAATGTGTGTACATATATGAAGGACTGGATGCGGATGGATGTATGTGTGTATATATGCATGTATGTGTGTGTATGTATTTTTGTATATTGTTGGTTTTTTTTTTTTTTTTTTTTTTTTTTTACACACACATATATATATATATGTGTGTGTGTGGATATGTGTGTGTATGTGTGTATATGTAAGTGTGTATATATATATTTATGTAGTGTGTGGGTGTATATATATATATATATATATATATATATATATATATATATATATATATATATATATATATGTATATGTATGTGTGGATATATATGTATGTATGTGTATGGATGTGTATGTGTATATATATATATATATATATATATATATATATATATATATATGCATATGTATGTATGTATATATATGTGTGAAAAGTGTGTGGATATGGATATAGTTGGATATGTGTATGTGTGGATATGTGGATATATTTATATATGTGTGTACATGGGTATATGTATGTGTGTATGTGGCTACACGCCTATGTGTATGTATATACGTGTATATGTTATTGTGTATGTGTGTATTCGCATGTGTTTTTGAACATAAAAATATAGGTCCCTGCTAGATTAGATAATCGTTATATTTATTTTTATATGTTGATATTTCATTTGTAACCTGTAGTCGATATTAAATGGCGTGTGTATGTCACCACGAAATGTATCTTTATGCATTAGAAATCCGACAACATTCATATTTCTCTTACTTAAACCCCTTCCACTCAGCTTTCCTAAAATTCTCTCTGTTAAGGTTTAATCTCCCTCCTTCTCTAGACTCTCTCTAAATGCTGTTTTTATTTCCGGAGATGTTTTTTCTGTTTTCTTTTTGAATTTGTAGGTCTGATGAATTGGACCGTATTTACGATTCCAATGGAATAAATTATGACCATGGAATATTAGTGTTTAAGCCTTTTTATTATGTCCTTACTCTGTCCTAGACATTGAGTTCTACCTTGATTCTATCCTCTCGGAATTTTTTATTAAAAAAATATACATATATGTGTATGCACCTATGTATATATATATTTATATATTTTGCACCTGTATGTGTATATTTACCACTAATATTATCTATCTATCTATCTATCTATCTATCTATCTATATATATATATATATATATATATGTGCAATCATTGTCAGTTTGTTCATTATCTATCTATTTATGGAATCTATGTCAGTTTTATCATTATCTATCTATCTATCTATCTATCTATCAGTCTATCTATCTATATATCTATCTATCTATGGAATCTAGTGCAGCATATGCATTACGTGTAGCTCAGATTAAAAATGAAATACAGCTTTGATTTTTATCTCGAGACTCATTTTATATCAAAAGATTTCACCTCTCAACCATAGACATAAATTTCTTTATTTAATAAGTAGGGATATCACCATAAGCACGTCAACCGGATATAACTTTTGTAATGTATGGTTGTCAGCAAAAAGCGACCAACATGCAGATTACAAATTAGACATAGCAAGATCAAGCAAGGGCAAAATTTTAAATATCTCGGAAGTGCAGTATTTACATTAGTCGGACTATTGAATATAGACAGAATCTCGGAAGTGGTTTTAACAGAGGACGAAATATACGACATTGAAATCTGAAGACCTTGTGATGGCGAAAGAAGTCTTCTAAAAGCTAAGCGAACTATTAAGAAACAAGAAAATCTCATTAGAAACAAACGAAACTACTTAAAATTTATGTAATATCGATTATCCTATATAGCATTGTATGTCCTCACAGGTGAAGAAGACTTGAAGCAACAGAAATGAGGTGCAACAGGAGGATGCTGAGAATATCATGGACTGAACGTGTGAGCAACGACGAAATTTTAGAGAAAATGGAAACAAAAATAACACATAATTAGCAGCAGAAAGAGACAGTTGATATTTCTAGGGCACATAACGAGGAAAGAAGGTTTAGAAAATTTAAGACTCACAGGACATATTGAAGCCAAGAAGGACAGAGAAAACAGCACATAACAAACGTAAAGAGCTTATGCAAATGTTTGGCAGAACAAAGTTTAGGAGAGACAGAAAAATTATAAAATTACTAAGAGTTAAAAAGGGCAGGAAATTGTGGAGAGCCGCGGTTATCTACGCCCTGAAAGGAGACGACACATAGAGAAAATTATAAGACATATCTGTCTGTCTGTCTATCTGTTGTACAAGACAAATGCAAAAATAAATCCCTTTGGGAACGTATCAGGCCCCTCAGGAGGGAGAGGTAAAGTCTGGGGGTTGGCTCCCTGTGATTTAGGCTTAGTATTAGATTATGAGGAAATTCCATGTACAGGTTGCGATGGATAAATTGTCATCTACATAACGCAAAAAAAAAATAACACTGATATGTCATTTTGATAGATATATTTACCAAAATTACACAAAAATATCTTCAAATACTAAAGAATAAATTTATTTAATAAAATCACCATTCGTTTCAACCATGGCCTCCAGACGACTTCGGAATCTCCCACAACTCTTCTTTACGGGCTCGTTGTTTAAGTTGGTAGATGCTGCCATAATCCTTGGTTCAGTTCACCTTTGTGGGTTACAAGGAGTTTTTTTTGTATATCTCTCAATTGCGCCCCACACATAATAATCAAGGAAGTTGCAATCTTTGACGTTAGATGGCCAGATGTGAGGGGTGTGGCATGGTGCAGATTCCTCTTGACAGACATAGGGTCTCCCGGAAGCCAACTTCTTGACCCAGGGCAGCACTACCTCCTTAAGGCACTTGATGTTGGCCTCCGTGTTGAATCTGAAGCCATGTGGGAAGATGATTGGAGGTTTAACTTCGACATCTCTAGTGATCACATCAATCAACTTCATAATTACTAGTAGAATCATCCAACTCATTCCGAATCCTTTGCTCAGTCCTCAGATTGACACCCAAGAACTCTGAGATGTTCGTGTTGGAGTTTCTAATATATAATATTATATAGTGAATGCTGAATTCAATAAAAGTGTTCAGTGTAAAATAACAGAGCTAAAATATATATATAATAATTAATTAATATATATATATATATATATATATATATATATATAGTAATAGATATATATAATAATTAATAATAAATATACATTTTTCTTTTCCTTGCCGTGTTCAACAGTATCTGAAGATCTCTGCGTGCATGAAAATGAGAGTTATACCAAACAGCCATGAAAAAGTGTATATTTATTATATATATATATATATATATATATATATATATATATATATATATATATATATATATATATATATATATGTATATATAAATATATATATATATACATATATATATATATATATATATATATATATATATATATATATATATATTCGTACACACACCATATATATTTATATATATATATATACTCACCTATATATATATATATATATATATATATATATATATATATATATATATATATATATTTGTGTGTATTTCCTCCAAGCATCTTTCATTGAAACGGCATTGACAAGGCAGCTTTAATTAATCTTTAATGAGTTTTTCCATCATTCTAACATTTTCCGTTTTTCAGAGGTTAAATAATATATGAATAAATATATATATATATATATATATATATATATATATATATATATATATATACATAGTTAAAATTGTTCCGAGCGCTTTCGTCTATATATATTACTATAATTTACTGAGGAACATCTTTCACTGTATTTAAAACTGGTTTCCTCGAATTCGTACTCTCTCTCCCTCTCTCTCTCCCTCTCTTATTACAGCCGTAAATAATTCTTTCTTTTTCCTTGTAAACAAAATTATTTCTTAATTACCATCGAATACAAAATCCTTTGAATTTCTTATTGTCATATGCAGCTATTTACGAATAAACGTAAACTGAAGAAATAAGGACGTAAACCTTAGGAAATAAGCGATATACAATTTTCAAAGAGAACGAATAATATATTGAATAAAATCAAGACCAAATTAAGAGAACGTTCTTTCAATATATTAGGCATGCTGCACCGAATGCACTTTCATAACGTGTATTACGAACAATTCACTTCTTTTATGCAAGTTTTCTCAATAAAAATGTGTATTAATCAATCGGTGATGGTAAAAATATTAGGATAAGCTTTTATCGCGTCAAGTAGATTACAATATTTCTTCATGAATTTATTGGTATAATTGCAAGTTCAATCTCTAGGCCGGGTAATTCAAACTCAGTCATAATTGAGCTGGGGTTACTAACAATTGAGTAGTGTTAAAATAAAAAAAGACAAGATATCCCTAGACCTATACAGTATAGTGAAAAGAATCTATCTCATAGATTAAATAAATGGATCGGTTGGAAATTTCCTGAAGGTTACACAGATAGACAGAAAAAGTCGAAAAGCACAGCAGCTTAAATATCTGTAAATAATTATGTACTATATTTCTTCATAATTGAAGATATATAAAGACTGCCATGTGTCATAAAAAGTCATAATCTCAAAAGAGAATTAAGATATTCTAAAATTATGGAGTGATGCGAATACGACATTAGACATTGCTGAAAAAGTTGTGAAAATACATAAGCACATTAGAAAGTAAGAATTTTTAAAAAATTCAAAATGTCACGAAGAAAGAAAATTCCAAAACGTTGTTCAGGAAAAAAGGATTGACCAGCCAGAAAAGATTTGAAAAGGTTATTGCTAATGTTTTTTCTTTTTTTATGTACCGTGTTTGTTCAGGATGTCGGCAATCATGGCTCTCCACATCTTCCTATCTTTTTAGCTCTTAATATGTTAACCTAGAGTATTTTCCAAGCTTCCTTCCCCATTACATGCCCTAGAAATTTCAACTGCCTCCTGATGTTAAGTATAACTTTCCTCTTCTTTCGTCTTTTCCATTCTCTCCCAGACCTCATTGTTTCTCACATGTTTGGTTCATGCTACCCTCAGTATCTTTCTGTAGAACCACATTTCTGTTGCTTCAAGTTTCTTCTTCATCTTTGAGAAGATTTTTCATCATTCGCTGCCATGCAGGAGGACTGATGTCACGTAACACTTCTCTTTGTTTCTAACGAATTTTTTTTCTGTCTCTTAATGCACTGATTAGCTGAAACACCGGTTCTTGTTCGATCACCGAAGTTAAGCATGGCAGAGCCAGGTCAGTACTTAGATGGGGGACCGCTTGGGAACACCTGGTACTGTAAGCCCCCAAAGTCCAACCCTTACCTCACAGTCGGTGAGGGGGGGGTTAAACGGTAGTGTCAGAGCTATGCCGCCCGGAACTTCGTTCCTGGTAGGGCCACCCAAGGCGGACAGGTCTGACACACACGCCGGCTAACAAGGGCTCTGGTGAAAATCCAAAGAGTGTCTGCATCGGCAACCGGCGGCTTCTGGTCGTTCCTGTCTCTGCGTCTGTGGGAATCCCGCGGCAAGCAAGAACGTTATCCGAGTAGGCCTGGGTACCCTACTTCTGTAATTTATCCCAAGAATCTTCTTCTCATAACAGGAAGAAGCCGGCTCAATCCGCCCAGGGTGAATGCCGCATCAGTACAGTACAGTACAGATTAGCTTTTGGAATGCATCTTTCGCCATTCCAGATCATACACACGGTGAAAAAGTTACAGACTATTAAGAACTACTTCATTTATGTCAGCATCACATGGGCCCACGTGGAAATTGGAGAGAAGACGTGCATGAAAACCGATTGTTCAACAATCATTTTAATGATGAATAGAGAGCTATATTGGAAGAACCTATAAAAATAAATAGAAACTTAAAAAATTCAATTTAAGATTCAGCAGGAGAGAGGAGATGTAATATGTTGTGGATTACGTAGGGATTAAAAGTTGATGATGTCATTAGCCTCTGGGAGGCCATCTTGATAGAACAAAGTTCAAGTTATCCTGAAGGCAGAAGAGATATTGGTTCTATTTCTGTCGACAGATACAATTTTCCAATTTTTAGCAGGACTTCTCGATTCTTCTTACATATGCAAGTACTTACGACGGGTCCTCTGGTCATTATCAGGCATTGAAATATTTTGTTTTTGGAAAAAATTCAGGTAGCATCCGAGACGAAAAAACATAATGCAAATCGAAATATGTTTTCTTTTTTTAAATGTGTTATTGATAACGGATACAATCTTGTGGAGCGAGTAGTATTTAAGGAAAACTTAATACAGGTTATAATTTAAAAAAAAAACAAGGATCCTAATATCCATCGGGTGTTAAGTGGGTATCGTTAAAATTTAGTTAGTGAAGTTATTTCGTCATTTTATTTTTGTATGAATGATTCATTGTAATATATATATATATGTATATATATATATATATATATATTTGTATGTATATGTATGTATGTGTATATATGTGTGTATGTATGTAAGTGTATATATATACGTATGGAGGTGTTTATGTTATGTATGTATATGTATAGGTGTGTATGTGTACTTATGTGTGTATACATGTGTGTGTGTGTGTGTGTATGTGTGTGTATGTGTATATATACATGTGTAAGGGTGTGTGTATGTATTTGCATGTGTATATATATACATGTATAATGGTGTGTATGTATTTGCATGTGTATATATACATATGTAGGGGGTGTGTATGTATTTGCATGTGTATGTGTATATGTGTGTATGTGTGTGTATATGTATGTATGTGTGTATATATGTATGTATGTGTGTATATGTATGTGTATGTGTATGTATGTGCGTGGATGTATGGGTATATGTATATATATATATATATGTATGTATATATATATATGTATGTATAGGTATATATATATGTATGTGTGTATGTATGTATATGTATATGTATGTGTATGTGTATGTATAAGTATGTATGTATGTATGAATGTATACATGGGGCATATGTATGCGTGTATATGTATGTAAAAGTGTGTGTATATGAATATAGATGAATATGTGTATGTGTGGATATGTGAATATATTTTTAGGTTTTTTGTATATATATATATGTATGTGTGTTTGTGTATGTATATGTATATATATATATATATATATGTATATGTATATATATATATATATGTGTATATGTATATATATATGTATGTATATGCATGTGTGTATGTATGTGTATGTGTGTATGTATGTGCATGTACACGTATGTCTGGGTGTGTGTGTGTGTACATGCCTAAGTGTATGTACCTACTTGTATATGTTTTTTTTTTTTGTTTTTTTTTGTGTGTGTATTAGTATGTGTTTTTGAACATAGAAATATTTGGTCCTTGCGAAATGAGACAATCGTTATATTCATCTTCATATATTTATATTTGATTTTAAATTTTAAGTAAACACAATTTTTATTTTCCTTCGTCCCATCCCTCTCCCTGACCCTTTTTTTTTTTTTTTTTTTTTTCCCCTTCCTATCCGAAATGTCTGTGGTGTGTATATGTGACCACGAAATGTATCTTTATGTATTAGACATCCGTCGACTTTTTTCTCTCCTCTTTTTAAATCCACCCCCACCCACATCTCCAAAAAAATTCTCTCTGTCACTCATCCTCATACTTACACTTTCTCTAAATTCGGTTTTGATTTCCGGAGTTGTTTTTTTCTGTTTTCATTTTGAATTTGTAGGTCTGATGATTTGGATCGTATTTACGATTCCAATGGAATAAATTATGACCATGGAATATTAGTTTGCTTTTTTTATTATATATATATATATATATATTTATATATATATATATATATATATATATATATATATATATATATGGTGATTGAAAAGTAGCTCCCTATTTTTATGTATGGAGCACTGTCCTGTCTTGTAAAAATTATAGTTTAATGGAAAAGTCCATCATACATAAAATTGTGAATTACTTATCAATTACCGTACACACACACACACACACATATGCGCACATATGCACACACACACACACACACACACACATATATATATATATATATATATATATATATATATATATATATATATATATTAATGGTAAAAATCCGTTGGTATATAATCCAAGTGAATCCTAGTAATATAAAATATTATAACTGATCCACAAAAGGAGCTCAGTGTATTTATTAATACAGAGCAATATAATTTATAAACAATAAAATCTAAAATTACCTCATATGTCGTTAGGCGGGAAATAGAATTTAACTATGAAAGCTACAAGTTCCTGTCAGACGAAAGGCACGGAGAGAAGGCTCAGGGGAGGGTGGAAGGCATTTGTCTTAAAGGGAAGAAATTTTATAAAATCAAACTCGAATATTCACGTATGGCACGTGGAACTAGAACAGTCTACCGCAGTGAGTGAAATAAAGGGTTCAGTTCGGCATTCCAACCACCTGAAAAAGGCCGGAGCGTACAACGGCCGAAACGTTGTGATAAATATGGCGACAAAGATGAGGACAATAGTCCGAATAATGCAAATAGTGTACATAATACATCATCTCAGAAATATAGACAGAGATTAAGATAGATAGATAGATAGATAGATAGATAGATAGACTGAGATAGATCATGAATAGATTGAGATAGATATTGAATAGACTAAAATAGATAGATAGATAGTTAGATAGTTAGATAGATAGATAGATAAAGGACAGACTGAGATAGATAGATAGATAGATAGATAGATAGATAGATAGATAGATAGATAGATAGATAGATAGATGAATAGACTGAAACCGTATACTCTTACTCACCTCCAGTCGAAATAAATGTTTCGCTGAAAAGCTATCTACCTTGTTTTCAAAATTGATGCTAAACATAATTTGATGTTCCATTTTACAGGACTGTCTTCCGATTTTCAAAAACAGACTGATGTAACTTCAGATCATACATTACGAAAGTTCTTTTTCAGCGTTATTAAAAAAAAAAAAAAAAAAAACAGAGCCCTGAGAATAGCCGCGACATATAAGTACAGATTCCTTCCAGCATAATGCATTTATCCCACGAAAAAGTATCAACTAAAAACTGAATAATCAAATTTAGTTAAAGCCTAAATGCAGTGCCGCCAAAGCTCAACATAACTACTACTACTGCTATATCTATCTGAGAGAACAGTGTAGTAGAACTGCTGCCATATTCACAATTGACTAAAATCTGTACAAAAGCATTCTAGGAAATACAAAGCTATGTGCAGTCAGTTCAACCCAAAGTTGGTAAATTCGTGTTCTGAAAAATAACCAACAATATTCTTCTTAGAAGCAAACCGCTCGTACTTATCATTATAAATAGCTCTGAGTTTATCTTATCCATGTCGGATAAGGCTTTTTGAAATTTATCTCTAAATCTTACCTAAATTCGCTTACCTCAAAGGGCACAAAAATTGTGACTTTTCTGACTCAGCTCATCTATATTTGAGCTGGAAACAGAAAGACAATCAATGCAGTGGAAACATCTCTCCTCACCTGCTCCAAAAACACCAATGCTGTGTCATCTGCAGAGATGGTGGTGGCCTGAGATTTCTGGGATCGAAAAAGCATTGTCTTTCTTCAAAAGGATCACACCATCAATCGAGTACTGGGCCAAACTGTTGAGTCAGTTACGAAAGGCTATCAAGACCAAACGCCCAGGACAATTCTCCAGCACACAAGTCCTTGGTCTCAATGGCGTGACTGGTTTTGAACTAGTTGATCGCGCTATTTTTTCTCCTGATATGGTTCCATAGGCCCAGCCTTCCAAATATATCTTGCCTGGGAACCAGTATCATATACCGTCATATCTAGTGTTGATGACATTTTTGTCCAACTGGATGGAAGGTTCTTTACTAATAGGATCGAAGCAACACCGATGAAAGAAGCGTGAGAGGAGTATGTTGAAAAATAAAACTCATTTGTTTATATTCCATGAGAGTATCTTGGTTAGTCTTTGAACTTTTCAGCCGACCCGTGTGTGTGTTTGTGTGTGTGTGTGTGTGCGTGCATGTGTGCGTGCATGTGTGCGCACTAGTAAATATGAACGCGTATGCATGTAGGAATACATTTATCAAAGATATCAACATATCTCAGAAGAGAGCTGGAAGAGATAACGCATAGCGTCCAAATTATGCATAATGCAGTCAATTCTTTCCGGCTATGAAAAGTAGTTCTGGATTTTTTACAAAAATAATTCTATGCATTTCCATTTTTTTTCCTCGGAACTTTTATGCATTACCATTTTCCAGCAAATAACTATTTCCAACTAAACATCGGCATTCGTTTATTTATTCATGCACGTTCTAACTCCATTTCCATTTGTTTATTTTCTTGTCTTGTAAGTCTTGTATTTGGTCGTTTAAACTGCTTAATAGACTCAAAGAGTTTTCGACGCCTGCTCCCAGGAAATATAGATTCAGAATAAAAGAACATATTTTAGAAATGGAAGTTAAATCAGGAGTTTCCGGTTTTTATATTTTAGTCGATTTAAAGTTGTACAAAGGTAAGGGACGAAAAACAGATTCATCTAAGCATAATTACTGAGGTATTTTTTCAAAACTTTGGCTATAATAGCCATAACAAGGGATCTTCGATTTGTGTATGGTTCGAAAACTTTTGTTGGTATATCAATTACGGCTTAGTAAGTGAGTTCAATCCTCACTGAGGGCTCCATCATTTCGACTTTTTGCCACATCCAAGAAACGCTAAAAATCGCTCTAATAAACATAAAAAAATTACCTTATATAATAAACATAAAAAATCACCTTATACATAATTTCTTCGATTAACAGCATCTCAAATTTCTGGAATTCGATTCTGCAGACGGGAAATTAAAATGGATTATAACATTTCTTGTCTGAGGAAACAGCTCATTCTGTGTTTTAACTTTTCAACAAGGATATCCTTCTTGAAATTTCGCTCTGTAATTGAAATGGCTTCGGCTTTTAACAAAACGGTAGTGTTACGAATACAACTACTTTTATTCGGTGTCGGTAATTCTTCTTCTATGTGACACATCCCTTCAGGACATAAACGATCATGTCCCTCTACGACTTCCTATCGCTTGTTTTGTTTTAAACATCGAAATTAATGATCGCAAAAGTTTTACTAAAGGAAATGTTGCCGACAGGAGACGAAACCGTTAATTTGGTCAAACACTTTTGAGCCAAGCGTACTTCACAATTAAGACACGGGCAGCCATTACTGAAAAGTAAAAATCAATGATCCTATTCAAGAAATGACTTAATTCCCCATTAGGATATTTCGTGGTCTATATCTGCAATTTTTTAAACAATTAATGAATTTTTAAAACACACACACACACACACACACACACACACACACACACATATATATATATATATATATATAAGTATATATTTGTCATCCAAAGACAGACGCAATGTCTGGACATCCTACAGCTGAGACTACAGAAAAAATCATACAGAAAGAAATCATAGATCGTATTCCCCAAGTGTTCTATCGTGTTCGTTATCACAGCTCATCAGTGTGGCTAGACGCCCAGTTGCCTCAAGCTAGGATTTGAAACCCGGCTGAATTGCCGTAAGTCGGAGATTTTACCTTCAAGGCGTTGGCGCACGGCAGTGTTGAAGTGGGAATTTAAGCGTATTTATTTTTAAATAAACACACAATGACTGGGAGAACTCGATTCGCTTTACCGAAGAGTCTTTCATTATTAGCAGCAATCGTTACTGTTTGTAAAATATATAAAAGCATTGTGGACGGATTTTAACACTAAACATTTCAGGCTATTATATTTACATTCGTTATATACCGGTTATTTTATACCCACTAATATAGCATACCATTGGAATATATTTTGTCATATTTTTTTTCGCTGTCTTTTGGTACCATCTTCTTCTTCTTCTTCTTCTTCTTCTTCTTCTTCTTCTTCTTCTTCTTTAAGGGTGTAAACGATCATGTCTCGCCACAATTCCCTGACCTTTGTGAATGTCATGGGCCCTTACCTAGATCGACAGAATGAACTCTTCCTAACGCTATATATACTACACCTCTCAAGAGAGACGGACGGTATTGAATCGAGTCGAGCTGATAGTAGTTCACTCCAAACCAGTCTGACAGTCATACTAACACCTTTCACTTTTTGTATTATTTCTCATGTAATATACTCTTTGTTATTTCTACTCTTGTGTTTCGTGTTGTTCTTCCATGGTCCTAAACTTGGACCATAACATTAAATCTTAGTATTTTTTCCAATTCCAATCGGGTTCTTTATTTTCACTTACGAAAAAATATTTTTGGGGAAGATATGAATCCACATCTTCCCCCCACTTATGGGTTAATTAGTTAATTGTATTATTAAATCATTATTATCGCAAAAATATTCTCACAATCTAAAAATATTTTGTCTTTAAATAACCTGTAAAAAGGTTGTTGACCTGTAAATAATAACAAATTAATCAATTCACACATTTTTAAATAATCTGCAACGTCGACTGTAATAATCATTTATCTTCTCATCTTTCTTCTGCATTTCGGAAAATCTCCTTCATTTTAACGATAACTTAATCTATAACTATTTGAAAAATAATTGATTGAAAATACTTCAGCTATTTATTAAAAAGAGATGATGTCTAAATCTTCTATAGAAATTGTTTTGCATTCCATTTTTATTAGATTGGGTTCAATGCGCCATAAATTCACAATGATTTAATCTAGGCCTTTCGAGTTCACAGTGTGTCTGCCTTTTTTTTATTAATGCTCTGATTAAAATCCTCGAACAAAACAGTAGCATTTCCTCAAAGACTGTCTGAGCTTAGGATTTAAATTGATCGTCCAATAATCTATCCTACACTGTGAAAAAAAAATGGTTTGGTGCTTGGTTGATTATGTCACGAAGACAATTCGGTAGAATTAGTTTGTTATCGATTTGATAACTTTCAATAATCATGATAATGAATTTCTTTTTTATTATTTAAAGAGAAAAAAACAATGGAGACGTTTTCATATAAGGAACAGATATCAATTTGGAGAAAAAAATAACAGCAAAATTACTTTTCGTCATCGTAATTCACTGATGATAAGGATATTATAAAATTATTCGGATAGGCTGAAAAGTTCATAGTCTTACTATGAAGGAGTGATGCAACACGTGAAATCCTACATGCATTAATTTTACCTCTTCTTATTAATAGCTGGATTGTTTATTTCTATGTAAACTGATATCTGACTGTTCTAAGAAGACTTCAAATGTAACTAGTAGCAATTTCTAAATGAACATAATTTAGCATCATGTTTTTATAATATACCTGTACAAAAAGGGTTTATCCACTAAGGACATTAATGCTGACGTAGTTGCTACATTACGGGATGATGCAAAAGTGGGCAGCTTAGTTTAATAGGGAAAGCGAGGGTTTTGAAGATGACCCAAGGTTTGGGCGACCTGCGATTGCCAACACCGACGAAAACATAGATCATGTTCACCACATGGTGATGAATGACAGATAACTGACTATAAATCAAGAATCCAAATTCTATTAGTATATCAAATGAGACAGTTGGGAATGATCTGCACAATGAACTTGGCATGGCAAAAGTTTCTGTTCAGTGGGTGCCAGGTCTTCTGAAACTTGATTAAAAGCACAGCAGATTGATCACTTCAAAGGAATTCTGACATTATTTGAAGCAAATCCATGATTTCCATGAACGTTTCCTAAAACAGGATAAGTGTTGAGTTCATAACTTTGAAACAGAGACATTAGAGACAATGCAATGGAAACACTGATCCTCACCTGCTCCAAAGAAGTCCAGAGATGTTTTTAGAAGGTGATGACCTTAGTTTTTGCGAATGCAAATGGCATTGTATTTATTAACTGGAGAGTACAATGCCAACTTACTGAGACAGTTAAGAAACTGCATCAAGAACAAGCCTAGAAAAACTGACAAAAGGGCATTGGTTTCATCAGGATAAACCTTCAGTACACTTGTTTCTGCTGCGCGGGACTGTAGATTTGAGCTGGTTGATGACCCTCCCTATTTTCTTGATTTCGCGCCATATGACTATCATCTGTTCCCCAACACGTAAAACAATGTGGTCAGCATCACACTGATAACTACGTCATATCTGTTGCTGATTCATTTTTTGATCAATGGAACTAAAGCTTCTTCACCAATGGGATCCAATCACTGCAAGGCCAATGGAAGAAGTGTGTGGACGGAAAGGGGGACTATGTTGAAATATAATCCTCATTTGGTCACATTCCATGAGAGTATCCTGGTCAGACTATGAAACTTTATACAAACAAGAAAATGTTATTTAAAAAAACGTATATGCGTAATGCAAGAAAACACAAACAAAACAATTATTATCCAGGGGAAGAGCGAAGAAGATGGATGACCTGCAACTGCCACCACTGAGGAAAAAATTAATCGTGTTCACCGCATGATGATGGATGACAGGCAGTTGACTATTAATCAAATAGCTAATACTATTAGTATATTATATGAAAGAGTTGAGAATATTCTACGCAATGAACTTGAAGTGACGAAGATTTCTGCTTCTACGTCTTCTAACGCTTGATCTGATTAAAAGCGCACAAGTCGATCCCATCATGGGGGAAATCTTACACTGTCTTCCTTCCTTCTTGCTTTCCTTCCTTCCTTATTCCCTTCCCCCTTCCTTCCTTCCTTCATTTTTTCCTTCTTGCTTTCCTTCCTTCCTTATTCCCTTCCCCCTTCCTTCCTTCCTTCATTTTTTCCTTCTTGCTTTCCTTCCTTCCTTATTCCCTTCCCCCTTCCTTCCTTCCTTCATTTTTTCCTTCTTTCCTTCACTCATTCTTTCTTGCCTTCCTTCCTTCCTTCCTGCTTTCCTTCCTTCCTTCCTTCCTTCTTGCATTCCTTCCTTCCATCCTTCTTCCCTTCCATCCTTCCTTCCTTCCTTCCTTCCTTTTTTCTTTCACTCCTTTTTTGTTTGCTTCCTTCCTTCTTGCATTCCTTGCTTCCTTCTTCCCTCCTTCTTTATTGCCTTCCTTCCTGCCTTCCTTCCTTCTTGCTTTCTTTCCTTCCTTCCTTCTTCCCTTCCCTTCCCTCGTTCGTTCCTTCATTCCTTCTTTCCTTCCCTCCTTCTTTCTTGCCTTCCTTCGTTCTTGTTTTCCTTCCTTCCTTCCCGCCTTCTTTCTTGCCTTTCTTCTTTCCTTTTTTCCTTCTCTCCTTCCCTCCTTCTTTCTTGCCTTCCTTCCTTCCTTCCTTCCTTCCTTTTTCCTTCTTTCCTTCCCTCCTTCTTTCTTGCCTTTCTTCCTTCCTTCCTTCCTTCCTTCCTTCCTTCCTTCCTTCCTTCCTTCCTTTTTCTTTCACTCCTTTCTTGTTTGCTTCCTTCCTTCTTGCATTCCTTCCTTCCTTCTTCCCTCCTTCTTTATTGCCTTCCTTCCTTCCTGCCTTCCTTCCTTCTTGCTTTCTTTCCTTCCGTCCTTCTTCCCTTCCCTCGTTCGTTCCTTCATTCCTTCTTTCCTTCCCTCCTTCTTTCTTGCCTTCCTTCGTTCTTGTTTTCAACAGATGGTCGAAACAGATTTACACTTTCCAAATAGAATGAGAGTTCCGAATCGAGGACTGACATCGTCACCCCCGCACAAAAAAAGAAAATATGAAATTAAAATGAACGGTTTCTTTTTTTTTTGTGTAACACTGATACCAGTAGATTTCTTTGTAGCTATTACTAGCTGTCATTGCATGGCCCGGCGTTGCCCGTGCTTGATTCAAAAATCGTACGACTTATACAGCAATCGCTATCACTTGACTTAAAATATTTTTGCCCTTCTGTGACTTTAAAGGAGTGCCCTTTTCCATGCTGCAAATTTTTCTAAGCTCTATACTAAACATTAAATCTGTTACAAAAAAAGAACTAAACAAAATGAACACAAAACGATCAGCTTTTAAAAAAAAGGACTCGTAACTGGAAAAACCGAATGAAAAAAAAATACTTTTTCACACCCAACCCAGTTCTGCGGAATCAGAATCAACGTTGAGCTTAACCAAGCGAATGAGCCAACTGGAGTAAAGTGACATGCAGATTTAAATTTTTCCCACTTGTGAAGAATGCAGTTACCGTTTGGTTTTGTTTTTAGTTAACATTCGTGTCAGACAGCTGTTGGCTCACACGCTGGCCAATAGAATCTTCCTGCCTATTCGTGGCAGCCAGCTATAGACTCTCAATCTGGCCAGTACATAATGGCCGCAAACTACAAAGAAAACTGGCGTAGAAGCATGAAAAAATCGATTATTTCCACTATCGATGGGAGCTGGGAAATGCAAAGTCGGTTTTGGCCATTCTGCTAACTTGGAGGCATATGCATGTAAATTTTGGTGAAAATCCCTCGAAAATTGCGACTGTGCATTCGTTGCACACACACACACACACACACACACACACACACACACACACACACACACACACACACATCCCGCCTTTTATAGATATAGATTAATATCCTTTATATGCAAACGCTGCTCTCTGAAAAATAACTAAAACAATTTTCAATAAATTTAAAGAGCGTTTCATTAAGACGTATCAAAGTCAGGAGTAAATAAATCAGTGTTGTTGTTGAAAATTTAATTATTTCTCTATTAGATCATCTTATTTAAGTCATGGAAATTATGTATGAAAAATAATATCGCCCAAATGTCCGCCAAGGCTTCATCGGCACACTTCCATTCGAGGGTCAAAATTTTTGATGACGTCTCTGCATAGTTGCTCCTCGATCTCACCAATATGGCTTATTATTCATCCTTCATCTGATGAATTGTCGTTGGCTTGTTGGCATAGAACCTACTTTTGAGATGACCCCAAAAGAAGAAATCTAAAGGCGTCAAGTCGCACGATCGTGGTGGCCAATTGACTTCGAAAGATAATGCAACCTGGGAAGTGCTCGAAATGCATTTCTGTTTGAATGCCCATTTTTGTAATAGGCTTCGATAACTTTAACACGTTGTTTGATTGTTCATCTTTCCATGGGTGAAATTGCCAAAGACTTGAGTTGTTGAATCTGAAAGAAAAAGAAAAATAAAAATTATTCACATTTAAAATGTTATTGGAAACTGCTATTTATCATGATTTATAAAAATTGGTCCAAGTTCAAAATTAACGCGCGCAGGAATTGAAACGTTCCCGATTATTTTGACCAAAAATGATTTCTATTTGAAAATCCATTTTCACATAGGCTTCGATTACTTTAATTGTTTAATTCTTTCCATGGTTTTTCTTAAGTTGTTGAATCTAAAAGAAAAAAAAAAAAAACGATGCCATTTAAAATTGGTAATTAAACTCCCTTTATGATGAAATGTACTAAAATTCTTCTTTTCTAAAAACATGCCCCGGTAATTAAACGTAATCTCACTTCTTAAAAAAAAGCACCAATCGTATAATTTGTGTTCTTCTGTAAATCCGATGAAGGGTCTGCAATATAATCGATCCTGACTTGGCATCTCAACTTCAGTCAATTTCTTATTGGCTGATGCGACTCCTTTTCTTTTTCGATAAATATTTTCATGGATATTTTCCTGACGAGCTTTTTTTACCTGGTGCCCAGACTACGTATGTTCAGGCGTGCTACTAGATTGGCACATAGGTCCCACCCGTTTATTGTTGAATTAGTTACATGTAACCGCCACTTCTACTCCAACAGTTTCTTTTCTCGTATTTCCTACCTGTGGAATTCCCTTTCAGTTTCCTTGCTTCCCTAATAACTGCATTCTTCAAAAAATTTAAATGCAACGTCCATCGCATCCGACACATTTCATCAAACACCTTTTCGAACGACGTTCACAAAAGCTGCCGTTCCAGAGACTTATATTTCAGTGCCAGATGTTTTTGACATTTGATTTAGATGGTGGGTTGGAACCGCTTTTCATAATTTAGTATTTCATTTCTGAGATGTGTCATTGTCAATATTCAGTTTGCTTTGCTGAGAAAATTACTGTATTTATTATTATTTCCTTGTGTTTGTTCTGTGTACTTATTTCCTTCCGGACAGAAATGACATAAAGACATTTTCCTCTAAACATTTTGGTAAAAGCTGTACGTGTGAGAACGTTTGTTTTTTGTTTCTTTTTTTTTTATAAGTTATGCAAAAAGTTATTTAAGTTATGGCCTACCAGAGATCCTTTCAATGAATTTGTCAGAACTGTTTCCAATCAAACTGCGGATTCCATCGAGAACTGGAATTATTGATGTCTTCGTGTTTGTGATTTCCACTTAAACATCCTTGAAATTTCATAGATTATTTTACAAGATTTCCTATTATACATTAATTGTCATGTCAGTAAGAAAACACGGTCTGATTGTGGTTTTTCTATATGTGTATATTCAAAGGAGACACGTTGGAGTAATGGATAGCGGCTCGGATTCAGGAATCGGAGAGTCGAGTTCGAATTCCATTCGAATCCATTACATTCACTTATGTGCTAACAAACTTGGGAAAGGTATGAATACTCTTCTCCTCACCCCCAGCTGTGGGTAAATGGCAGGACATACCGTGTTCTATAGATGGCAACTGGTCTATCGCAGAAAGAAAAGGCAACCTACTGCGAGAAAAAAATCTGTGTCGTCAGTCATGCATCGAAAGATACATGATCGCCTAAGTATGTATCACGCGTGGCAGATAACTGACTCTATATTTTGAAGTTCCTTAAAATTGTTGTATGTCTCTAACCGGGTATAGATAGTGATCATACCAATTTCTTGCAGTTTCCTTCCTTTAAATGCTACAGATTTTCTCGTGCACATATTGACTCACACTGTCATTCTGAGTTTCATACAACTACTAATACTATTATCAGTTTGTTTTTTTGTTTTTTCTGGGGGGAGGGTAAAATCAGGAAGCCTTGTGTTTGATTAATCTCTTCGCAGAGTTTAATACCATTCCTCTTTCTGGTCAGTCTTCGATTTCGATCTATGGGAATTTCTTTTTTTCAAAAGACAGAATAAATTGCATTTAAAATACTGATTTATGTATCCCGTCCAGATAGACGCTTCTTAGTAGTTTACTGACCTTCAATGATATGCTATTGTGTGCCAAAGACAAGGACTAGGATGGTTAAATTATTTCTTTTAATTCCCTTCTCCCCGACACGGTAGTTATTTTTTTTCAAATACCTTTCTTGGGGATACGATTATTTTGATCAATTTGTACTTATATTAAAATTACCGACGGAATGAAACGGTGTACTTATTTTATAGTAATTTATTATACATAGCTTAGAAACTAGGGTGCACTCAGTAAGAATCGAACTCACTACTCCATCGTAATAGTGAAAAAAGCAGGCTAACATTGCACCACATCGAAGTGTTCCAGCACACCCATTTTATAAGTTGAAAGATTCCAACCTTTCCTAGACTTCACTCGGTACAAAAGCGTACGGCAAAGTAAAAAGTAAAGTTTAATCTTTCGATATTTCCTAAAAAAGAACTAAAAAAAGGTTTCTTTTTCACAATGTTATCATTAATGCAAACCAGTTTGATTTAAGTATTTTTGTTTTATTTTTATATATTTTACCTGTACGTGTAGGTTCAGCTTTCAAAGTTTGGCTCTGAAATAACTTGAAAATCAACGAAAAAATAAACTTGCCACAAAGCTAAGGTTTTATTAATTTAGGATTCCCACAAAATGCAGTAGATTGGAGAATAGCGAATAACAACGAAACAAAAAAGGATTTTTTTTCTTCATTATTTAATCAATTTGAAAACTTGAAAATGGGAAAACTGATATTAGCGCATGAAATGTGTGAATTTGTAGGGAACCTTTTCTTAAAAAAAATTAAAATTCCTTCTTTATAGTTGAGAAACTTTCAAAAGAGAATCGTTAAAAAGTAAGCAACGGCAACACGCGACGAGACTGACCAAGAATATTTATTTCAATTATCAAAACTAGACAAATTCCTTTTTAACCTTTAAACGGCAGCCATCATCTGTTTATGTTACACTAGATTTTAGCTGACATGATCAGTTGATGATTTAAACTTTTTTTAAAACTTTTAACAAGCATCATTTATTTTTTGAGGCTAAATGAATAATTAGCAACACTCAGATGCATAAGTTTACTATTAGTTTGTTCGGAAAGTAATGCCCGATGTTAGAATAAACTATTTATATTTGTTCTATATACTATTATAATAGTTGACTAAAATATTTTACTTATTCTTAATGATTAGCGTGTCCTCTTTCTTAATTTTAATATCATCTCTTTCAGAATTGAATTTATTAGGAAAATAAGGCCCGATTTTAAAATAAACATTTTAGTTCTGAGTCTGTCTATATTACTGAGATGAGGTATTATGTACATTATTTACATTATTCGGACTAGTGTGATAAATATGGCGGCAAAGATGAGGACAAGTGATAAATATGGTTACAAAGAAAAGGATAAGTGATAGATATGGCGACAAAGATGAGGGCAAGTGATAAATATGGCGACAAAGACGAGGACATGTGATAAATATGGTGACAAAGATGAGGACAAGTGATAAATATGGCGACAAAGATGAGGACAAGTGATAAATATGGCGACAAAGACGAGGACATGTGATAAATATGGTTACAAAGAAGAGGATAAGTGATAGATATGGCGACAAAGATGAGGGCAAGTGATAAATATGGCGACAAAGACGAGGACATGTGATAAATATGGCGACAAAGATGAGGACAAGTGATAAATAGGGTTACAAAGAAGAGGATAATGATAGATATGGCGACAAAGATGAGGGCAAGTGATAAATATGGCGACAAAGACGAGGACATGTGATAAAAACAAAGATGAGGACAAGTGATAAATATGGCGACAAAGAAGGACAAGGATAAATATGGCGACAAAGATGGACATGTGATAAATATGGTTACAAAGAAAGGATATGAGGGACAAAGATGATAAATATGGCGACAAAGACGAGGACATGTGATAAATATGGCGACAAAGATGAGGACAAGTGATAAATAGGGTTACAAAGAAGAGGATAAGTGATAGATATGGCGACAAAGATGAGGGCAAGTGATAAATATGGTTACAAACATGAGGACATGTGATAAGTATGGTTACAAAGATGAGGACAAGTGATAAATATGGCGACAAAGACGAGGACATGTGATAAATATGGTGACAAAGATGAGGACATGTGATAAATATGGCGACAAAGACGAGGACAATAGTCCGAATAATGTAGATAATAAACATTTTAGTTCTGTTCTAATATATAATAATAGTTGAATAAAAATATATTACTCATTTTTAGTATTTAAAGAGTCCTCTTTGTTAGTAATATATCACTCTCATTCAGAATTTAATTTATTATGTTATTCTGAATATAATGCTCGATTATAAATTAAGCATTTTAATTACGTTCTAATATATTATTAGAAAAGTCGACCAAAATATATTACTCATTCTTAAAGATTAAAGTGTCCTCTTTGTTAATAATATATCAATCTCCTTTAGAATTTAACTTGAAACGTTATAGTGATTTTACAAGCGTAGCTTAGATGTGGCACAAGGCCGAAAGTAGAGGGGCAGCCAGTGAGGATTGAACTCACCACACATTCGTAATTGTTCTAGCGAGACAAGCTTGCTAACCATTACACCACCCCTAGGCGCCCAACTGAAAACGTTATATGCTCTTCATCTTGAACATAAAAAAAGAAGAGATGTGTTTGCTTTGTTGCAACAGTTAATCAAACTGCTGCCAGCTTTAACAGATCATAGGATGAAGGATCTACTTGTGATTGGATAGTAAGGCGCTGGTTTGTGAAGTTCCGCAGTGGGGATATGAGTCTTGGGGATCAAGGGTAGAGGATGTCAATTTGTAATTGGCAATCAACTACTAAAAACACTAGAATCATCTAAAAATATATTTTTATAACGAACAGATCTAAATTAACCTAAATATATTTTATAGCCAATAAAACTTAATTAACTAAAAATAACGTTAATGACCGAAAACGTACTTTTATGTCCAAAATAATTTAACTATCCAAAAAAATATTTTTATAACCAACAGATCTTAAACTTTAAGAGAAAAAACTAATCCGATTGCCTTTAGTTTTTATTGTGTTCTCAAGAAGAAATAAACCTCTGATTTTAATAGAAATTAAATACCTTCGTTTAGGAAATCAATAAATTCTACCTTAAACAGATCATATTATTGTGTCACTTCGGATTTCAGTATTTTTTGTAGATCTTATTTAATTTTACAATCCTCTGAAACAAGGTCTCTCGGGTGCCGATCTGGCTTTGCAGATCAAAATATTTGGCTCTTTTAGCCTTCAAACGTCGCCAATAACAGGCATGATTGAAAATTACAATGAATGGAATTTTAGGAATGACTTGCAACTTAAAATAACATCCGTTATATTTTATTAGATAACGATAAGTGACTGAAAATAAATTGCCTACAAGCAAAAAAAAAACAAAAAAACATATACTGTACGGAATATGGATCGACTGTCGGCGCCGAATCCAGCCGTCATCCCAGGCTTTGAATTCAGAGTGGTTCTTCTCGTGGAATAGTTGCCAAAGCAGGGTAGAAAGCCAAGTGTGCAACAATATTAAAACAATAGCTGGTAGATGGATTCATAACTTTTCTAAGAGTATTTATGCGAAAATGATCGGAACCAAAATTTTATAGTTGTTCAAACGAATAATAACAGAAGGCTTAAATCTCTCGTACGTAAAATTATTGCTTATTTACTCCCGGAATTCGTCAGTTAATATTGGCGTATGGGTCTGTCGCTTTGGGGATTTCTTCTCACGAGGATATAAAGCTACTCTAATTTTTTCCTCTTGGATGAAGCATTCAGATATCTTCCCGGTATCCTGTTGTTGCAAGTGGTAACTTCCCAGTCAACCTGATGATACCTGCTGTCTTTTCAGATGCTCTAATGCAACACTGAGTGCAAAGTCTATTTTCTTATCGTCTGCAGCGAATCCAATGCATATTGGGATTAACACAAAATAACTTCTCTTAAAACAAAGATCCCTTATTGACACTGAATTAATTTCAGATTATTTAGTATTTCTTAGCTTAAATCATATACTATACAACTACCTCTGTCAGTATTTGAACTCAGCACACCATGACTCCTAATCTACGCACACCTCCACTCGAAATATTATATACGATAATGGAAAAACAATTAGTTCTGAATTTGAATACCAATGAAAAGTAAATATAGACTAATAAACATGAGTTTATAAGTAATACATAACAGAAGCTGAATTTCAGTAGTCATGGATTTAAAACGTAATGCCTATTCCTTCTACAATGGCTGTTATGTTTAATGATATTGGTGTCAGATGCAAACGAATATGAACCAAACACATGAGCAACGACGAATTGGAAACAAAAAGGACGCGTATACATAACATCAGAAAGAGACTGGTGAAATTTCTAGGGCATATAATGAGGAAAGAGAGCTTGGAAAATTTGGTGGTCACAGGACAGATTGAAGACAAGAGAGACAGAGGAAAACAACTCATAACCTATTTAGAGAGCTTCAGTAAATGGATGGCGGAGCAAGGTGTTAGAGAGAAAACAATAAGACAGAATCTATTAAGAGTTACGAAGGAAAAAGGAAGTACGGAGAGTCACGATCGCCTACGCACTGAAGAGATATGGCACGATGACGTCGAAAAAGGAGAAAAAGAAAAAAGAGAAAAAAAGAAAAAAAGAAGAAGAAAGAGAAAAAAGAAGAAGAAAGTGAAAAAAAGAAAAAAGAACAAAAAGAAGAAGAAAGAGAAAAAAGAAGACGACGAAAGAGAAAAAAGAAGAAGACGAAAGAGAAAAAGAAGAAGAAGAAGGAGAAAAAGAAGGAAAAAAACAATACCAGCAACAATGCCGAACGACAATGCAGTTGTTCAATTTTATTTGTTTTTTACTTAAATAATAACAAAGAATAATTTCCGCATTCAGATAAAATGGACGACTGGATCTTTTCTTGCGTTCTCCCCGCGAGGAAAACCGAAATCTCACGTCTAGAGCGACGAAATCTTATATCTTTCCTTACCATTGTCCATGACTCCTGTTACAATGTTCACGTCAAAGCGCATTAGACACACTAGTAAGAATAAAAATAATGGAAGCGGAAGGGGAAACGCTATCATAATAAAAGCAATAGACTACATGAACCATATTCTGGGATAATGAACATTGATACTTTTCAGAACAGGAATTACTATTTTCTCATAACCAACACAAGATTAATATATAAAATTTCAGGAAATGAAATAAGCGTAAATTTTATTACATGTTTTGACAGCGCCTATATTCAGGCGGACAACTGCATGTTTTATGGCAAGTTCTCACGTAGATTTAGTTAACGAAGGTTTTTTGGGTTATAGAATTGCCAATAAGAAGTTTTGAAGTCGCAGAGTAAGAATATATACGTTTCATGTTTCGGCTTTATCTACATAGACGCACGAGGAAAATACTTTACAAAACGCTTCTGCTCGTGATGGCAACAGACTGGAGATTAACTTTCTTTTAAGCCTCCAAATATAACGAATTACCATTTATTTTGTCCCAGTTTTCATGCAAAATTTTCTGGCTACATAATATCAACTCTTTGCTAGATAAGAGTTTACTATACAAATATGAATGATTAAGAAAAATATATATTTAAATGTATTTGATGTACCTGTTTCGGTTAAACCATGAATAAGGATATCTACAATTTTAGAGATACCATTATGAACCGAGAATCATTATATATAGAAATCTATCATTTTCTTTAGATATCCGGGAATAGAAAGATAGATAGATAGATATGAAAAAACTGACCCAAACATAAATATTAATAATCTGATCTAGATAGATTGATAGATAGATAGATAGATAGATATGAAAAAACTGACCCAAACATAAATATTAATAATCTGATCTAGATAGATAGATAGATATGAAAAAAACTGACCCAAACATAAATATTAATAATCTGATCTAGATAGATAGATAGATAGATAGATAGATAAATATTAATAGATCTAGATAGATAGAGATGAAAAAACTGACCCAAACATAAATATTAATAATCTGATCTAGATAGATAGATAGATAGATATGAAAAAACTGACCCAAACATAAATATTAATAATCTGATCTAGATAGATAGATAGATAGATAGATATGAAAAAACTGACCCAAACATAAATATTAATAATCTGATCTAGATAGATAGATAGATAGATAGATAGAAACATAAATATTAAAAAACTGATCTAGAAAGATAAATATTAGATAATCTGAAAATCTAGACCCAAACATAGATAGTAATCTGATAGATAGATAGATAGATAGATAGATATGAAAAAACTGACCCAGACATAGATATCAATAAACTGGTCTAGATAGATAGATAGATAGAAGAAACTGATACATAAATATTAATACGCTGATATAGATAGATATGAATAAACTGACATAGATAAATAAGAACAAACTGAGACACAAACACACACACATATATATATATACATATATATATATAGATAGATAGATAATAGACTTTGTGCTTGTGATGTTCTTCGATAATCTTATGAAAATGTTTCTCAGAATAAAGTATAACAGTTATCTACCTTTGAATAGAAAATTGTAAGCCTGTTATTAAATTGTCTCCTTGTTATTATATCAAGTCGCAGTTGAACATCGATTGCTAGCGAACGAATCTAACTTGCCACCAACTTCAATAACAATTCATAGAGAACAGTTGCCAAATTATATGTTTATATCGTCTATAGAAGTCGATGTTGTTTTTGTCTAGTTTTATTGGACTTGTTATTTATTTCATTTCGTTTATCTGAATGCAGAGACAGTTCAGCAAGAAGATTTTGCCCCGTAATCTCCTTCAGAATAATGTGGTTTTCATCGCGAAATTCAAATGCTTACTAATCCTCGCCGA
Source organism: Acanthosepion pharaonis (assembly GCA_903632075.3). Lineage (NCBI taxonomy): Eukaryota > Metazoa > Mollusca > Cephalopoda > Sepiida > Sepiidae > Acanthosepion > Acanthosepion pharaonis. The sequence continues at coordinate 664,064 of CAHIKZ030000039.1, forward strand.
GAGTCCAATTTTGACATCTTATGTTGCATCAAAAGCCAATAAATTCTATTCCAATCGGAATCTTTCACCTTTGAACTGTTATTATTATGAGCCTCGAGTTATAAACATAGAAAGACATTTTGTTTCGTTATAAGTTTTATCGTCGTTCGACTGACGAGCAAATCATTAAAACGTAACTGATAAACGCTTGACGAGATTGGAATCGAAATGCCACAACCGGTATTTGACCACAAAGATTACAATCACCGGGGTTAAGCAACGTCCTGCCTGGTCAGTACCTAGACGAAGTGACCGCTTAGGAATACATGGTCCTTTAAGCTTGGATATAAAATTATAAATCATACTCCGATTATAAAATACCTTCATAAACTCGGAAATGTATGTAAGTTAATTGGTCCCTCAATATTGCTTTCGTCTCGTCACTGAAGTGTAGAATTGCAACTGAATATTTTTCGACTGGAATCATCATCAGTGATGAACAATGTCTTCTGTATAATCACATCTGCTGAAAGAAGAAAAATGCTTGTCATCCATTGAAAAATCCATTTGCAAATCGAGACTCTACACCTGACAAAAGTTATGCACTGTGTTTGGTGTAATATGAAGTGTATACATTATCATGAAGTGCAAAACCAAAATGAAACAAGAATATGGAAAAATATGAATATTGGTTAAACATAAAGACATGTTATTCTCATAAGATTATGTTACAAAAGTATTACCTTATCCCCCTTACTCACCGGTCCCTGCTCCATCTGACTATCATCTTTTCATATAGTTGCAACATTTTAAAGGGTAACTATTTTAAGTATAACGAGCTAGAAGTAGTAATGGAATAGGGTATATACAAGGATATCTTTTCTAAATATGAAATCACATAATTCGTCTTATATTTTTGTTAGAATAGGATAAAAAAAAATTAACAGGAATCTGGTAAATACATAATGAATACAATGTTTTTCTAATGACTTTGTAGGAATAGGGTAAAGAAAATGAATTTACTGGAATTAGGTAAATAAAAAAAACAGGGAGATTTTAATTAACACAATATTGCAAAAATTCGACTAACGGATAGCGGCTCGATTGAGGAATCGAAGAGCTGAGTTGATATTGCAGTCGAATCCAATACATTCACTTACGTGCTAATATCCTTGGCAAATGTATGAATCCTCTTATTCTCCTTCAGATATGCGTAAATAGCAGGACAGACTGGGCTCTATAGATTTGGATGGCAACCGTTCCACCGCAGAAAGGAATGACAACCTACTGCGGGAAAAAAGTGTCTCGTCAGTGATGTATCGAAAGATACATGATCGCCTATGCCCTTATCACGCATGGCACATAACTTACTGAAGGAAAAATATAATTTAATGTCTAGAAAAAATCAAACAAGTCAATAAAATTGAATTATTTAGTGCAGTGGAAGCGGCTCGGACTGAGGAATCGGAGAGCCGAGTTCGAATTCTAGTCGAATCTGTTATATTCACTTACGTGCTAGTACTCTTGGGAAAGGTATGAATCCTCTTCTTCTCCCCCCACCTCAACTATCGGTAAATAGCAGGACAGACCGGGCCTTACAGCCTTGGATAGTAACTGGTCTATCGCAGAAAGAAATCCCAACCTAATGCGAGAAAAAATCTGCCTCCAAAATAAATGATCGCCTAGGCGTGTATCACGCATGGCACATAACTGACTGAGTTACCTTTATTAAAGACTCTTGTTGGCGTATGTAAGACGGTGAAGAAAATAAGAGAGATGTTAATACTCGGAAGCGAAATATCCCTCGATAAAAACTTCAGGGAAGTCTTTTTCTATAGATAATTTTATTACATGTACTTGTAATGTCCTTCGATAATCTTATGAAAATGTTTCTCAGAATAAAATATAACAGTTATCTACCTTTGAACAGAAAATTGTAAGCCTGTTATTAAATTGTCTCCTTGTTATTATATCAAGTCGCAGTTGAACATCGATTGCTAGCGAAGGAATCAAACTTGCCACCAACTTCAATAACAATTCATTAGAATTGGCTAGAATTGGCTAGATATAACCTTCTGTGAAATCTTATAATAATATGAGATATGACACTCTAATTAGTTTTAGTAATAAAGATTGGAAAAAACCCTGTACGACATAAAAACCACTTTTATTTCAATACCACCTATGCTAGATCCCAGTCAAAGCATGTTCACTTGATGGTATCTCTACAATAGTTCATAAGAAATGTTGCTCCTGAATTAGGCTCCTCTTGTCTCCCTCTTTTTGCCAACTTGACACTGACTTGATCCCCCTCTCACTAAAATCTACTTTGTTTTTGTCTCCGATTTAAATTTTGCCTGAAATATGACGAGAGATTATCATTAAACACGTTTACGACACGTCTGGCAACAACTTTGTTAGGGTGATATTTTTTTCAACAAAACTTTGCATCTCACTCCATTTTGAAACAATTTTCTTAATCACCGAATAAGGCAAATCCCCCTCTCTTCCCTCTTCTTCTAATGAAGCTATTTCCCCAGCTACACCCTATAATGGTTTGCCTGTCCTCTGCCCACAAATTCTTGGTATAGTCAGCAGTGGACAGAGTAAATCTCTAAGCCTCTATTTTTTTTTTTATTTCTGTCATACCTTATTCTGGAGTGCATCAAAGCTGTATATATCTGTTTTTAGAAAGAAGTGGAAGATGGAGGAAGTGAAAACACCTTCTTTGAAATCTTATAATAATATGAGATATGCCAGCCTAATTAGTTTTAGTAATAAAGATTAGAAAAAATCCTGTACGACATAAAAACCACTTTTATTTCAATACCACCTATGCTGGATCCCACTCAAAGCATGTTCACTTGATGGTATCTCTACAATAGTTCTTAAGAAATGTGCTCCTGAACTAAGCTCCTGTTTTCTCTAAACTCTACAATAAATACTGTTTATTTTCCTGCTTGTTAGAAATCCTCTTCTGTGGTTCCAGCCTTTAAGAACTCAGGTGAACCATCTGATCCTTCTATTGGCCTTCTACTTGAAAGTCTTGGAGTTATTCCGTGGTCAGTTTCTTCCTGCGATCCTGCACCAACTCTTCCACATCATGTCCACTCACATCCATGTCCATTGACTTCCCCAGAGACACACATGGAACATTATTTGGTACTATAGTGGCTTATTGAACAGTAAAACTAAATAAAGAAAATCAAGACATTTTCGGAATAATGCCCAGGAAGATGCTTACTCAGCCAGAGACGAATGCAGACTGGGCCACGCACACATGTGATGCTTTGTGTAGGAGTTTGGCTTGGCAAGGTCACCCGGAGGCAAGCGAACAAGAATGGACACGTTCGTAACAGACGGATTTCCTTGCTTGATGACCTAGAAAATGAGATAAGATATACCTTGTTAATTTAACACCTACAAAAAAAAATCTGCTCTCTATTAATCATCTGAGAGATATCCTTCTGCCTTCCAGCAGCATGGCTGATGCTAACCTCCAAGAGAATGATTCATTGGGCCTCTACAGGCTAAAGTTCTCTGCTGGCATCAAGTGGAATGATTATACTAAATCAGTTACTAAGTCTGCTGTTACAACAGTTGTTTTTTTTTTGTTTTTTTTTTACTTAATTTTTCTCTTCATAATCTATCTTACATATTTACAAGTCTACCATTCATCTATGCATTGAATTTAGCTGCAACCTCTGGTCTGGTCTGCCATATATTTATAGATTCTTGATAAAATACAAAGAAAAATCTGCAGTGTTATTGGTCCTGATCTGGCATCTCGGCTTTAATCCCTTTCCCACCGCTGTAATGTCGATTTCTTTCGCTTTTTTTATAAATATTTTCATGGCAATTGTTCTGATTAACTTTCCGCTATGTTACCTAGACTTTATAAATGTAACCGCGGTACTACGTTGTCCACAAAGTCTCATCCTTCTACAGTCGAATTGGCTAGATATAACCGTAAGTTCTTTGCTAACAGTTTCTTTTTCCGCACTTCTCGCTTGTGGAACCCTCTTCCAGTTTCTTGCTTTCCAACGTTGATCTTCAGAAAATTAAAAGTCAATCATTATCTTTTTCTTCTTCTTCTTTGGTTGTTCTAATTCCTTAATGTTGTTTTAATTTTTTCTTGCTCGTTTACACTCGATAACCATCTGTGTCTAGGTGGCTTCATTGCCTTGAGTGGTGTGAAATGATTAAAGAAGTGTAAAATTTCCGAGATATAGTTTCACCAAAAAGTGAACGTTAACCGAATCGTACGATAACAGAGGTGCTCGATAATCGTGTTTCCAGTGTGTAATGGGTCCTTACCTATAAATACAGAATGAACTCTTCCTAACACTATGTATACTAAGTCTCTCAAGAGAGAGGGCCGAATCAAGCCGAGCTTCTCGGCTTGACGGTCGAACTCTCTGCCTCAGAGAGGAACCCGGACGAGGCTCCGCCGAAGGGCAGAGTCTCGTTCGGGGAGGTTGACCAACCCGATTCTGATTTTACAGTTTCTACGGGCATATTTGGACCGAGCCTACGGGATCGGGAAACCCACGTTAAACTCGGCCTTGTGCCACATGCAACCCTCGTGGGGGGGGGCTAGATACCGAATCAAGTCGAGCTTCTCGGTTTGACGGTCGAACTCTCTGCCTCTGAGCAGAGAGGAAGTCGGACGAGGCTCCGCCAAAGGGCATAGTCTCGTTCGGGGAGGTTGACCAACCCGATCCCGTTTATACGGGTTCTACGGGCATCTTTTGGACGAGCCTACGGGCTCGGGAAACCCACGTTAAACTCGGTCTTGTGCCACATGCAACCCTCGTGGTGGCTAGATACCGAAACGAGTCGAGCCGATAGTAGTTCACTACAAACCAGACTGACAGTCATACTAACACCTTGCACATCTTGTACTATTATTATTTCGTATAATATAACTTCGTTATTTCTACTCTTGTGTTCGTGTTGTTCTTCCTTGGTCCTAACCTTGGACCATAACACAGTGTAAAAAAAATCAAAGACTGTCTGATCGAATTAAATTGGGGAAGAGGAACACAATTAAGAAAGAAGAAAACTAGTGACGACAAAACTAAAGAAAAGTTCCAAGTAAACATAGTGAAGGCAATGGTAATAATAAAGATATAGAATGTTTCTCCTGCAAGCAAGTTAATGACTAACACATCCTGGGTATGAAGATAAATTACATCTGGCAGCAAGGTCTCTGATTGAGAGGATTTTATGGAGCATGGAACCACCTCTTAACTGCTGCTGTTCCCAGGTCCACCCTGACCCGGGGTGGTAGCACCTGCTTTGGTCCCAGCTATGGGCAAAGGGGTCAGAAAAATATGAAAGTATAAATATTACCAACAACCAATTTTAAGAAAATATCTTCCAGCAATACATTTAAAAACGTCACCAGCAACACATTTTAAAAAAATATTAGCAGCAATACTCTCCACAAAAACACTTTTTACAATGAAACCTGATCTACAAATTGATTTCTTACAAAGAATATTTATTCTATTCAATTGAACTTATCTTGTCGGCATTAAATAACCCATTGAGGTGTTGATATACCGTAAACCAAAATAAATCAAACTAAAACTTAATGACTAATGTAAATTACAGAACTCAGCTCAGTTTGTTTCTTTGGTGAAGTTTGTCAAAGTTTCTTATTCTTGAAAAATTCAAAGGGCAAACATCATTGGCAAAGGCTTAAACCATTTTATTAATCTCAGGCGACCGGACGTTTGCAAATTGATCCTCAGAACTGTAGGAATCACAATCCCTTTGCTATAGCCAGTTTCCTTGATGTGCCTACGTCCTTGGCTAACAACCTGATTTAACAAGGACTGAACACGGTTAATGATGTACATTTCTATCGGCCTTTAATAGGCATCAGTAAATATCAGTTCAAAAGCGACGATAAATGAATGTTGATTTTCTTTGTGTTGACTCTAACGCTCAAATATATGAGCTTGTCCAATCATTAAATAAAACGACACTACATCCTTCATCGTATTTCAAGGAGGGCAAATTCACAGCCATTTTACAGAAACGACTGATAAAGTTAAAGGTTTTTTTTTTACTATCGCTACTGATCTTCATAAATCAAATTTTGGAGAGTTCTTTTTATTCGAAGTTACAAAATCAGACTAAAAATGCAGGCATTAAAAATAGTCAATTCATTATATCACTCCAGAATATATCTGATCCCTTCTACGATGCACTTTTTTTTTTATGAGGAGACACTGGAGAGTGCATCAGTGTAAGCTTCTTTAGAGACAGTTATAAATGTCTCCTTGAAGATTTTATTCAGTGAAAACGGTCGTACAATCCATTTTATTTATTAAAATTCTATACAGGGTGCCTATTAAAAAGCGGCTTTATTATTATCACTGTTTCATCTTTTAGGAATAATTGACCTTGAATAAATTTCTTGAATATTCGTGACATTGAATAATCATTCGCCTCTCGCGTAATTACTTAACTGTGATTGGTTCTGTCATGATTGATTAATTGCTGCTGGATCTTATGTCTCGGTATTTAAAGGTTACTTATAGATAACTTTCGTCTTTCGTTCTACCCTTCTCGTATGACTAAACAACTCATTGACGTTGAGCGTCAAGATATCATACTTTTCAAAAATAAACATCCGACGTGGGGATTGATAAAATACGCAAAAATTCTTCCTACGTTTTTCTGAACTTACCTTTTTTACAAGGATCTCTGTAGTTAAGGCTTTTCTGTTTGTTTTTTTTTATCATGAAACCCCAAGCAAGGCAGTAAATCCACTAAGACACAAGGCGTTACAAGGGGTTGGTATATTTACAATGAGCTGCATTCGTTGGTTCCCAGACGTCATGAGTTCAAGCGCCCTACGAGGCTGGCATCCCGCTCTCACCCCTTCACTGTCGAAACTCCTAAATGTAGCCGTCTCTTCTACTCCAATAGCTTCATGTCTCACACCACTCGCCTGTGGAACTCCCTTCCCTATTCCAGTTTCCCTGTGAGCTATAATCTCTAGCTATTCAAGTGTAATGTCAATCGACATCTCCAGTTGCCTTGATCTATCCACTACCCTCATCCTTTCTTCTATCACTCCTATCTGATCTTGGTCTAAATTTTCTGTAACCCCTTGCGTCCTAGTGGCTTCCCGCCTTGCTTGGGGTGAAATGCTTATATATATATATATATATATATATATATATATATATATATACCAAATCCTATCTCCGCAGAATCCATTTGTTTATTATTTGGGAATTGCCATGACTTCTGAGGAAAGTTAGTTGAACAGTTTCCCAGTTTTATTTTCAGTATTCTTTCGACTAGACTGGCTAACACCCTGAGCTAGAGTGTATTGGCTACTCTAACTCATAGCTGGGTGTATAAAAGTTGAATTATGTGCCTTTCCTAGGAGCATTTGAGTAAAAGTGAATGACAAAAAGCGTATGTTAAGATTTGATCTAGGATTACTAGTTTTATTTTCCGTACCGATAATAGATACATTATCTGCGTCCTAATACTGCGTCGATAAGCACTTTGACTGCGAAAGAAAGTCTTACAAGCATCGGAAATCTGAATGCAAGTTCCAGTGCGATATCAACTCCCTGCCTACACAGTAAAAACCCGTCTTTACTAACGATCTTTACTAACCCGTCAAACTAACGATTTCACCTGCAGAACTATCAAGAGGCTCCTACGTTTTACACTCTCATTTCGTACACTGGTTTTGTTTTACGACTTTTACTTCAAAAGACAAGTCTTTTGTATCAGAAGATGTAAACAGATGAGGTGCAATACATATAGGGAAAATAAGATGTAATTGTTATTAATTCACAGAGACAAATGCATGGAAAATATAAGCAGTACACTTCAGTGTGACTTTATACAATTCATATATTTTAAGGCTACCAGCAATATATATTTTTCATGCTATTTACACTATTTATATCATTCGGACTGTTGTATTCATCTTTATTGCCATATTCATGACGTTTCTGCCGTTGTACGCTCCGGACTTAATCAGGTGGTATACGTTGGAATTTCGAACTGAACCCTTTCATTCCATACCTTTTTTGAATAAAACAACCTATCCACCTCATAAACTAGATAAAGGGCTCGATTCGAAATACCAACGTATATCACCTGAAGAAGACCGGTCCGTATAGCGGCCGACACGTGGCAATAAAGATGAGGACAACAGTTCGAACGATGGAAATAGTGTAAATTATTCCAAAAGCCCCAATAACAACAGGTCTTGAGATGCCATATTCTACTGGTTCCTATCTCGCAATCCTTATATTTAGGTTCTCAAACCTTTTGAAAGATGTGCATTTGAAGGCAGGTGCTGCAATATCTATCAGTATGCGTATTTAAATTATTTTTCACTATTATATCTGGTCGATCTCCCTGGATTTCACTAGCGTTGAAATTACAGAATATGATACCATCTTTATTTTGTACAACATATGGTGACTTCTGTTGCTACGAATTCTTTTTTGCGAGGGACATTGAACGCGCGACATATTGACTAATGTATGAGTGGTCCTATCATAACGTTGCAAGTTTTCTATTGTTGCCAGTCGGCCACCCCCAGATTCTAAGTAGTCAATTATTACCAGATGTTCTCCACATGAACAGTCTGCTGCTGTTAAGTTTCAATACATTATATTGGTAGTTCCTGGGCAACAATTATGAAATGTTCGGTTTTTTGGTTTGGGACTAGAGCCTGTCAGCATCTGATAGGTAAATCTAATCTACATCAGAATGGCTAGCTGTCTTAGCGTATTATACTCCAAGAGTTTTTTTTCCTCCGATTTCTCCCTCGTGTTTCATGGCTGATTTGTTTTGCTACCTTTCTTTTTAAATCCCTTTGATTTTCCAATTAAGAACGCATTCTTTTTAGGTTCTGATTGGTTTAGTCGCATTATTCAATGTTACGTTATGCAGTCTTTTCTCATAGAATGCAGATTTTGAGGACCTCATGTTTTAGAACCATTATAGCCGTTTTCGATTATAGTTCCTTATTTCCATTAGTGTTATCATTGATGACAAATCAGTCGGGTCTCAATACTGGCTTCAGGCAATCGGGATGTCGAACCACACTGAGGAGCTGCGATACAGCGAAACAGTCTCTCTGTGGATGACAATATATACGCCGCGAAAAAATAAAAATTCGGTCGAGCACTTTAGAGGATAAACGGGAATTATTAAACAGTGGCTGCTACTGCTGAAAATGCAAAGCTCTTCTATGAATCGAGCACTCTGAGTCACTGGTGTGTTTATTCAAAAATAAATACGTAAAAATTCACCTTTCTCTCTCCCACGAGCTGATAGCTTAGGGGAAAAATCTCCGACTGGTGCCAAATCAGTCGGGTGTCGATCCTGGCTCGAGGCAATCGGATGTCTAGTCACATTGATGAGTTTTATACAGCGAAACAGCATGTCTCTGGATGGCAAAATATATATATATATATATATATATATATATATATATATATATATATATATATATATATATATATATATATATATATATATATATATATATATATATATATATATATATATATATAAAAGTCAACTAAATATAGGATCTTGAAAGATGGTGACAAGAAGACTCGTCAAAACTCAGTAACTTTTCAAAGAATCCTCGTGCATGGCAGTTGTCTTGGTCTCAATTCCAATTCTCCCTAATTTTTTTTTTTTTGTTTACATTTTTCTGAATCGTGTTCCAAGAGCACCCATTACTACATGCAGTAGTTCTCCCTTCATGGCCCTAACTTCTTCAGCTTCCTTTGCTGGATCCTGGTATTTTTCAATCATCGTAATCATCACCAATGTCATCATCATCATCATCATCATTACATGTACAGAATTCTTTATCCAAATTCTTGGGACCGGAAGTGTTTCAGTTTTTTTTATTTTTTTTGTGGGGGAATACATGCTATTTAGTTTGTATATAACATCTATAAAATGGTCAACCTGGAAATGGAACCCAAATATAAATATAACATCCCTTTACATATCATAACACATGTTATACAAATACTCTGAAAGTAGTTTTATATATATAAAATATACCCTGAAAGTAGTTTTATATACATAAGATATATCTGAAAGTAATTTTATATATATAAAATATACTCTGAAAGTAGTTCTATATAAAATGTAATAAATTTTGTGTACATACAGATAAAGGTAATGACGCTAGTCATGTAATACTCACACGGATCTTTAAATGGTGAAATTAAGATTTCACGTAAAAATAAGGTTTTGTACATTCTGTACGTGTACAAAAACACATGATCGCCACTTGCAAATATATATAAATACAACGCCAAACACATCAGGTGTGAGAAACTTGAGGGAGAGCATTGATCATCGATGACAACACTAATTGTGAGAAGGAAAATTCTGTAAGCTATCAGTATTTACCAACAATGTCGTGTTTTGATTAAAATATTACAGTACATACAAGTACAGTATTTGTATAAAAACAAGAGAGGGATCATGATTAGAGTTCAATGTAATGAAAACTGAAAAAAAAGTCATCATTTACTTTATCGCTGTAACGCAATAATCATGCTGTTGGAAGCCATGTTGCTTTCTGAAATTTTACATTTGCGGCAAGTCTTATCAGCACCTGAATAACTTTCGGATTTTGGCGGTTTCCCGATTTGGGAATTTCCGATAAAGGATACTCAAACTGTATTATTTACTCTATTAACATTGTTCGGACAGTTTTCCTCATCTTTGTTGCCATATTCACGACGTTTCAGCCGTTGTACGCTCCAGCCTTCTTCAGGTTATTTGAATTTCGAACTGAACCCTTCGTCCACCGGGGTAGATTGTTCTAGTTCCACGTGCAATTCTTCTTCCGGATGTTTCAGTTATCTCCTTTTAACTCAACTCGGTAGCCAGGTATTGGATTCGCAACCCAAGGGCGTGTGTCCCAGTGGCTAAAAACGTTAGTTGGATTCATTGACTTGACCCAATCAGTTGTGGTTTCAATACCTGACTACTACTGCTAATACTTTCAATACCAATGTCATCATCATCAACAACATCATCATTACATGTTCAGAATCCTTTATCCAAATTCTTGGGACCAAAAGTGTTTCAGTTTTCTTATTTTTTCGGATTTTGGAATACATGATATTTAGTTTGTATATAACATCTATAAAATATGGAACCCAGATATAAATACAATATCCCTTTACATATTATAACACATCTTATACATCTTAATACATGTAAATTATTGAAATCTTTATCATAACTTTTCACTCGTTTCAACAAACAATGCGACAATCCGAAATAGTCTTCTTTCTTATGAAGTATGCCTCCAGGAAAAGGGTGATCACAACTACCCACAATTTCATGTCTCTTTTAGTTCTAAGCAAATTCTGATGAGTTACTATTCACCATACACATTCTAGATTATTTTTTTTTCGTCATTCATGTGCAGCTTGCCATTATTGCTACTATATTGTCTTCTGTTATGTACCTTATACTATAAGGACATTGGTAACCATGACTCTCCACACCTACTTATCATAGCGCGAAACAATGTTTTCTTTTTCCTATCCGTCACACACCTTGATCTGTAATTCATTTTCACAAGCTTATTAAAAAGGTTAATCTATTTCTCTTTGCCCCTCTTTCCCTTCCGTATGTCCTATGAGTTTTAAATTCTCCAAACCCTCAATCCTCATTACGCATCCCTTTCTGATGCGAAGTATAAATGCTTCCATTTTCCTCAAATCGTCTTCATTGCTCATATTCTCTGTCCATAGTGTTCTCAGTATTCCTCGAAAGATCTGTATTAAGTTCCCTCCTCATCTGTGAGTAGATTTTCTAGAATTTACTGCCACATAGGAGGACAGATACTACGTAACAGTTAAGTACTATTTTCATTGTTTCTAATGAAATTTTGCTTCAGCTTATAACTTAGTTTAGCTTTTGGAAGGTTTCCAGTTATTGGCAAATATTGAACACCCAAACAAAAATCAACAGTACATTTTTTATAGAATGTGATATTATGATCTACAAAATATATATTTAAAATAAAATACATTTGCCTCGAAAGTATACAATTACGTAAAAAAATATCTGTAGCTGAAACCATAAAATTACATATAAAATATTTAGATTTCAACATTAAATAACCCACAGAGGTTGATAAGCTGCTAAATAAAATCAACCAAGCAAAAATCCATATTTATAACAAAATTTCCAATAATACATATTTAAAGCAAACTGAACAAGAATACATTTCATCTGTATTTGAAGCCATACAATTGCGCACAAAATATCTGTAGTTGAATCCATAAAATTATGTTAAAAATATAAGTATTTCACTTCGGCATTAAATAATTCATAGAGGTTGATAATCCGCTAAACACAACCAATCATCCAAGCTTTTACAAGGCATCTTTCGCTATCACAACGTACTTCTGGACTTTGATGTAACATTTTCTGTCATCTCTTAGTTCAATTCTATTTAATTATTGTTGTTTTTTATCATAACTCTTCACCCACTTTAGCAAAGAAAGCAACACTCGGAAATATAGTATATTTTAATTCGACTGTAAGATGCATCATTTTTCTCGTAGACATGTCATTATATGCTATAGATATAATGAGACATAACATTTCATATTGTGTTTAATTACTACTAATATTATCATTAATATTGACTTAATTCTAATTATTGATGCTTTTATCAAAACAATTTATCTGTTTTTACAAATAACGTTTAGAAATACTTATGCATCGTGTCCCTTCAGAGCATGCGGATCAGGACTCTCCACAACCACCTACCCCTTGTTGTTCCAGCTTACAGATTTAGCAGGTTGAAACAACTTTTTCCAGTGCGATCTCCAAAGTTAAGCTACATCGAGCCTGGTCAGTACCTAGATGGGTGACCGTTTGGCAATACCAGGTGCTGTAGTCGCTCGAAATTGTTAATCCGAGAGCCGAATTCCAATTTCAGTTGGGATCGTTATATTTACTTTCGCGCAAATACCCTTGGGAAAGCTATGAATTCACCTATTCTCCCCTAGCTATGGGTTAATTAGTAAACATTATATTACTAAAAGCATTATTATCTAAAAAAAAAACTTATATTCTAAAAATATTTTCTGGCTTTAAATAACCAGCAGGAGGTTGATAAGCTGTAAATAACAAATCAATCAATCTATTTGCTCTAAGCAACATTTAATACTTTACCATTAATCTTTTTTACCCATTTCCCCAAACTCAGGTGTAGGTCATCCACTGTTTTCCTACTCTTTATTTAATATGCCTTTGGATAGCAGTTCGGATTGAGGAATCGGAGAACCGAGTTCAAATTCCATAATTAACAGGGAATATTTCTAATATAAAAAAAGAAAATATTGAAACCAGTTTCAAGTCTTTTGAACAAAGTGAAAATCAAAATATCGTTAAGTTCAGATGACACCGTGGTCACAACGTTAGTGTTCCGAAAATGATACCCGGTGATGCCTGGGTTCGAACCTCACCATTGTCAAGTCGTCAGTGACATGACTTCTTCATGCTTTCAGCCTAGAATCGTTACAGCGTAAACATAGCCGCTCGGCTAGCAGTGTACACCAAGGAGAAACAAATAGCAGTGATCCGAATCTGCAAAGAATATGCGACCTCTTCGAGTGACTGTTACAATTTCTCGAGCTTGCTGAATAGTCAATGATGGAGGTTGACAAGCTTCATGCGCCTCCCATATGTCTCATGCTTGCCCGGCCACTTTGAAAATTCTCGATCCGCTCATACACTCTTCGACGCGGTAGTGTACTGTTGCCGTATTTTGTTAAAAGCCCCCCCTCCGATGAACTTCAGCCCCTGACACCCCCGACCAGAGAAATAGGATTACTGTTCTTTGTTCCTCCTTGCCCATGTTCAAACTGTCATAGCAACAAGATAATTGGTCCAATCAAGCTAAAACTTCGCTCACTTAACCACACTAGCACCAAGTATGAGTCCGCATGAGCAGAAAGCAATGTGACAAACCCAAAGATATGTTATGTCGAAAGTGATGTTAATTTTTTACTTACTTTCATATATACTATATATACTCATCATATTCACCTCTTCCTCTACTCTTTATTCCATTACAACAATTTCATTCTGTAATATTCTATCTTGAGTGGCTCTTACGCCTTGTATTGAACGAAACAATAGTAATCATCATTTTTCTTTTTCTTAGAGCAACCAAAGTTTGTCAAAAGAAAAAAATGTCAAAAAAAAGGTTCTGAGCAGACCAATCAAAATTTCAACAATTTCAATATCCATATTCTTAAGATAAGTCTGACTTCGAAAATCAGCATTCAAAATTCTGAGTTTTACCAAGATTCGAACGCGGACCGCTGGCATCAATTGTAAAAATGAAACTCTCCTAAGCACGTGAGATGCCGACCTTATATATAATATTGCGTTTTTATATTTGTTGCCAGCATTGAGTGAACGAGTCATTTCTTCATTCCTTTGTTGAAGAGTTGACATGAGATATGGTCTTTGGTTCTATTGACTCTTGTCACGAATCACGATATGGTTCTTCTAATATATCGATCTGCTGCTTTTTAGTATTAATGTTCTGTTTTCTTCTGCTTGGTGCATTCTTTCCAAATATTTGCTACACCTTCTTCCTGAATTCAATACATATCATGAGTTTCCAGCATTTTTTTCTCTCTCTCTTTCTCTCTCTTTGTTTCTCTTTACTCGCGTTGTTCCGCCTTTAGTCATATGAACGCATATATTTTCCAGAGTTTAGATATCGTCCGTTCTTTTTGCGCTTTCTAAATATATTCAAATACTGGTATCAGTGACAACGACACTGAGTAAACGTACATTTCACTTTATTTCTATTGCGCTTTTCAACTATCGCTCTTTATATATATATATATATATATGTGTGTGTGTGTGTGTGTGTGTGTGTGTGTGTGTGTGTGTGTATATATATATATATATATAGAGAGAGAGAGAGATAGAGAGATAAAGAGAGACTTAAATAGATACCTAATGGATATATATATATATATATATATATATATATATATATATATATGTGTGTGTGTGTGTGTGTGTGTGTGTGTGTGTGTGTGTGTGTGTGTAACCGAATGCAAGTTTGGTATGATGGAATAAACTTCCGGAAGAAAAAACACTATTTTTACTTGCAACATTATCACTTGACAAGAAACCAGAAGTGTTGAAACAAAATGGCTATGTTATAATTTATATATACATTTATATATATATATATATATATATATATATATATATATATATATATATATATATATATATATATATATATATATATATATACGTGTACAAATATATAGAAAAATAGGATAGAACAATAATCAGGTCAATAATCCGAAGTTCTTTAGTATTCTTGTTATCATTTTTAAAATAAAACCCCGGGTAGAGCCCTAAATTATAATATATTATAAATATGATTCCATCGCTACAAGAGCTAAAACCATGAGACCTCTTATGAGTTCTCATGTCTTTAGCTCTAGATTTTGAATCATGAGAACTCTTATTTAGCGATGGAATCATATTTAAAAAAAAATTATAATATATATATATATATATATATATATATATATATATATATATATATATATATATTATAATTTTTGCCATGTGTCCTTGAGGACATCTGGGTATGAACTTTCTGGGTATTATAAGCCTAATATTTTCAGCAACCATTTTTTACTAGTGCTGTTATCATTGCACGTTTTTACCAGAGTTCATATTGCAACTTTGTTATCATTGCTTTTCTCTGGCACTCCTTATTACTGGTTCCCATATTGTATTTATTTCTTTACTTGGTCGGCTTTGTGGCCTAGCATATGTGCTGTTTCCTTAAGTTTTCGAATTTTCCAATGGTGTTCCCTGTCTATGATCTCAACATGATCCCACAGGGGGCGGTGATCTCCCTTCACTCCCCATATGTGGTCAGCCACGCCTGATTTTTCTACTTCCCCTCGTGTTACAGCTTTCTGGTGTTCTTGAAGCCTTACCTTGAGGGGGCGGCCTGTCTCTCCTTTATATTCCTTTCCGCAGCTGCACGGGATAGCGTACACACAGTCTTTAGTCATGTTCTCCTCAGGGGAGGGTCTCACTCGAGAGAGATACCTGCGAAGTGTTGTCACGCTTTTGAAGGTTGTCCTGATATTATATGGACCGCAGATCCTTTGTATTTTCTCTGATAACCTCTTCACATAAGGCAGGCAGACTGTTTTCTGACTGTTGTTGTCCTCCTCTTGTACCCGCCTATTCCAGTTTTTGGGCACCACTTTTGCTCGGTGTTGTAAGCAACGGACGATCCCTTTCTTTAGGCTGTATGGATGGTGGGAGTTGAAATTGAGGTACTGTCCGGTGAATGTTGGTTTACGGTATACGGATGTCTTGAACCTATGCTCTGTTCGAGATATTAGAACATCCAAGAATGGGAGTGTGTTGTTACTCTCTTTCTTCATTGTGAACTGTATCGAAGGTCTTATTGAGTTCACATGGTCCAGTAGAACCTGAACATCTTCCTGGTGTGGCTGGAGTATGAAGGTGTCATCTACGTACCTGAACCATATAGTTGGCTTTAGAGATATAGATTCTAATGCCATTTCTTTAAAGTATTCCATGTATATATTAGCCATTGCTGGTGATAATGGCGAGACCATTGCTAAGCCCTCATCCTGTCGATATATGTGTGATCCCATTCCAAAGTGTGTTGTTTGTGTATAGAAAGTCAACATCTCCATCAGATTATCTATGGGAATACTGGTCCGTTCTTCTAGGGAAGAGTCAGAATTCAATCTGCCTCTGACTACTGAGAGTGCCTCCCCCGTGGGTACCTTGGTGAACAAAATCACCACGTCCAAGCTCACCATTTGGTTGGATAGGATGGGAGCATCTTTGATTATTTCCACGAAGTGGGCGGAGTTTCGGACATATGAAGTATATATATATATATATATATATATATATATATATAAAATATATATATATATATATATATATAAAATACTGTCAAAATATATATATATATATATTTATATATATATATATATATATATATATATATATATATATATTATACGAAAAATATAGTTTTAAGGAATGTTTCATATAATGAAGAAAATAAGCTTAGAGAATTTGTTACTCATAAGAGATATTGAATGTAGAATCAGCTGTGATAAAAAATACGTAGCTTAGAATTTGTGTAAATATGTTGTAATGTAGGGACTCAGAAGGATATTAAAATAGAAAAAAAAGTATTGCTTAGAGCTACAAAGTATATGATATTGTGGACAGCAATGAAATCCCACCTTTTGAAAGTACACGACACAGAAATAAAATAAGGAATCTTCAGTCAAAACTTATTAAGCAGAGAAAAAGTAATTCTCTTAAAACATTAATTTGTACTACTATGAAAATACTAAGCGAATTGAATACGAAAATATATATATAGATATCACCATCCACAAACAGACTGTTTCTCAGCTCATCAGTGTGTCTAGACATCCGATTGCTCCAAACCAGGATCGAAACCCTACCGATTTGGTATATGTCGGAAAATCTACCCCTAAGCCATTGGCGCACGGCAGTCATGGAGGTGAATTTGGATGTATTTATTTTTAGATAAACACGCCAGTGACTGTGAGAACTCGATTCGGTTTAACCAAGAGTCTTGCATCAGCAGCAGTAATAGTCACTGTTTACAAATTCTCTTTTCTCCCTGTAAGCTCAACCGAAATAATTTTTTCAGTAGCATGTATATTTGTATACATATTTGTGTGTGTTTGTATGTGTGTTTGTATGTGTGTGTTTATTGTTTATATTAAGTTAATGAAATTACGGTTGTTTTATATATAGGAAGAGACATTTTTTTTATCTCCGATCAGACATAATATTTTGTCGAGTGTGGGCTGGAAGTTGGGAATTGTTACATTTTCTAATCAAATTCTTCGGATGGAGGAGGTCCTCACCACAAGGAATGGGTTCATCTGACCCCTACCTTCGCCATTTTCTCAAGTGTAATAGTTGATTTTGAAGCACGTGAATAAAATAGAATGAGCCTATCGACTGATTTTGTTGCCTGTGATTTTTCGACAACTGGGTCCCCTTTCGATCATGCCCCATTTCTGCACCCAGCCACAGGGTGCTCAAAAAAGCGTCATCGCTGGTCGTAGGCGTAACACTCGACACGTTTCCAAGTATTAAATCGTTAAATACTAACATTTCTATAGTAGAGGATGATTTCTGATTGACTTATTTGTTTGAACAGAAAGTGTATTTTTGAAAGGGAAAATATATCAGTGTACCTAATTGTAACGTTATTGAAACCATTCAGTAATTCACGAATTGATTAAATTCTCCAATTTAATCACATAACTGCTTCATCAGCAAGAAAACGTAAGCAGTATTTCTCTAAACAAATGTTAAGGTGCAAGTAGGATTGTCTGCTCAATTATTTATTTTTCTTCTTGATTGATTCGTTTGCTGACTGCGAACAGAAAACATTGGCAAAGGATTTTCGCAAGTCTTATTAGAAAACAATTTTTTTCTGGTCAGCTCAATTTAATTTATCCCTGTTAAAATAACTACATGCACATGTTTTAAAGTAGATATTAGTTTAAGAAATCACTGAATATAATCTTCTTTGAGTTTTCCTACAAATATTATGGTTGAATTTACAGTGGAGGGGTAATACAATCGATCTAGATAGAAATAAATGCGTGAGCTAGCAATTGTATATTTACCATGTTTAGCTTAGTAAAAAAGATCCTTTAATATTTCTTCTATGGTACCTGACAGGCCGAGTGCCAACTAGGCGGCTGACGTAAATATTGGATAATGGTTTCGTTCGTCAGTCAAACATTCAAAAAAACAAAAACGTATGCATAAATTTATCAGCCTCATCTTGCCAGTATCTTTGCCGAGCGAGCTCTCCGGCGTATTGGCTGTAATAGAAATAAAAAATAAAACAGCACAAGATCACACACATTTTACATTGACAAAGACCTTTGTAAGGTATGAACTGTATTTGTGTTTTTTGGTATCGATTACCAGGGACTCCTTCAGTGAGTCTATCAGAACCTTTTCCAATCAAACCGAGGATTCCAACCTCAACTGTAAATATTGATCACTACAAGTGCCACATTTCTGAGATTTTCACTTCAAGATATATTACAATCTACAGGAACTAACATATCAATAAGAAAAGACATTCTGTTTTTGCCGTCTTTGCTCACGATGCCTGCGCGATTAGCAGTGATTGTTCGATGTGTATTGACCCTTATCGTTGAGTCTTTCTGTGTATTAATATTATTAGTAATAATAGTAGTAAGTTTTAGTTACTTTGTTAGCACGTACGTTAAGTTCTGCCAATACCTCATGAATAATGAACTACTCCGTTTTGACCACGACGAAAATCATATCTGAAACATTTTTTGGGTTTCAGTGAAAAAAAGGAAAAAGAAAGAAAGGAAAAAAAGGAAGAGAAAATATTGGCGGCGATAACGCTCTCTTAACGTTTAGCGTCTGCATCAGTGAAATGAAAAATTTGTCAATTTATTATGGTCATTTATATCCTCTCCAGATGATGGCCTGCAGTCCTACGCATGAATTATTCTTTTGAAGTTGCTGAGTTCAAATATTTAGTGATTCCATGTGGAAATCTCCCCTGGTATTTTATAGCCGTAGAATTCGCAAGGTGCTTATTCAATAATTAGTCATCAGAAAATTAAACTAGAAAAGTTGGGAGGGTTTCACGTGTATTACTAGTTATTATCATTATTAATCACCATTGCCTCACTTTTAGCTACCTTCTTCTTTTTATGATGATTATGATGATGTTTCATCGTCATCTTCTTGGACTTCTTTTTCGTCTTCGTCTCCTACTTGTTGTCTTCTCTTTCTTCTTCTTCTTCTTCTTCTTCTTCTTCTTCTTCTTCTTCTTCTTCTTCTTCTTCCTTTCCGTCCCATTCTTAATCTTCATCTTCTTCATCTCCTGTTTCTTCTATTTTTTCGTCGTCGTCTTCTTCTTCTTCTATATGCCTTGTTCCATGACGACGCAGTTGAAATGGATTTGCATTACTTTCTATTTTATGCAACTCTAAGTATCATTTATCTCAACATGCCATCTGTTTACTTAAACTATTAAAATATTAACGTCTGACCTCCTTGTCTTCAATTTCCCATGATATTGTTATATTTTTCAAGCCATCTCAGGATGTAGAATTAGTAAACACCAACCTCTTCAACCAGTGAGTACCTGACTCGACGTGTTATCCTCTAAATGTACAAAGGGCAGATGTAGCATAAAATGGAGTAATGCTGTCATATTTAATCAGGAGCAAACCAGTCATCACTGCCTTGTCTCGATGGAGTCCAAAAGCGTCTCCTGGTCCGTGTGCGTGACAAATTATTTTCCACTTTGAAAACCTTTCATTTCTCTATCACTATTTCAATGAAACGTGTTCAGACAAACTACATTCCGTAGTTAGACCAGTTCGGACCTTCTCGTCTAAGAATGCTTTCCCAATCATTAGAATCTTAATCTTTTCAACCGAGGTTTACCCGTTATCTTTTCTACATATACTCATAAAACGTGTTTCTTACGTTTAACACTCTACCTGGAGTGGCTCCTGGGCCTTGTAGAACGTGAACCTTACTGAAAAAAAAATTCAGGGTATGGATCAGGTACAAGAAATTTAATATAGGAGATATGTTCTAACCTTCTCGTCTAAGACCCACCATGCTACGCACGTTGTAGCGAACCATCCTTATTCCCTCCGTTTTCCAAGAAAAGTAAGTTCCACTCGAGTAGCTTCTTCCTGTGAACCATTGCTCTGTGGAATCGACTCCCAAGGGAATGCTTTCCAAATCACTAGAATCTTTTCAACCTAGGTTTATCCGTTATCTTTTCTACATGTACTCATAAAATGTGATTCTTACTCTTTAACACTCTACCTGGACTGGCTCCCTGGCCTTGTAAAAAGTGAACCTTAGTGAAAGAAAATTCAGGGTATGGATCAGGTACAAGAAATTTAATATAGGAGATATGTTCTAACCTTCTCGTCTAACACCCACCATGTTACGAACTATCCTTATTCTTATATGGATATCATATGTGGCGCCAAACCTGTTTAGAAATATCTACAGTGTTAGCTGTATACAACAGCTTTCGAAGATAAGTAGTTAAAAAAACTAGCAATTGTCAAAGATCATATTTTTTAACATTGTGGCCTGGCGCTACAAAGTCACAAAGAAAATCACTGTACCGAAAAAAAGAATCCACATCAGTTGAGGATTAATAGCAGCAGCAATAACTAAAATGGATAGTGTATGTAACTCAAAGAGAACATAATAATCTAATCAACACGTTGACATACCACACTACTTCAAATAAAAGGTTATGAAGGAAATCCCCATCAATTCTAGAAAGAGACAGCTACTGGACTTGAAAAAAGCTTTTTTACTGAGAAAGATTTTATATATTTCAACCGAAAGGAGTACTAGCTGTTTGATCAATAATGGTTTAATATTTCCTTGTAAAGAAACAGTTTGTATTACTATTACAATTATAAGGAAACATTCGGAATTCATTGACCAAGTAACCAATACTACTGTCAAGTAAATTCATAATTTTTTCTGATAAATAAGTTTTGCAAGTCCAGTAGCTGTTATCGATCTTCCCACTATTGATGCAGGTTTCCTTCCTAAACTTTTATTTGTAGTAGTGTGGAATGTCAAAATCTTTATATGTCATTATTTTCTCTACGAGTTACACGTAATGGCTCTCAATATGATTTATTTTCTAGTTCTTGAATCCCATATATATGTGTTGAAATTCCTTTCTTTTGAAGAAAAGCTGTTCTAAAGAAGATTACAAAATTAAGCAGATATTTTATAATCGGATAATGATAACAGAAAATAACAGTATTTAGTGGTATATTTATGTAGATAAACGTGTTAGATTATTCTCACAGACTACTGTTCATATTTTCTTTCTCTAATCACACCTACTTGTTATTTTTATTTGTTATAATTTTATCACATGGAAAGAATCGCAAACAGAATGTTTTGCAAATTCTTTTAAATGTTTCATTGATAATATGAATTTTCTTTTATCAAAGGGTACTTGGTAATAATATTTACTTTTTTTTACTGGAAAATTCCTACGATATATCGTAGGAATTTTCCATTCAATTAGCATAGTGTGCAATCTATTTCTGACTTAACGTCAGTGACATTCGTGTTTGAAAAGACATTGTATACAAACTATTGTCCTCATCATTGTTGTTTTTGTCACAAAGTTTTGGCTTTCAGATTTTTTTTATTTTCTCCCTATTCATTTCTATTGAAGAACGTATATAAATAATATTATAAAAAAGTTACGCAGGCGAAAAGATTAATGAAAGAGGCGTATGTCTGATATTAATCTCTGTGTCGTCTCTAGATCTACCCGCGCCAAGGCAAACTACTGCATAAAACAGTATCGACGAAAAGAACCATTTCTTTTTGTTATTCGTTTTATTAGGAGAGAATGGTGAGAGCTTGAATTATAAGAAGAAATAGGAGGAATTACGTCACATGTATAACCTATATAGTGAGATGAGTAAATGGATGGCGGAACAATGTTTAGGTGAGATAACAAAAAGACAAAATTTTGGAGAACCATGATCGCCAAAGTCCTGGGGACACACAGCACATATGAAACAGCCATCATACAACAATATGAATTTACAGTTACTGAAAAGAAGGCTTTTTTGCAAATAAAAAATAATTTCTGGGATGAGGAGTTATAATTATTTACGCTATTTACATACGGACTATTGTCCACATCTTTATTGTTTTTGTCAAAACGTTTCGGTCGTTATGTTCTGCGTTGTGCCAAAAAGGAGACCATTTTTGTGACGTACGGTGGCTGTTAATGATTAAGTATAACTCAATATTTCAATGTTAAATAAAACAGTATTTAATTACAAGCGCAAATAAATACTTAACACGAACAAATAAGTAAATGTCAACCAAAGATAATTAAGCATTTCAATGAATAACTTATTAGTAGCGCGGCTCGGCTTAACGTCCGGTAAATCCTAAATCAAAACCCAAATCATCGACGTACAATAATTCAAACTAATTCGACTGTTCAAAAACACCAAACATAAAATATATACTTAAATTTCACTAAAAGTTTCATGTGAATGTAAACGGTAGTAATTTTACTGCCACACAATTCTGAGACGGTAAGAAAATTTAACGTAATACTCATAAAAAATAGCCCGCAACGTATATTATTTAATAAATAATAATATTAATGCTTATCGGGAGTAGACGAGATAAGAGAAGAATTGACTACCGGATTTGGTCAAATGTACCATATAAGCCATATTCTGTATATATATATATTAAGAAATGGACAAAGTCCGAAATTTATTTATTAAAGACATTTTTTTTATGTTTAACGTTCTTTTTTATAGATACAAGTATTTAAGTAAATGCTTTGTTTATAATAAACAGTATTAAATAACATTTATCGGCCTGAATGTCCGAGAAATTTTCATAGAAAATATTCGTCCTTTGACAGGATTCGAACCTGCATCCTATACATATATATATTGTGTGTGTATTTAGGCAGCATCTTTTCATTTATACACGCTTCTAGCGTCTTATATGCACGTGTTTATCATTGCTTAGAAATCATATATGTAAACAATGACAGACTATCATCACTGTCTTGTCCGTATATTGCTTAATATGTTGGAATTGACATCTTTGATAATGGCTTACGTAAGCCGAAAGCTTAGATTGTATTAAAAAATATTGATCAATATTGTGAATTTCTTTTTTCGTTCAATGATAATGTTATTAAACTTATCAGACATTATGAAAAGAATTTACATAAAATAAATAGACAAGACTTGTCTATATTATTAAATGAAAACATGAATATATATATATATATATATATATATATATATATATATATATATATATATAGGATAATGAGAAGTCACGTATACTTTCATATGTATATATAGAAAAGTTGCAAATTAAAAATAATAATGTTTTTTATGAAAGTATTTATTTATATTTTTTATATGAAGTTTTGATATTTCAGATCGACCTCGATCTTTCTTCAGATCGAGGTCGATCTGAAATATCAAAAACATATAAAAAAATATAAATACTTTCATAAAAAAAACAATTATTTTTTAATATATATAATATATTATATATATATATATATATATATATATATAAAGTGCTCACTATCAAGAATAGAAAAAATGTAAATATAAAATTGAACATTGATGTTAACATCTAGCGGTGAGGGTCTGTTTCATGCTTAAACGCAATCACCAGGCATTGAGCTTAAGAATAAAACAGACTGTCGACGCTAAATGTTGACTTCAATATCCTCTGTGGCGGCCTGATAATTGCGTCTAGCATGAAACAGCCTGTCGCCTCTGAGTGTTGACGTCAATGTTCACTTTTATATTTATATTTACATACGCTCTATCTGTGATATTGAGCACTTTATCCCATAAATATAGCCCACCTTAAAACTATATTTCTTCCTATATATATATATATATATATATATATAGATGAATGTGTGAATGTTTCAAATGATTTCCAAGTTTGTCTGAGCGTCAATAAGTTTTATCAATTCAGACCATTTGTACTGCCTTTTCTCTATCCGTCTTTGGAGCTGCTTCCAGTTACACAATGAAGGAAACTGATGAGTCGAAAGAGAAAAGTCAGAAATTGTGTGTGTGTGTGTGTGTGTGTGTGTGTGTGTGTGTGTGTGTGTGTGTGTGTGTGTGTGTGTGTGTGTGTGTATAAATTGTTCTTTGGAGATTGTTCCTCAGAGGATCGTAACTGCCACCATTCAGCACCGCCGCTAATGTGTTTTCTCTCCGCGGGCGCTTGATTGGATGAACGAAGACTTAGATCCCGCTGTTCAACGTTCTTCTCTAATGGAACCAATGATGGGAAATGTCAACTGCAGGTGGGCCAAATAGGCGAGCAACTCACAGAGGACGAAAGAATTCTTAATTCACATACATTAGGTCCCACTGCTCATTGCTCTAAACTCTTCACTTCGTTATTAACCTTCGACGCTTCAACTTTCTTCATCGGAAGTCCTACGAGGGAGAACAAAAATCAAAAGATCTTTCGCCACCGGAATTATTCGAATGATTACTTTCACGCGATCTCAGACGATGCTAACCGTAAAAGTAATATTAGTTGTTTCCTTATAAAGAAACATTCGACATTAATTGACCGAACAGCGAGTTCATTTCCCATTTATAAAATCTTTCTATCAAAACAATTTTTAAGGAAATTAGGTTTCATAAGTCCAGTAATTGTTATCAGCCTGTCTAGTATTTAGAGATGGGGTTTTTGCTTGACGTAATGCTGGATGTCAGTATATCAATTAATAGCAGTATATCCCCTCTTCGACCGGTTGTTTCATTACTGGGAATTTTTGCCGTTCAATTGAAGCAGTTTAAGTTTAAATTCAGCCCACCCGAAAATCCGTATTAGTAACAACAATTGGGTGCAACTGAGGCACATCCTCAAATAGGGGAATTAACAATTTTAATGGGGGGGTTGCTGAAACGGGGCCGTTTTTGCGTTCTCAATCTTGCAAGGAAGGAACCGTTTCCATGGACCGTCATAATAATAATATACGATAATTTTTATTTATAATCTAATTTTTTTTTATAATTCTAATAATCTTTTGTGTTAGATTACAATTCTTTAAACTGATTGCACGCTGATATTTACAGACATTGAATTTTTTCTTTGATTTTTGCGCAAAGTGTCAAAAAGAAACAGTTTTTTCGATTTTTCCACCTTTAAGGTTGTAAAGAATTATCTATCAAACAAAAAAAATTCAGCGAAATCGGATGAAAATTGTGGAAACGCATAAACAACATCCGATCACACACAAACACATTTTGACACTTAAATGTATAGATATCATTATTTTCTATTTGAAGGCAGCCGAGATTGAACTCACCAATGCTTTGATTGGTGTAGTACATAATCTTGTCAAATAGCTGAATTCTTGATGCTTCGCTAGGGCTATCAAGGGTTTTTTTGATCGTGACAACATCACTAAATGGATTACCAACCAAGGCTCAGAGAGACTCCATTCACCCTCCTCTAAGAGCAGGTTTGAATTCAGAGTTTTCCTTCTCCTAGACCAGTTGCCATCCAAGGCTATAGAACCCAGTCTGTCCTGCTATTTACCCATAGCTGGAGGGAGAAGAAGAGGATTCACACCTTTCCCAAGGGTATTAGCACGTAAGTGAATGTAATGGATTCGACTGGAATTCGAACTCGGCTCTCCGATTCCTCAATCAAAGCCGCTATCCATTACTCCACCGTGCCCCCTTGAAGACATACGCCGACATCACATTTGACACCGGTTCCCGAACAACCAGCGAAGTTAAGCGACGTCGACCCTGGTCAGTGTCTAGATGAATGAACGCTTGTGAATACCAGATGCTTTAAGCTTTGATGTCCGGTTAGCGTAATGGATGATAGCTAGGAATTGTTGGTCAAAGGGCCGTGTTTCAATTCCGATTGGGTTATAATTCGTTTACGTACAAATAAATTTCTAAAAGTTTTGTATCCAACTATTCCCCCCAAATTATTGGTTATTTACATTTTTTTCGGACTGCTGACGTCATCTTTGTTGCCTAGTGCTCCGTGGGAAATAAAGAGTGTTGCTTATCATGAACAGTGTGTGTGTGATTTGGAATGAGAAAGATTTGTTAATCTTAAACACCTATTCCACATCATTGATTAATATTAAAGGAGTTGTTTTACAAGATTCTTTTTTGCCTGACTGCTGCGCTGGAGCTCGTCTCATTTACTCTTTCTAACTGTTGCTATTGCCGTTGTCTTTCTTTACTAATGATTGCTATATAGTATTTATTTCTATGCTAAGCGCACTGAGGAAGCCGTCAATTCAAACAAAGAAATTGTCAAGCATAACTAAAAATAATAAAACCTTAAGACTAGAATAACTAACGCCTATTATATGACAGGCTTCCAAAGTATGAAACAGATCAAACTTCAAACAAGTCCTTCATTTATCCGGAGTTTCAAACCCTAAGCCGCGTAGCGATTGAGGACACTGTATAAAAACAGGGATACTTATCCCTTGTCTCTCGTTCCCTGTCAGGGGTTTCCGGTTCACTCTAGAGGGATTTCATTGTCTTTTACTACTAGTAGACCATTGCTACTTAGTCACATTATCGACTTGCTTGAGGTGAAATGATTTTTTAAAAATAAAAACACGTGTAACGAATAAGTATAATGTTTATAGCAATGATAAAATTTAAGATAAAAACATCCATTAATTGATTTAGATAGATAGATAGATAGATAGATAGATAGATAGATAGATAGATAGATAGATAGAAAACAGACCGGGCTAGATAGATAGATAGATAGATAGATAGATAGATAGATAGATAGATAGATAGATAGATAGATAGATAGAAAATGATAGAGAGGGATAGAAGATAGATAGATAGATAGATAGATAGATAGATAGATAGATAGATAGATAGTTAGTGAACTGCAAAGCGACTCTCAGTTTCATGCATCAATATCAAGATTGTTCTTAAGATCACATTATGTCTATCACCATTCTGTCTATATCTATAAACGCCGATGCAATATAGAACACTGTTTTCCCATATATATATATATATATATATATATATATATATATATATATATATGTTTATGTGTCTGTGTCTCTGTATGTATGTCTGTGGATCAATTGTCGCCATTTTATATATATATGTATAGCAGAGTCAGTTGGTCAATGCCTGCGAGAAAAAGAGCACGGTGACACAATTTACTCCGCTAGAAATTTGAAAGCAGCATGCTATACTGCTTGGCATTCGCACCGGAACTTCCAATACAAAACTTTCAGAGTGTTTTACTGTCAATCTGAGGAGAACGCAGAGGATTCGAAAAGAGTTGAATGAGTCAAATGGGGATTATGAAGGAACGGCAGCTCCGAAATTCTCTCTGGTCGATCTGATAAAGGAAGAATTTGTTGGTAAGGGTCTGAGATTCAAAACGGAGGCCTACATCAAGTTTCGATGAGAGGTAGTACTACCCTGAGTAAAGAGGGTAGCTGCTGGAAGACCCTGTGTCTGGCAACAGGACTCTGCACCATACTACACAAGCAGGAGAACCCAGTCATGTCTGTCGGATAATTTCTGCGTCTACATCACCCCTTACATCTGTCCACCTAACTCCCCAGACTGAAACACCTTTGATTATTATGTGTGGGGAGCAGTTAAGCGAGAGACCATTAAAATTCATTGTAATAGCAATGGTGAACTGAAGGCAAAGATCATGACTGTATTCACGAAATTAAACAAGGAGACCATCCGGAGGATTTGCAAGAAATTTCGAAGTCGTCTAGAGGCCGTGGCTGAACCTAATGGCGATTTTTATTGAATAAATTTAATATTTCAAGATGTTTTAAGCTCGCACACACACACACACACACACACACACACACACACACACACACATATATATATATATATATATATATATATATATATATATATATAGGGGGTCTGTCTGGAACATGTTAATACATTCTCTGACTGTATAACTTCCTACCACAGATTACCCAGCATGCCATTCGCTAGTGTCTGATACTCATGGAGTCTCACGTTATTTTGACTGTTAGACTGAAGAAATAAATCTCAATACCTATTTACTGGTTATACCTGTATTTTATTCACAAAGTAAACAAGTCGCCTACTAGTGCACTAAAAACCACCATATTGCATTACCACGACACCAAAACAAACACTGTAGGTGTCTGGAAAAATCGAATATTATTGCGTTCTTGGTAGAAGTATTTCTTGTTTTCGAACGAAGTTTGTGATGACCAGAAATTATGGAGTCACTTCCAAACTTCCAATCGACAAGTCAGCTAGAAATATCTTCTGGGAAAAGGAGCCTTGTTTTTTTTTTATCGAAAATATTCAGTGTTTATTTTCGGTGTAAGAAGCAAATGTTTGTCTATGCTCATTTCTCCCAATTCGTATGGAGACCATTTTTCTGGATTCACAAGATGATCATGGTAATGATGAGATCATTTTTTTTCTTTATAAGGAAACATTCGGCATTTATTGACTGAAAAACTATCGTTACTGTCGGTTGCAAATTTAAAAATCATTCTTTTAACAGCTTTTCAAGAAAATAGACTTCTCAAGACCGATATCATTCTTTATACTATTGATGGGTGTTTCCTTCCAAACCTTTTATATATGTTTGTGTGGAAAATCTACATCTTGATTATATCATTACATTATCTTCTAGTTATATGGTCTTGATATTTTTTTCTTGGTATATTTTTGTAGGAGTCTTGAAATGATTTATGTTTTTGTTATTTAGTAAAACTCTTTGTGATTCTCTAGGGTGGATGTGCGATATTGCGTGAACGTGAAATCGGAGAGCTGAATTCGAATCTCAGCCGGATACATTATATTCACTTACGCGCGTTAAAGGTATGGATCCATTTCGTCTTCGACGGCTATGGGCTGAATTGCAGGACAGACTTGGACCGATAGCCTTGGATGGCAACGAGTCTATCGCAGAAAGAAATGGCAACCTACTGCGAGAAAATATTCTGCCTCGTCAGCCATGAACCTAAAAAGACATCACCGCTCAAACGTGTATCAGGTATGGCACCTATCTGACTGATTCGCGAGATGCACTGTGGCCTACATAATATTTTCATGCATCGCACTGCGCCCTAAAATCGTTAGGTATAGTTTCATTTACTTTAGTAACGTATACCGAGAAAATTATTATCAGACTGTGTTAGTAGGTTAACTTCCCCATTGCACTAAAAATGGAAGGGAGAAATGGGCTTTGTCACGACACACCGGCTGGTACGTATGGCAAGAAACCAAAGCTAAATAAAAATTATTTAGCTAATCTAGAAAACTCTTACGCATGTGGGGTAGTACATACTGCTGTGAACAATTCTTTTTTTTGCATGAAAAACATCACAACTACTGAAAGAAGTAGGTGATTTCTATTTAACTAACATTCTTAGAATAAATGACGAGTGACATAAAAGCAGATATTGACGATATTATAAAAGGAAAGTAATGTCAAAAATCACATTGAATTTATTTTATTCTCTGTATATATAATTTTCTTTTTTTTACTAGCAATAATAGAGTATTTTTGTAATTATATATATATATATATATATATATATATATATATATATATATATATATATATTAAAATTTGATATTTACAACAGTTTGAACTTTTAAAACCATATTTATATAAAGTACTTGTTATGAATAATCAAGAGTGTTCTCCCTTTGTTTTGTTACTCTCCTCTTTGAGAGAGCTATTTCTGTTTACTGGGACTAAAAAAAGACACTATTCGCGAACCTTGTATTCCCAGTTGAATAAAGCTTTCTTAAAGCCTACACCTGCGTATTATTCTCATTACAGTACTTTTGTGGCCCGCTGAATATACCTAAATTTCTAATTTGGTTCATTAGGAAAAAGGTTGGATAACCCTGATCTATAGTATCTGATGAAAGATAGTCTTGCTTAAAAGCTTGGCGATTCTTTCACTTGACACCATTTTTAACCATTGATTTGTGAAAATGATTGTATAGAGAGGATAGTTTAGATATTTCGGAATATCCTGCATATAAGAGTTTACATCTGACGATGTGATTTAATAACATGGCTCTAAGGTTCATCTTCCTATGTTGGTTTTCTTGTATCTTACCGTGTTGGATAATAGTAAATCTAATTCAACCTGTGTTCGATATAATTTTTCTCCTATACTACATTTGTTATAAGTAATTCATACACTGGGATGCCTGAAGTATTTAGAATTTACATTCTAAGGTCTACGGCCATATCACGTTGAAACATCGGTTCCCGTACGATCACCAAGTTTAAGGAACGTCAAGTTGATCAGTACGTCTAGAAATATCAGCTTGGATGCGAAAGTGATGTGCTGGATAACGGCTCGAGATTGTTAATCGGAGACCAGGGTTAAAGTTCAAGCGATGACCGCTTGGGAATACCAGGTCCTATAAGTTCGGATGTGCGGCTAGTTATATGGATAATAGCTCAGAAGTGTTAATGGGAGTGCCGTGTTCCAATTCCAGTTGGGTTCGTTATATTTATTTACGCGCAAACACCCTTAGGAAAGGCATGACTCCACATTTCTCCCAAACTATGGCTTCATTAATATTATTTTTATCACTAAATCATTATTATCTAAAAAAAATATTACAATCTAAAAATATTTCCTGACTTTAAAGAACCAGAAAAGGGTTGATAAGCCATAGAAAACGAATCAATAAATAAGAATTACAGTTCTCAAAATGGACAACGTTTGAATTTCTCCTCCCAGCTATGGGTTAATTATTAAAATGTGTATTGCTAAAATCATTATTATCTCCAAAACAATTCTTAAAATCTAAAAATATTTTCTGCAATGGATTGATAAGCCGTAAAAAACAAATCAATCTATCAATCAACCAAAGATCTAGACTCCCATATTGATGTTAGTAATGGCGTCAAAATCCTTTAATAATGCCAAGACTGTCATCTGTGTACGACCGTTTTCTCAAATCAATGATTACAAATCAGTCGGTGCAAATGAACTCTGTAGAAACCGAACATTATCAATCTTTACATTACGTTCAAGTAATATAACCTCACTAATCACATCTGATTTCCAGATCATAGTTTCTATTACAGAAAGGTTTATCTTAAGTCCTACTCCTTGGAACAATTGGTAAGAATGCTAATAGGTTTGCTTTTTTTAAGCGACGTAAAACAGCTAAATGATTACTAAATCACTTTATAAAACCCACCTAAGATTTCCCTGTGAATCAACCTTAGAAAAGCTGCATGTGGTAAACATTTTAATTTTCCCATTTCACTTTAATCTATTGTTCTCCCGTGCCGGATTAAGGGATACCAAATGTATTATTGGTCATTTTATTGTACAACTTCTATTTTAAATTCTATGACATAATACAGATGTAGAATAGGGAAGGTTGAGTTTTCACTTTTTTAGAAAACCAACATTACACTCAATGTGAACGCTGGGATTTGACGAGTTAAGTAATCCCAGCAAAAATTAGATAGTTTTTGTCAGGTTGTAAGCATTTAATTTTAAGTACATCTGAAAAATGTACTGAAATACCTAATTTCCACAGGTTTTTGCTTACTAACTGATTCAGTATTTTATTATTTCAAGAATAAATCAAAATCATTTTGTTATTTTTTGTATTAGATACATTGTATGGAAAATATATTAAAACCAGAATTCTAATTCTGAATCAACGCAGGCAAAATATGCAATTATTACCGTATTCGATAGGTATTCAAGCAAAATATGCAATTATTACTGTATTTGATAGGTATTCAAGAAAAATATGCAAGTATTATTGTATTCGATAGGTATTCAAGAAAAATATGCAATTATTACTGTATTCGATAGGTATTCAAGCAAAATATGCAATTATTACGGTATTTGATAGGTATTCATGAAAATATGCAATTATTACTGAATTCTATAGGTATTCAATTAAAATATGGAATCATTGCTGTATTCGATCGGTATTCAAGCAAAATATGTAATTATTACTGCATTCAATGAGTAAAAACTGCATAAAAAATTGTAAAGGATTACAAAAATGGCTTCTCAATGAATAATATTTGTTAGATCAGTTGTTAGCTCATAATTAATAAAAACAAAAAGTAGATAAAATATATATATAACGCCGTAATATTTTGGGGCACGCATTAGAAGCCGAAAATGTTTTAAATTTGCATTGTTTACTGAAAATGACATTAAAATTTCTGTACTGCATAACATATTACATAATAATATAGCTAAATTGTTCAGTATAATTTCTCTTTTAAGTAAATGAGGGTCTTATTTGATGGCGCAATGATTTAGTAATAACGTGCGTGTGCCTTGCATCCTCGCCATATACAGTTTGCAAAGTCTCAGTAAATTATAAATGTTTTAAACTGTGCTCTAAGGCTTTCACTGATCGCCATGATGAAATTTCAACGCTACGATTTTGGACCTCTTTAAACTCGCCTCCCCAGAAGACGGTAACGATTTGCAAAAAAAAAAAAAATTGTATCGTTTTTTTTTATCATGTCAAAAAACAATTTTCAAATTGAGTGCAATAACACGGTTCCAAAACTGACCTGCCTTAATGTAGAGGGATTTGAATCTGTCTCTGAGAGATGGGTTCAGATCTACAGGTAATGGTGGTATGCATTGAAAAAAGAAGAGGATTGCCCTGAATCGTATCGAATCTATCACAGTTCTGACAATGAGATCCCGGGTCGATTTCACCATGGTCGATTTTTCAAAGGGATGCAACAGGTCATTTGCTTTTACGTCAGTATAATACCGATTCCATTAATATCCGGCCTAGACAAGCTCTGCAATATGTTTAACAAACTCCTTGTCCGGCAAGTTCACTACACTTATCTCCAACTGAACATAAGATGATACCTGATATCACATCTAGAATTGCATTATTGCGTCAACAGAAGAGGCGTGGAACAGTGCCTCAGATAATGGTATTCTGCGTATGTAACATTGCGTTCGATATGTTTAGCAACGCCTATCAGGCCCCGTTCAATCTGTGATAACTCTCTTCGCTTTAAGATGAGCTGTCTAGCCTATGTTCATCTTCTTCACTGTTGCTACTTTTTTTACTGCTGTTACTGAAGACTTACTGTCAAATTTGATTCTCTGCGACATCATTTCTCTTGCCTTATTAATGACGCTATTGTGATATTTATTTCTATGGTACGTGTACAGAGGAAGCTGTCAATTCTAGAAGGAAAAACGTTAGACATAATTAATAATAATAAAGAAATTAAGATGTCTGAAAAAAAATTGGATTTTCATGTATTTGAGATACAGATTTTTGAATTGCATATGACTATCCAATAACATTTGACGGGTGCCGTTAACTACTTTATAGAAATTTAAAAGAAAACGTAAATTGGCATATGCCTTATCTACCGAAAAGATGCTCCCTGAATCTAGTTCAAACGGTTGCCACTACACTTTGTGGGCAGTAATCTTTACTTATTGATTAATTGATTCATTTTCTATGGCTTAACAACCCTTTTCAGGTTATTTAGAGGCAGGATATATTTTTAGATTTTAAGAATGTTTTTAGATAATAATGATTTAGTAATACAAATAATACTACTTAACCTATAGCTGGGGGGTGTAAAGGTGGATTCATACCTTTCTCAAGGGTGTTTTCGCGAAAGGGAAT
The DNA here is from genome assembly GCA_903632075.3 of Acanthosepion pharaonis. Taxonomy (NCBI): domain Eukaryota; kingdom Metazoa; phylum Mollusca; class Cephalopoda; order Sepiida; family Sepiidae; genus Acanthosepion; species Acanthosepion pharaonis. The sequence goes on from CAHIKZ030000039.1 coordinate 698,449, forward strand.
TTAACGAACGCAAATGGAATTCCGAAACTCGGCTCTCCGATTGAGCTAATATTTATATAACCAGCCACGCATCCAAGCTTATAGAATCTGATATTCCCAAGCGGTTACCCATCAAGATACTGGCGAAGTCCGAGGTTGCTTAACTTTAGGGATCTAACGATAACAGGTTTTTGAACGTCTCTTATTCTTTGTTTTAACGCTGAAACCTATCTTACAAAGGACCAATATTAGCCGATATTTAATTTCTACATTCTTTATTATTATTATTATTATTTTATTTCTTTTGGTTTCTGGTGTATACTCATTTCTTTCCGGATCCCAGACAGAAACTTAAGTCCAGAAATGGCATCATGACATTTTCCACTGTGCAGTTTAGAAAATATCATACATATTTTACTTTTATTTTAAAGCTATTCGTAAGGTGTGGGCTATTGTGTGAGAACATTTTTTTGTATTCCTTTAAGACATGGGCTGCCAGAAATTGTTGATGTCCCCATGTGCCACATTTTTGAGATTTCGATTTCAAGGCCCTTTGTATTTTGATAGCTTTTGAAGATTTTCAATGATACATTGCATTCTACAGGTAATGCCATGTTAATAAAAAGGCACGTCTTGTCTTTGCAATCACGATGATGTCTGGGAGACTATCTTTGATTATTATCTGTTTGTATTGTAAAGTCCCATAAAATCGTCACAGGTCCTATCTCCATAAGCGAGACTGGGTGGTGTTCATACCAATTTCTTGCAGTTTCCTTTCCGTAAAAATTGCAGATTTTCCAGTGTATATTTTGGCCAAATCTGTCATGCCAAGTTTTATATTCATTTGGTGCCAATGCCGCTCAACCTGATACAAGACGGCCAAATGTTTTTGAATATTTATCACAGAATCTAAATTTTGGGATTATTATTATTATTATTATTAGTCCTGACCTGGAATCTAGACTTTCCGGTGTCCGTAACTTAGCTTCTCTGTCAGTGACAAATGTCTTGTGGACGTTAAGACGCCTGGACCACTGTGAGTTCAGTCGAATATTGTTAGTCACTCATAGTCTGAATGTCTCGTCCGATTGAAACGTCTTTCAAGACGAAAGGTGACCACACGGAATATTCGTTTGCATGGATCGTAACCTCCAGGAGACTGATTCATTGCGCCTTTTCACTGACATGAAATGGAAAGATTATTTTGAATCAATTGCTAGCAGAGTTGCTTCACTGTATCATGCTCGATAACTTTTCTCGCCAGAATTTATCATACACTTTAGCATTCGTCTATACCTCGAATATTGCCCCCACACCTGGTCTGGTCTTCCTGCTATTTAGAGATTCTTGATAAAATCCAAAGAAGAATTTGTAAAGTTATGGTCCTGACGCGTAGATTCTCTCTGTTGTCTTCTATAAATACTTTAATTGTAAATGTGTTGATGAATATCTTTGGTCTCTCGACTTTATGACTTGAAGCACAGTACTAAATTGGCAGGTAGATGTTATCATTTTACAGTTGAAATGTATAGATGCAACCGCACTTTCTATGCTAGCAGTTTCTTCTATCGCACTTCCCGCTTGTGGAACTTTTTTCCAGCTTCTTTCTTCCCATTCAACTTTGATCTTCAAAAATATAAATGCAATGCCAATCGTCTTCTTAATCCTTGTCCGTTTACTTTTCTGTCCTCTTTAATGGTGTTTTTTCTTATATTCCTTCAAACGCAGTAAGCCCTTATGTCTTAGTGGCTTTATCGCCTTACCTGAAGTGAAATGAATAAAATAACATATACCACCAGTAAAATCATCGATGTGTAAGTGTCTTTCTTCCATTAACATTTCCTCACGTTTTGCTTATTTTACGAAATTTATTTTAAAGCTTATTCAAAATTTCCAAACCGCGTCTTAAATAAAAGATTCGTTTTTACCGTAGATATTTTTAAGCTTAATAAGAGATCAGCAAAAATAACTAATCATAAAATAGAGCAATTATAACAATATACTGTAATAAAAGTTATGTGACGTATAGAAAATCCGTTCTTACCGTAGATCTTGGTAAGCTCTTAATAGAATTCTCTGCCTTAGTGAAATCAAGAACTTTCACCTTTTCACATAAGGATAACATTGTTTCACTTTGGTATAACCAAATTACCAACAGTACAGTTGTACTTTTAAACTAATAAATAAAGCTTATGACTAGAGAAGATTTTACAGACAGACTAACTGTCCATTAATGTTCAATAGTGTGCTCAATTTCAATTACTGTTAACGACTTTAGTCTGGCTGACTATCATTACTAAGAGAGTGGTATGGATTCCCACGGGCACCCAGTGCGTGTAACCTTGTGTCAATCTATGCTAATAACTTAAACCGTGCAGTTTCTTACATTTTTCGCCATTTTCTATATTTATTGTCGTTAATGCTGAATTTCGACCCAGACATTATTGTCTCTACTTGTTTGGCGTTCTTTTTATTTTCATCATGAACATGCGATTCAAACAATGCCGCGATACTGAGAGACAAATTCTTGGGTGAGTTGAATTAAGAGAAATAGGTGACGGTTAGACAAAAGCTTATCGCAGGTCTATGAATTCAAAGTTCTACAACTAATGACAATTAACTTTTCCTGCATTGATTCCTGATACGGCCGGTGAGAGAGACTTAACTGATGAAATTAATTTTGCTGAACCTTTGTAGATGATCAAAAAATCTATAGATGTTTGACAAATTTAGAGATGCAACTTTTATCTCCTTACAGACTTCCCATAAGAATTTCCATTTATGCCATATCGGTCATGGCAATAATAAAAAAGAAGCCAAAAATCAATATCAACTATGAACACGACCACAATATGCTGACCATTATGGATCATAAAACAATCGATACATTCAGTTAAAAGTAAAAAATAACATCGTCCTTGAAAAGGGCTAAAAGTATAGCCGATAGTGCTCGGGCATACAGAACATTCGAACAATTTCTACATAATGTTAATATATATATATATATATATATATATATATATATATATATTGTAATACACAAACAGACAGTTTCGCAGTATCACAGCTCATCGGTGTGGCTAGAGATCCGATTGCCTCAAGCCAGGCTCGAAACTCGACTGATTTGACATTACTCGGAGATTTTTCCCCTAAGTTATCGGCTCTCGGCAGAGAGGAAGGTGGATTTTTACGTATTTATTTTGAATAAACATACCAGGAACTCAGAGTGCTCGATTCATAAAAGAGCTTTGTGTTATCAGCAGCAGCAGTCGCTGTTTACAAATTCGCGTTTTCTCTCGACCGAAATTTATTTATTTTCAAACACTCTTGTGGACACTTCTTGTTTGAAATAGATGCCCGAAATTATAATATATTATTATTATTAATAGAATTAGGTACTTTCAAATTATAATAGAATTAGGTACCTTCAAATTTTCGCTGAAAAAACGTAACAACATGTCAAAATGTTTATGCTATTATTAAGAGGAAAGAACAAGTCATTTATTAATTTTTTTTTTTTATAATTTCTAGCACGTTCAAAATTTCGGTTAAAAATCTCAATTTTTGGTGGCAGCGGTCGGAGTAATATTTATGATTAATGTTTAAGCGTCTTTTTTTTCAGGTGAAAAACACAATAATTTGAACATTCTTGCAAAAATCAAATAATTAGCGGATTTTAATGAAACATTCAGGACATATTCACAAATCCAGGAAATTATTATTTTAAATTTTTTTTAAATCTGTGTAAAACATATTTATTTTTTATATATATTAAAAGTTACTTAATTTCATGAAATTTAAAGACATTTTTTTATTAATTAAATTCAGGATTCTTTGATGAATGGAATTTTTTTTTCAAACTACTACTCATTTCCTGAAAATCCGCTCCAATTCGTAAAATAAAAAATACATTAAAACTATGACATTATATAATTAGAAAATCTTTTAATTGCTTTTTATAAATAAGATTTATTAAGAACACAGTTGTCTTAAGAAAAAAAAATTCGATGAATAATGAATTTTTACGAGAATTGTTTTTATTTTTTTTTAAATTTTAATTATAATAATTTATAATATATAATTCTTTTAAAATTCTGCATTATCATCATCCGGTGAGGTGTTATGGTCATTATGTGAAAACTATACTTTCCAGTCAAAAATGGAAACGCTTAATACAAATTATTTTGCATCAAGATTTTTAAAAATATTTTTCATTTTTTTATGTATGTAAAATATTACGTAACATGCCTATGTTTGAAAGTATGGTCGACCATACACGACACTAGTAGAAAATAAGAGTGATGACCATAGTAAATTTAAAGTCAACATTCCTAAGATTAGATTGTAAGATTACTGAGTACTTAAAAATTATATAAAAAAAAAGGCACTCACACCATTTTCTTAAATTATGTTTTAAAGATAATTTCTCCGTAGAACCACAATCATTAGGTCAAGATTTGTCAATGCCTTTTCAATTTTCTTAAAACATGGCTATGTAGGTTAAAAAAAAACAGCTATTGTTTTGTTTTAAAAATACATTTTTGTGTTATTTTAAACTTAAATTAAATTTTAAAGTAAATAGTATTTTTCCAAATCAGATTAATTATACTTTACATCAGCTAATACTCCTGAAATAAAGTGTCAGAAAAGTATATTTTCGTTTTTTTTTTAATACAGAGAATTGCATCGCGGTGAGAGACGACTAAAAAAGGGCGCTAATTATCTATTTCAGAAAAAAATTTTTAAAAATCGACACAAGTCAATATAATTTCCGTTTGAAATACACCAGAATATTTTGCTTTCTGGAAATAGCAAATTTAATCTTTTAGCTTTCAAATAACCTAAAATGAAAACTTCAAGAAAGCTTTTTTTTTCATTTATAAATATTCATTTTAAACCATATGCATTGAAAATTAGTTGAGTCGCCTAAATAAAAACGTTGGCTTAAAATAAGTCCATTAACTCTCCAGAAATTTATATTATATTTAGATATTCTTAGAGAAAAACAATAGAATAAATTCTGGAAGACTTCATCTTTGTTTGGAATTCAGTATTTCCTTCTTTTAGATTAGTTGCTGCCTAAATCTAAGAAAACCCAGATTATAATGGTATTTAACCTCCAATTTCAGGAAATACAGACGCGAAAACGAATGCAGCAGGCTAACCTGGAAGTTGAACTCAGCTCTCCGAATCTCTAGTCAGCGTCGATATCCATTACACTACCATCACAATTAGCTGATAATATAGATAATATGGTAACGCACTGATTACTTTGGGACTATTTCAATGATTTAGAGATCTATCTCGGGATGTTTGATGACTCCCTCGAGTTGTCATTAAATTCTTTTAAAATCGGATTATCGTAAATTACGTGACATCACTAAATTCGATGGACTCACAAAGGATATCAACAGTGTTAATTCTATGCCAAAAATCGTTTTTGATTTGTTATCATATTTTTAACGTCGACGGGAGCGTAAATCAAATAGAAAACCTATTTCCAGAGAGATTAAGCGATGATCTCCCCTAACTGATACGGACATAGCAAATAAGGACGATGTTATCAAATTATTCATTCTACTGGAGGATCAACGTGGCAACATTGATTATGTTTAATTAACCCATAAAAATATCCGCGAATAGAAATTAGGCTCTGCATTCCAAGTAAATATCGATTTCACACGAAGCAAGCGACAAGAACCCAATGGGAAATCAGTGAAACTTCGTAATTGAACTTTTTTTTAAAAAAAATCAGCTAATCAGTCAGTAACATCAATCTTAGCTGAGGCAAAGTAAATGACACCCAAGAGAGATCGGATAAAAATTGACGATATCTTATGCTGTATATTCCAATCTTAGTTGAGATAATTAGTTCAAAAGAATGATACTAATCACCATTATTTGGAGTTTACAAATGTTACTAAGATTGTATCAGTTCGCTGTTTTTATGAATGGAAATTACTACAGAATGTGTAAGCTAGTCACTAAAAAGGGCATGCCATACCGTACTGGTTAGAAGATTGATGACCCGCACTGAGTGAGGTCGTGAAATCCTGACAGTGGTGTTTTTCTTTTGATCAGTAACACCCCATACAAGGCAGTAATGCCACTAAAACACAGGAGGTTACTGGGTGTTAAAGAAATAGGATCAGAAACAATAATGATGAGAAGAAAGAGAAAAGACTAATCAGGAGGACAGTAGATAGCAATTGACATTGCATTTAGAATTTTGCAGGTTAATGTTCGTTGAGCATCATAGATCCGGAAAGGAGTTCCACAAGCGGGAAGTGCGAGAAAAGATACTGTTAGCATAGAATTTACAGTTACATCTCACCGGCTCTATAGGTGAGATCTCGACACCAATCTAGTTGTGCGCTTAAACTAAAAAAAAAAACAAAAAAAAACGCTAGGTACCATAGCGAAGACTTCATCCGAGCAATTAACATGAAAGTATTTATAGAAAAGTCACAGAGAGTCAACGTTACGGCGGTGAGAAACTGACTGGAGCCGAGCCACCAGATCAGGGCTAATAATATTGCTGTTTCTTCTTTGGGTCTTATCAAGAAAACTTATAGAGCATTATAAAGTACAGGCTCTCGAGAAACCAGTTGAGCAACATGCTCCATAAGTTTTCTATGTGGTTGATGTCAGGAGATTGGGGCGCCTATGTCATAAAACTCACCTGCTTCTCCTCAAAGTATTCCTTCATCAATTTTGATTTTGTGACAGGGAGCATTATCCTGCATAAAAATGAGCTTCGTGGGGTCGATTTGCACCCTTTCAGTAGACGGGGGCCATCAAGACTTTAAAATTCTCTTGTACTGCTCGCTCATGAGGGTCTTTTCTATAGGTTTTAAGAAACCAGTTCCATGAAAAGAAAAGCATCCCTAGAACATTATGCTAAACGGATGCTTGACAGTACTTACTGCTAACTTCAAAGAGCTTTCAAAGCATCTTCGGATTTTAGATCGCTTTTCCTTTGAGTTTAGCTCAACTTTCGTTTCATCGGAGAAGAGAACATTTAGTAAAAAAATCGGGTGAGTTCCTTTTATCGAACAGCGCTGTATCCTAAGCATGGACGAATGGTAGATTTATAGATATGTAAGATTATGGAGAAAAATATTGTCTCTCCTGTCACAGTGAACCGATTTTTTTAGCAGTTGGCCTAGCAATGGATTCAATATAGTCTTTACACTTCATAGCAACGGAGCACTGTTTAAGTTTTATTATGAGCGTGAAAAAGAACATGAAAACGGTCCGTACATTTGCGACAGTGGACAATCCAGCTACATTACTCGTCCGAGCGTTTCCCTCTCTTGTAGGCTAACGTTTCAGCAAGGACAGGATGGCTAGCTTACCGATCTCTCTCTCCCAGTCCTCCAAAGAAACGATGCTACTACAAATCAGTACATTTGCAACAGTTGAGGACACAACTATGGTTTTCATACAAGCGTTTCACTCTCTGATGCTTTGCTAGCTTCCTCCAAAGAACGATTCTACTACATTGTTCCCTCAGAAATAAAACGATTAAATATGAAACCTGAATAAAAATGTTTGTATTTCATTCAGTCCCTGATGCAATGTTGCAATCCCGACACGAATAATTGCCGACAGACCAAGAGAATAAGAAAACGACACATAATCGGTTATCTTAAAGAATGTGAGATAAGACCAGATTTTATCTTGAACTTATCTAAGTTAATTTTATTTATATGGTCATCTTTTGAATATTTTCGAGTAAAACGCAATATGAAGGAGTTTAACCTTATACTCCGTTAGTAAAACGTTAGAAACAATATCCAATAAAATATTATTATTCTTATGTACAAATGCCGTCCTAATTAAAAAAAAGACCATAAATCTTTACGTCGAACGTACTTCGAGAGACTAATAACAACAATAATACCAACTATAAACACTCATCAAAATCATTATATTGCATCATCAGCCTTGATTGAATCCATTCTTAAAGAAACTAACTTATGTTTATCTAAACAAACGATATTTACGTAAAAACATTCCCAAGTCATCATGAAAAATCACCAAACATAATGTCTACTAGACACACGCGCACACACACTTACGAATATACATTATCATTATAATCTCACATAGATAATCTAAAATTTTTATACACTTACATACATAAAGCAATATTTACGGTTTTTCAGTTACGCTTGGAAACCGTTAATTTATTAAACCTTCGAATGGACGTTTCGACTTTCCTTGAATTTGGAATGCAAACAAATTATAGTAACGTTTGTTAAACAAATCGAATGATTAACCCCAATTCCTGTCTTCTTTTTCTCCGTATCTCATTCTCTGATAAGGCTTTAATAAAACTCAAACATGTTAGACTGTTATATGTTTCCTATTTGTTCTTTAACTTATCTTTCTGTCGGATTCCGATCCATATTTGATCTACATTTCATCTTATTAGAAACTATATATATAATAAATCTTTCTAGCACTCCCTCTGTAAGCAGAAACGTATCTGCCTTTGATGATTGTATATTTGATACATATAGAATCCTGTTCAAATACCAGCAAGTAAGAAAATTTAAATATCTGGTAAGAGACGCCGGAAAACATGATACCGAAAATCGAAGGCGGAATGGAATAAAGAAAGTTACCTTCCAAAAGCGAAGCAAAGTATTAAGAAAAGTTCGTGTTGAAACTTGACTAATGCATGGAATAATAATGCAACACAAAATGTACTTAGAACAAAATGTATTGAAACAAGAATGTGTACACAATATTTACATATAGTCGTTTGTATATTCCTGGTAAGACCGTTCCTGGAGAATGTGTTGACTGAGCCGCAGTCGGGCAGAGTCTATGGTTGAATCTCTTGATTACTCCCTCTCTTCCCGGTACCAACCATATTTATATGGTCGGTACTCCACTATGCAAATTAGGTGGATCCTACCACAACAGTTCGTTAGAATCAAAGAAAACAATGCTGACCTGTTACGTTATATTAGTCATCATATCTTGTAATGAACGTTGGACTGGACAATCTCCTCACAGATGAAAGAGAGGTTTGAGGCAACAGAAATGTAGTTCTACAGAAGGATGCTGAGAATACCAGAGAATGAGCATGTGATTAACGAGGAAATTTTAAGGAAATTGGAAACAATGAAGGCCTCTTATTCTTAGAATCAGAAATAGAGAATTGACATTTCTAGGACACTTGTCATAGAGAAGGCAAGAATGTCAAAGGAAAGCAATGCCTATAACCTACCTAACGAACTTGTGCAAAAGGATGGCAGCTGCAGGGTTGGGAGAGTGGCAAAAAAGACACACTTTACTAAGAGTTAGAAAAGACGATCAGTTGTAAAGAAGAAGAAGGAAACGAAGATGATGATGATGATGATGATGAAGAAGAAGAGGAGGAGGAGGAGGAGGAGGAAAATATTATTATTATTAGCAATGAATTTCCTTTATACAGAAACTTATTATAGACTTATTATTAACTTTTGCATTTATCCCTGATTATGAAAACTTATCCAACTGGTTTTTAACCTTTTTAGCTCTGCGTTCCTGAATACTTTTAACTCTTCTACCTGAGCTCCTGAATCAAAATTCACAAATAATTGGTATGTAATGTTTTACGGTAGATATAAAAATAGTTACAAGTGTTTACCCACTTTTCAACAGGTAGCTGGGAATTAAGTCATTTTTATCTACTACTGTTTAACCCGTGGCTGTGAATTACGTCATATATCTCTACAACCGGTAAAATGGTGGTAAGAGCTTAAAGGGTTAATGCTCTGCTCTCGTAAAACCATTTGCAATTCATTGGTAATATATTTGCATTATCGATGCCTCATCCCTATTCTTTCAGTGTCTTCGGTCATATCTGATCATTCAGTTCACTCCCTGATTGAATTCCAATATATAAAATACAAAAGAAGTATCAAATCCCTCTAAAATATATTTAGTTAAACAATGTAAAAGCCGTCTCTCCCTACATTAAAGAAGCTAGTTGCTTTAAAGACAATGAGCAACGGTAGCCCAACCTAACTCTTACATATTTCTATCGTTTTAACTTTTTAAGTCTTTCATCTAGTTTTAGGCTTTAAGGAGATTTTATACGGAGTTTATCTCTCTGATACATCTAATGGTAGGATTATTAGGACCTTATATGTATATTGAGTCTTTCAACTGCACTTTTTCAGTATTTTTTTTTTTTTTTGCATGTTATTCTGATTTCGTTCAACAAGTTTTGATGACAAGGTTTCCTTCTACACATGATCAACTGCGCAAGATTTGATGGTTTCTATTTTTTTTTCTTTTACCCACAATTCCCTTTTTATACAGTTTATCTTTCGAGAAAATATTTTTCTCTTCTTTTTATTTACTTTCACATACTCTTTGTCTTCCATTCTTCGTTCTAGAGAGTTTGATGGCTTACTACCACGTCAGGTTGAAACACCGATTCTCATACGTCGCCGAAGTTAGCTGAAGTTAGCCAACGTCGAGCCTGGTCAGTGGCTGTGTGAGCATCTTCTTGGGAATACCAGGTGCTGCAATCCTGGTTGCGCTATTGTTGTAAAGGATAACGGCTCAGAATTTGAAATCGGAGAGTTCCAATTACGGTCGGGTTCGATTTATTCTTTACAAGAAAATACCTTTGGGAATGGTATGAATCCATTTCATCTCCCCAAGCTATGGGTTAATTACTAGAACGTATTTTCTAAAAATATTTACATTATTCGGATTACTGTCCTCATCTTTGTCACCATATTTATAACAACGTTTCGGCCGCTGTACGCTCCGGCCTTCTTCAGGTGGTTGTAATTTCGAACTGAACCCTTTTTTTGGCTCACTGGGGTAGACTGTTCTAGTTCCACGTGCCATGATTGATGGATGTCACTTATCAGTCATCTCCTGCTAATTTCCCTCTGCAAGTTCACCACTGCCTTAACCGGGTATTGAACTCACACTCTTTGGGTCCTGTCACTGAATCTAACCAACAGCTTTATCCACAGTGCCATGTGTCCTTGAGGATACATGGCACAGTGGATAAAAAATATTTGTTGGCTTTAAATAACATACAAGATGTTGATAGCCTGTAAAGAGCAAATTATTCAATAGAGTTTTTTTTTCTTTCTTTCCCAATTCTTTTTAATCCAGGCTGCTGTGCACTCCATATTTCATAAATACTTACCTGAACTTTGATTTTTATTTAGAAATTTCAAGTTTACGTCATTGATAAATCCATATTAATGATGTCTTTTTCCCAAATCATAGTCGTACTCATTCACCAATGACGTAAAATTACTTGGCATATATTTTTAACCTGACAATTTTATTACTTCAAGCGTTATTTCTATTGAAAACCTGTCTTTAAAATAGGCGATGTGTGTTTGTTTTTTGTTGTTTCTTTTTAATGTTACTATAGGCCTACGCACTTGAGAAAACTGAATGAAGAATGTGAACTCTCCGGCCAGGTTCAATCTGCGTTCACCTTTGTAGGAGAAACCATCTTTTGACTTGGTTTGTATTTTTTTTTCTTTTTTAGACCGCTCGGCCACAGGGATCGCGACTGCCTAGGATTCTTCAAAAGGATAAACAGAACCTCGCTGGGTTCGAACCCTGCTAGGGAGCATAACATTGTATTAAGTTTTCTAAAGCGAGTAGGCCGATAGATCTAAAAAAAAATAAAAAATGAAATCGGGGTGTATCTTTCAAACAAGGGTATCCACTAAAAATATGGTTTGATGTAATAATTCCAGATGGACGTTTTATTTATTTATTTATTTATTTATTTTTGTCTTTCCTTTTTAATTCTTTATCAAAAATCATTAATAGGGAAATGGAATACGAGAACATTTTAGCAATGCTGCCAGCTTGAAAATATCAAGCAGAAAATGAACAGGTTAAATATTAACATTCTTGTGGGTAAATAATGGGACCTGCGTAACATATGTAGATGGGGAGAGAAATGAAAAAGTGATATTAGACCAATACAGAAAGTAATGTGTTCTGCGATGTCGTCAACTCTGTAACAGAATTCTTCTCGTTAAGCAGAAAGAGAAGCCTTTTAATATATCCATTACAGGAATATACGCACCGAAAGCCTAAAACCACTAATGAAATTGCAAAGTTTTGCCGCACGTACGTTCAATGTAAATCGCAGAAAATTATCATCATCATGGAAGGCCAAAATGGTAAAGTAGGAATGGAACAAGAATATGAAATTGCTGGTATGTACGGACTGGGATTCCATAAATAACGCTGAGAAAAATGGGTTCAATGATGCAAACAAGTAAGTAATAACTAACACCTGGCTTCAATAGAACCCGACAAGCTTTGCCTATGCAGAAAGGTCCAGGTGAAAACAATCGATAAAAGATTCAAGAATACAGTTTTACGCCAAAACTAAAATGGGAGACAACTGAATGGCCTAAATTGTGGAGATCTGTGCTGCCAGAGTTAAAAGCTAATCATTTGGCTGAAAGAGGCAATGTGGAATACATTAAGAGAATCCCTAATAATATCGGAAAACGAGATTACTACAAGGAAAGCGAGATAAGAAAAAAATGAAGTGGATGACAAATGAAATTCTCAACAATATGAAGAAGTAACAGAAAAAATTCCAAGGAACGTTACAAAATCTAGAGCATTAAACAGAAACATTAGAAACAAATGCAGAGAGGCAAAAGAAGAATAGGTCAATAAAAAAAGCGTGCAGAGATAGAAAAAAATATCAATGATACCGCAGTTATCTACAAAAGAAAGGAAAAATAGCAAGAAAAATAACCTGCCGATTGAGGTGGGTATAAAATCAAAGAAGAGGGAGATTATAATAAAATAAGAAATGTGACTTCGAAAATGGAACGAAAATGAGAAAAGTACAATACACAAAAATATGTAAAACCTTGAAATATTTCGCGTTAAAATCTTCAATTGCCAATATGAACAGAAACAAAAATGCTGATTATGATGGAAGTTTAATAGAGTTGCTGTCATCTTTAAACAATTTCAAGATCATCAAAATTGTGGAAATAAATGAAATATGCAATACTGGCTAGATACCGGAAGATCTTAGTAGATTCAGTTTTATCACGCTGCGTAAGAAAGCAGATGTGTATGAATGTGTGCTCTATCGAATAATTAGACATATGAGTCATATAATTAATTCTTTTATCCGTATTATGCTGAATATTTCGTGTTACAGAATTAAACCGGAAATAAGACAGGAACATTCTGGGACAGTGAATACAGCATTTATAATCAGAATACGAATGCAAAAGAATATATGCATGTTTCAGAGACTACGTAAAATATTTCATATGGTACGACACAAATATCTATGCGAACTACGAGGTAACCAGTTGCGAACGGATAGAAAACGAAATTTATACGTACGCAAAACAGAAAGGGACGTAAATTAAGGATTCGTCTTCATACCAGATTTAATAAACCTACATGGCTAGAAGCTGCCCTTCGGGAAGACTTTAGACAATTTTCGGCTAGCCTAAAGTCGGCCTTTTACCTTTTACTTTCGGCCTTTTACCTTCAGCGTCATATGTCCATAAAAGTTATAAGAATTTAAAAATAATAAAATTATTTTATCTTTATTCGACACCGTAATTCGGCATAATCTTTCTTCGTATACGCAACCGATCTCATTAGTTTGCTTACATTTATTTTGCGCGTAATGTTTCTTTTCTTTTAAAATGACCATTCTTTATAATCTCTTCACATCAAGACACTGTTAAAAGACATTAGTGAACCCGAATTATGTAATATTTCGAAAACGCCACAGCACGCGTGCTAAGAAAAGGAAAAAAAACATATGAGCAACGTACTGCTCACCACTTAAGTTTTAATTATGGTTTAATTAGACGATATCAGTTGTAATTGAGACGAAAAGCGAAAAATTAATGCTAAATCTTTAATAAAGGATTTTTTAAAAACCTTTTTTATTATTTATCGGCAGAATCTTAACAATATCAGATAAGTAGATGATAAGGTATTAATGAAAAACACAGAAAGAAAACTGCAGGAACTTCTACAAAAGTTATTACAGTAAAGGGGCAAGGAAAAACTGTCAATTTTAAGAAGGCAAAATATATGGTTGTAAGCCAGAAGAATAGTCAAACATGTGGGCTACGAATTGGAGATGCCCAAATTGGGAAATGTTTTAACCGACCACGGAAAATATGGCACAGATATCCAAAGACGTATAGAAATAGCAAACGTTATTTTCTAAATATTAAACAAAATTATAAGAATTTTTCGTTCGTAAAAAAGAGTGCGGAACAGCTATATAATACTAATCCTGTAATATGGTATTGAATGAAGGTGAATTTTAAAACAGATGGAGAGGAGACTTGATGCAATAGAAATGTGGTTCTACAGAATGATGCTGAGAATACCATGGATCAAACAAGGAAGTTTTAAGGAAAATAGTATCAAAAGGTTCACTTATACATAAAATCTGAACGAGACAATTGAAATATCTAGGACACTTAATGGGGAAAGAAGGCTTAGAGAAATTGACACTTACAACATATACTGAAGACAAGAAAGGAAAGAGTTAAGCAGACAGTAACATACTTAACGAGGTTGTGTCGAAGTTTCCACAACAGGTACTTGAGGATGGTAGGAGTACAAACATTGCTTAGTTCTGCAAGTGATAAGATGTTGTAGAAGGCCATAATTTCATCCGCCCTGGGGGGTGGGGTCTTTCACTTTTCCTTCAAAAGTTTCTATTTGTTTTTTTTCTTTCTTTCTTTCGTAATTCTTTGTTTTCATAGTCTTTCTCTATTGTTTACCCTCTACCCTTCCTTCTTTTTTTTTTCTTTTTTTCTGATATTAAGTTTATCCTTTCTATCTTATAATTGATTCCAACTTGTATTCCTTTACCTTTTGTGGTATCAATAGATTGCAGACTTTATTATATGCTGTAACCTAAGAAGTGCTACTGAATGAGAAATAACCAAAAAAGAGGTTAGAAATGAAATGGTAATCTTTATAACAGGGGTCGGCAGCTCATTCGACCCCCGCTGGCCGGATCGTGTTATAATGACGGGTCGTGGGCCGGACGAAGGCCATTAGTGAAAAATTAAGGAAAATTACATATGCAGGCCCCTGTCAACCTAAATATTTAAAGCCATAATGAAAATAAACATTGAGAAATCAGAAAAACAAAAAAAAAATTCTAAAATTAAAAAACACCTAACAAAAATTACTTTTCCTCAAGGAACGTCAAAATACTTCAAAGTGAAAAAAATCAACCGAAGTGAAATGGATGAAATTATGACGAGTAGGTTTGAAACTGTTATTGAAAATTGTTCCACAAACGAGACACACACACACATCAAAAAAAAAACGAAGCACATATACCCATACATACGAGTACAAATAGTTGCAAACATATACACTTACGTACGTACACATGCGACATCATCCACACATTCATGAGGCATGTATGTATAATGCGCGTATGTTTAACTGTCTTTAGATTTCTGCTACCTCGCATGTCAGTCCCTCCCTGGCCTCTTTCACTTTATCGTTCCTTTCGCTTCTGTTATCTTTTAATGTAGCCAAGGGTCATAACAAATATGTATCCATTATTTGACATTAAACGTAGGCAACAGAACTTGGTAAAATAAGACTCATGAAAGATAACTGGCAGATAGTCTAATATTTTTAGTGCACTGAGATGTGTAGACATTCTATGGAAAATGACATATAACAAATATCATTTGAAGGTCGTCTCTCATGTTAAAAATAGAGTCATTGGTAATCAGGCTCGCGGGCCGGTCAAAATGCCTTCGCGGGCCGGATCCGGCCCTCGGGCCGTATGTTGCTGACCCTTGCTTTATAACATCAACAAAACACAATACTCGCCAGCGGCGTGAAGTAGGTAGACCAGTGCTAGTGGTAGACTACTTAAATAGCATATTACCCTCCCCCCATATACACACACACTTACAATAGTGTCCAACGTATTTAAGAGGATTGGGACATACACATTAGTGTTCATAGGTATGGTATATAACACTATAGTAAAGATATATGTTACGAAACTTTAGCGTAGTTTACAAAGATTTTAATCACTTTTTGGGAAATCCGAAAACTAAAAATAACTATAACCTACAGAAATTTGAAAAAACAAAACAAAAAGAAAACTATACAACACAAGCAACGCATAATCTTGCAGAAATAATAATGGATGTGAATTAGTCAAACATTTACCCCCCCAAAAAAAAAAATTATTTTTACGGCATATCAACACTTACAATCCAAAAATACCTCATCTTTAGATTGTAAGAATAATTCTTTATTTTTCTGTGAGAATATTGCATTAACAATTTTTTTAGGATAACAATGATTTTCTAGATACACGTCATAATATTTAACCCATAAGTGGGGAGTTATATATTTTCCAGGCGTATTTGCACGTAAGTGAATGTACCAAACCCGACTGGAATTGGAACTCGACTCTCCAATTTCTAGCCACTATCCATTACACCAACTGTACATCCTCTTAAAAAGAGATTTCCATTTCTTGCCGTAAAGATGATTGTTCATGTACTGCAAATGCGAGGAAATAATCAATCATGCGATAAACGGTGCTCCCGCCAAAAAAAATACAGAATATTCTGTCTTTAAAGCAACGACATTTTTCAGGAACGAAAAATATTGATTTTTCATCATTTTAGAAGCTCAGTCTTGTTCAGAATATGAATAGTGCCAAATTGAATCCAGATTTCATAAAGACTTACCTGAACTTTGATTTTTTATTTAGAAATTTCAAGTTTGAAACTTACGTCATTGATAAATCCATATTAATGGTATCCTTTCCCCAATTCATAATAATACTCATTCACCAATGACGTAAAATTACTTGACATATATATTTAATCCGACAATTTTATTGCTTCAAGCGTTATTTCTATTGGAAACCTGTGTTTAAAATAGGCGACGATTCTTTTTTGTTGTTTTTTTTTTGTTTTGTTTTGTTTTTTTTTAATGTTACTATAGGCCGGCGCATTGAGAAAACTGAATGAAGAATGTGCGTTCACCTTTGTAGGAGAAACCATCTTTTGACCTGGTTTGTATTTTTTTTTTTTTTTTAGACCGCTCGGCCACAGAGATCGCGACGGCCTATGATTCTGCAAAACGATAAATAGAACCTCGCTGTGTTCGAACCATGCTAGAGAGCATAATATTTTATTAAGTTTTCTTAAGTGCGTAGGCCGATAGATCTAAATAATAAAAATGAAATCGGGGTGTCTCTTTCAAACAAGGGTAACCACTAAAAATAAGGTTTGATTTAATAAAACAAATTACTGATAACAAATTATGAAATAAGTTATGGATGACACTATATGTATACTATGAACTAGACCCCATTCTAAAATAGTAAAACTTTAATATTTTTTCGATTCTGATAAATATTGTAGCATCTGTCTATATTTCTGTAATGAGGTATTGTAACTATTTATACTATTTATATCGTTCGGACTGTTGTTCTGAACTTTACAGTTATATTAACAACGTTTCCACCGTTATACGCTCCGGCCTTCCTCAGGTGATATATGTTGATATTTCAAAAGCCATAGCACGCGGAATTAGAACAATCTACCCCGTGTATTAAATAAAGGGCTTGGTTCGAAATTCCAGCGTATATCCCTTGATATTATATGATATAGACATTTAACCCTAGAACCCTAACCATGGGTATATAGTACCCAGCGAAAAATTTATATATATATATATATATATATATATATATATATATATATATATATATATATATATATATATATATATATATATATATATATACAGCGGCTTGGATTGAGGAATCGCAGAGCCGAGTTCGAATTCCAGTCGAATCCATTACATTCACTTACGTGCTAATACCCTTGGGAAAGGTATGAATCCTCTTCCTCTCCCTCCAGCTATGGGCAAAATAGCAGGACAGACTGGGTTCTATAGCCTTGGATGACAACTGGTCTAGAAGAAGGACAACTCTGAATTCAAAACCTGCGGAGGGTCGTTTGGGAACCTTGTGGCACTCGGTGCACCAGGTCTCTGTATTCGTCCCTTCAAAAAGTGCGGATGGTCCTGCACGAAGCCTTCACCACTATAATCAAATCTCATGTACCGGTGTCGGGCTGTCGGTTTCCTGGAAACTGTTCTGCTTGACCCTCATACGTCGAATCTCGACGTGAGTGTCGACTATATATATATATATATATATATATATATATATATATATTTGATATTTTTCAAAATCGGGCATGATATACCCATGGTTACTAGTGGTGTAACTTTAATCGATGGTTACTGTTCTAGGGTTAATAACCAAATAAGTATGGCAATGTTTATGATATTAACTGTTGCCTTATAAGGAAACATTTGGCATTCTTTGACCGAGTAGACAGAGCTTTGATCATTGAAATTTATAAAATCTTTCTATGTCGGTTTCCCAATTCCACTAACTGTCATCGCTCTTTCTAGAACTCTTGGAGGCTTTCTTCCTAATATCTTATTTGAAGTAGCGTGGAAGGTCAACGTCTTATTATGTACATTATTTACATTATTCGGACTATTGTCCAATTCTTTGTCGCCATGTTTATCACAACGTTTCGGCCTTTTAACGCTCCGGCCTTCTTCAGGTGGTTGGAATGTCGAAGTGAACCCTTTATTTCGCTCACTGAGGTAGACTGTTCTAGTTCCACGTGCCATGTGTCCTCAAGGACACATGGCACTGAGGATAAAGGTGTTGGTTAGATCCAGTGACAGGACCCAAAGAGTGTGAGTTCAATACCTAGTTAAGGCAGTGGAGAACTTTCAGAGGGAAATTAACAGGAGATAACTGATAACTGACATCCATCAAAACATGGCACGTGGAACTAGAACAGTCTACCCCAGTGAGCGAAATAAAGGGTTCAGTTCGACATTCCAACCACCTGAAGAAGGCCGGAGCGTACAACGGCCGAAACGTTGTGATAAACATGGCGACAAAATGAGGACAGTAGTCCGAATAATGTAAATAATGTACATAATACCTCATCTCAGAAATATAGTCAGATATCTTATTATTATATTATTTTCTATTCATTTTAATTGTGGCTGCTGTTGAATGTCTTTCAGTGAGGTAGTTTCTGGTATTAAAGTTCTTTGATTAGGGTTCTGTGGCACCATTCCACGAGATTCGATTTAGTACGGTCCTCTCTAAGGTTCATTGTTATTGTTGATCGAAAGAAAACGGTTTTATACAATGACAGTTTTGACACCATGCGTTACATCTATATAAGAGCCTAGATACGACGAGGCTATTTACGAACATTACTCGAGTTCTTACGTTAATCTTCTGCTTTTGTATCAACTTGCAGTGTTAAGGAAAAACTACTTCTCACGCAGCCTGTTCTCTGTTCAATTTTCTCATCTATACTAAATTCGTTATAACTCATCCATATGTCGTGAAATCTCCCAACCGGAATCGAAAACTGAGACAGATATTTTTGATGTGTGAATAATGATGCTATAAATTCATGGATAAAGGAAGCTGCAATGAAAATACAATAAACTTTTGCTTTAAAATATTTTTAATATTCATAATTTGATGCATATGTGTAGATTGTTTCCGTTGGGCTATGCGTGCGCTCGTGCATAAGCGTCCATTGTGAAAGAAACGCGGGAAAGACGCTCGGTAAATAAAAAAAATCAAAATATCAAAATTAGAAGTGCAAAAACATCATAATGGCGCCAAACATGGCAGACGCTGTTTTGTTAAAATCGCTTCAAGTAATAAAAACGTAAATTTCAGAAACCAAAAATAGGAGATGCGCTTTAACAAAGATTGAATCCTTTCAATCAAGTATTTGTCTTGTAACGTAAACCAGATAGAGAAAAAGAGAAAGAGAAATAGAGAGAGTGAGAAGGAAACTATTCACCAATGAATCCTTTTTATTTGATTTCCAGCATTTGAATCAATTTGTTTATTGTGTGTTTCGTAAATAAAATGCTCGAATACAAAATCAATAACTCTATCCTTAAATTGTCCGAATATTCCAAATGAAACCCTTCTTCTTATTTTTTTCTTTCCTTTTTTTTTTTACCACTAGCCGAATACCCGTTCTACGACGGGGAAAAGTAAGCTATCATAGGAGTTCTCTCCCCTCTTTATAAAATTTTTGTACAACAAAATTTTCAGTTAGACATTTATGTACTAAAATTCCATTTGCCTTTGCCTAAGTGCATTTCCTAAGCATCGAGCTGATTATTATTATTATCTTAAATAATTCTCTAAAGCTTTTTAGAAAATATAAGTAAACAACGTATTATGACTTATTTAGATAATTTTATTAGCTTTTTGGCTCTGCTCGACTAATATAAAGTAATACGAATTGTCAGATGACAGCATTGGTTGCTACGAACGCGGCAAGAGGTAAGATCGTAACTTATGTTACCGGGTCAAAAATTATATAATTCTCTTAAAACAAAAGTTTAATTTTTTTTTAAAGTTATTTGTGCCCACTCCTAAAAATGTCATTTTAGAAGCCAAGATTACATTTATTTTACCAGTTTTTTTTTTTTTTAAATACAAACACACTGGTATTAATTTAGGTGTGAATTTTGACAAGGCTGATATAAATCCTGTCTATATAAAACAAAATGACTTCAATAAAATATCGACAGAAATATTGCTTATGTATATCTTTCTTTTTATTTGAATTTATAGTAGGTAACAAAGCGTAAATATTAATTTAAATTACGCGAATTTATAAAATATTACAATCATGGCCAAATTTGAAAGATCGCGCAATATTTTTAACTATACCGAACAGAAATTTAAAAAGTATAAAAATAAAAGCCAGTACTCGTTTCAATCTATCAAATTTATTAAACGCCTTTTACTTTCTGTTAGTTTCGATATTTTTAATCATTTCACTTCGAGCAAAGCAATAAAACCGCTAAGACGCAAGGAGGGGGGTACTGGATGTTTAAGAATGCGTCACAAAAAGAAACCTTTATTCAGGAAAGAGAACAATAAAAGAATAGGAATTAAGAAGACACAAGATAACGATTGATATTCCATTTAAGTTTTTGAAGATCGATGTTGATTGGGAAAGAAAAAGACAGAAGAAAGTTCCACACGTGAGAAGTGCGATGGAAGAAACTGTTAGCTTAGTTATGATTAGATCTCACCATTTCAACTGTAAAATGATGAAACCTTGTCGGCAGTTTAGTAGTGTGCCTAAAATGATAAAGTTCAGCTACCAAATATTAATAATATTTACTTTGTGAAATGCAAACATGTAGCACAAGACCAAGAAAAGGGGATAAGGGAGACCGGTCTTCATCTGTCTTATAATTAAAATTAACTGACCACAATTATTGATTGAAATATAGCACAGCATCCGTTATACCAAAATAACACATTCTTATTTACCATTCTTACTACAGACACAGCATTACCTCACAAGTCCGAACTCAACCCCATATGTACAATTTGTCTGTGGGTGGTGGGGAATAAAATATCAATAACCGCAATGAATATTTGTTGTAACCTAGGAAATGTTATTGAATAGAATAATCACACGAAGGTCAGTAATGAACGATAATACTTAGGATATGTACAACACATATAAGATTCGCCAGCGGCGCGTAGAAGTGAGTCAAGTGAATTCTACAATGAATCTCCAACTGCAGAATATCTACTAAACGCTCCACGCGGTCAGATGTGACACAAGACAGAATTTATTGTGGGGTATCGGAACCCGTAGGCTCGGTCAAAAATTCCCCTTAGACTCCGTATATAACGGGATCGGGTAGCTTGGGAGTCTGTTTCACAGGAAATGGTTCGCGGAGAGAAGCTGTTTGAGTGGAACTTGCTTCTCGCCGATGGAAGACAGAGGGAATGTGGCTCGTTTGCAACTATGTAAGTGACGTGGCGAGTTCGAGCTGTGAAGGTTAGACCTGGCAGAACCAAAGAATTAAGTTCAAACATTTTCCATGGAAGAATATATATATATATATATATCAACTGTTTGAAACTGATCTGGGAGTACGAATGATCCATAGTATCTTTGGTATATTTTTCATTCTATCTCTTTCCTGGAAGCGTTTTGACATAATGTTGGCGCAAAACAATGTGCTGCAGTTTATATTCAGCAGATACCAAAAAGTTCTCCCTCGTGTTCCTCTGTCCAATGTCCGTGCCTTTTTGTCGTATTCCAGATGCTTTTTTTTTTCTTTCCACAGTCAATCTTTGTTTGGGGCAGTTTTGCACGATATTACTTGCATTCCAATGACTAATCTACTACAAACTTTATTACGATTCCTCATGTGGACCCTGAGAAGCAGAGCAGCTCGAGTCTTTTGCATGGACTTCTCGGAGACAATGAAATGATGTATTTGAGGATACGATCATGCTTCGCGTTGCTTTTGCGGGGACATCCGTTTTTCTTTTGGTCAGAAGAAGAGCAATCAGCTTGAAACTTGATAGCATTGTCTATCTTGCTACAGTTCTTTTAAATTGAGATTTCATGCTCTGAATAGCCTTCTATATATAATGTTACTATTCGAACTCTTTGAATGTTAGACAGTAACGATTCTTACCCCTTTTATTACGTCTAAACTGGTGCATTGGTTGACACTGGAAAAGGATGAAATATTGTTCATAATTGAAGTTTGCTTCAATTAGCAAAAAGTGGATGAGGGATATTTTGTAATAATTGAGAAATGAAAATTCTTTGGCAGAAACAGAGAGAAGGAACGTTTGAGGACAAATGCATGAGAAAAGTCAATGACATCTTTTATTGGGAACATAAAACCAATAAGTTTGTGGGGAAAAGGGCTGAAGGTTTTGTGGGCCACCAGGAAACTCTCCTCGCCACTGCCAAGCGGAGAAAAATGGTGTGGTTTGGACACCTTACAAGGCTCGACAGCATGTGAAAGACCATCATGCAAGGCACCGTTGAAGGTGGATATAGGATATGATGCCAACGCAAAATCTCTTTGGACAATGTCAAACAATGGTCAAATATGACTATACCAGAATTACAAATGGCGGCCGTTAATAGACCGTTGTGGAGATTTAGTGTGGCTTCTGTATTCTGATTCCCCCTGCGATTACAAAAGTCAAGGGGATGATGATGATGATGATGATTGAACCTTGCCAAGACTGTTTTGCTATTCGGAACAGCATGCTCGTTTTTTTTGTTTTTTTTCTGTTAGTTAAATTCACAACATTTCAGCCATTGTACACTCCGGATTATCACGTGTGTTGCATCGTATCCAGAAACGCTATAGAATTTCGGACAGAACACTTTATTCCATCCACGGAAGTAGGTTGTTTTCATTCCGCTTTCATATTTCACACCAGTACTCACCAGTTTTATAGTGTCATTTGATTGAATAAGAATCACTGGCTTTTTCAGTGATCAAGCATTGAACGGACATATTTTTATCTGATGCAAAGCTGCTTCTTTTATAAAAGGTCGAGAAGCCTTTAATCAAAGGCTTTGCTCAGCTTATTTAGTATAGGATGTTTTTCTTATTTTCAAAACTAACATAATTCAACCAGATATTTGCTAATTTAGGTCATTTGTGTACAATGCACTATCACTTTTATATGCCTTTTTATTTAGATCAGGTGGCTCATTTTGTTTGATATCATCTTGTGATTATGAGGAATTCATTCCCTAAAGTAGGAATTTACTGCATTTACTACAGCCGTTCGTACTCTTTAAGAACTGCCTACCGTTAAATTTACTAAACTAAGTGGAATGATCATAAGAAATTAAACAGGATTAATTATTTGTGTCAGTTTTATAAGGTATTCTTTCATTTGTCTTCATATATGCATCATGACGGGTTCGTACCGATTTGATTGGTTTGTAAGTTTTATGTATATGGAATTATTCAGTTTGGACCGGCATGTTCATCTTGGAGCGTGTCACGTGTGCGACAAAAGAAAATAAGATAAAGAGAGAAATGAAAGGAACGACAAGAAGACCAACTATTTTGTATAGTAAACAAAAAAGGCTTTTATTTTAATTTTAGTAATTTTGATTAGTGGACTGAAAAGGTAAGAAATAAAGGCTTACCGGCAAGAAGATAAAAATGCTTCAACAAAGTAACTTCAATTGTGACCTGCTGTGTTTTCTTTGTGGTATAGTTTACAGGTTACGTCAACGAATAATATTAAAACGGACTGCACTGAAGCAGATGTCTACGACAACTGACTTCGTCAGTCAACTTACTTAATTTTGACGCCAACCTACGAATAGGAATACCCAGATGAAAACCTTCACTTTGTAAAGTCATCGGACTACATCTAATTGACCCACAATTCGGAGAAGTTTCATTCATAAAACTAGATTATCTTGACAAGCGTGTTAATCCGAATTCAAAGACATATTTATTGTTTTGATTTTTTTTTCGTTTCCCATTCTCTGCACTATTCTAACAAGTTAGTAACTATTCTTTTATAAGTTTCAGAAAGCAACTACTCTAGGTATATTTTATACACTTCCCAGAAATTAAAATTCTTTTAGTTAAGGAATTTGTAAATACATGCTCTGATGTGTAAATTGTAGCCATTTCATTTTTTTTAATTTCACGCATGCGCGTTGTTTGTTTATGATTTTGTCGACTGCACAGTATAGTTGGGTCAGTTGGACACCGTCTTTGAGAAAAAGAGCACCATGACGTAATTCACCCCACCCGAAATTTGGCAACATCATGCTGTACTGCTCGGCATTCGTACTGGAAGCTCCAATGCGAACATTTCAGAGTATTTGGGTATCAATATGAGGACAATGCAGAAGATTAGGAAAGATTTGAATGAAACTAATTGTGATTACGAATATACGACATCTCGGAAAACTAACTGTAATCTTTCTGATAATAAAAGAAATCCCGCATTTGTTGGTCAGGGCCTCACACTCACCACAGAGACCTGCATCAAGTGCCTTGAGGAGATAATGCTGCTCTGGAAAAACAGTGTTCTGTCTGGCAACAGGACACTGTATCATGTTACACGAGCAGGAGAACCCATTCATAGCTCTCAGACAATTTCTGCAACAACATCACCTGTTACATCTGGCCACCTAACTCCCCAGAATGCAACTCCCTCGAGTAGGCGTAGCTGAGCGAGAGACCAACAAAATTCCTTGCAACACCAAAGATGCAATGAAGGCAAGAATTATGACAGGATTTACCAACTTAAACTTCAGAAGAGTTGTAGGAGATTCCGAAGTTGTCTGGAACAAATAACTATTTTATGGAATAAATTTACTCTTTAGTGTTTCAATATATTTTTATGTAATTTTGATAAATATATCTCTAAAAATGAGATGACTATTATTTTCGACGTGTGTAATTTAGACGACAATTTATCCATCGCACCCTCTGCAACATTTTGCCAAATCAACAAAGAATGCATTTCACAGTTAAGGAAATTAAATATGTCTCTCTTTCCGAGCGATATGCTGCGTTAGATATAGTTTCCTATAAGGCCGCTATTTGCTACAAAACGAAAGTGTTAAGGTGAAAACATGAGTCGTGTTTGTAGTCTCCTGAGATCGAAACTTCATACATGGCGCCAAACCCATTAAGAAATGCATCAAATTGACAGCTGTATTCAACCGCAATGATTAAAAATGGCTTTGATTGAATGAAACGATCAATGGTTAAAAATGGCTGGCGCTTTGGCGGGCCTTTTGGATTGGCGCTATGAAATCATAAATATAGAACTGTATCACATAAGAGAAACTGCATCACCAACAGCAATAACTAAAATGGATATCATATGTAATTATAAGAAAACTAATGACATAATCAAGATGATGAATTCCACTGTACTTCAAACAAAGGGTTAGGAAGGAAACTTCCATCATTATAGGAAAGAGCTACGGGACTTGAGAAAACTATTTTCCTGACAAATTGTTTTAAGACAAAGATTTTATAACTTTCAACCGACAATAGTACAAGATGCTCGGTCAATGGATGCTGAATGTTTACTTATAAGGAAACGGTTAATATTGCCATTACTTTTTGTCGATTTCTAATCGGTATAATAAGAAGTAATTGAAGCAATCGTTTAAGTCTCCATAGACAATTTCAGGGTCCTGTTTTTTTTTACGATCCCACCATAATAGCGACACTTTATTTAGATGAAAACCAGAAACGAATACGGTTAGTAGTGGTTCACTTCGCTTGTCTTCTCTTTTTAATTAATATAAGAAGCCACACATTAATGCAAATAATATATCGAACTAGCTGCAGATGATTTACATTCGCTGATTGTTGATAGTTTGAAGAGTGTAGCTATTGTGTAACATTGATCTTTCTCAAGTAAAAGCTTAATTTGTTTGCAAGCACAGATCAATTGGTTTACTCCAGAGTGAAACAAAATTCAACGAACAATCTCCATCTTGGAATTTTGCAAAGTACTTTTGACACGTTTGACTTTTCACAGAACCTTCTTCATAAACTGTACAGATCTATTTTTAGTACTTCTGTCATTTTTTCAAAACGGATAACGTTGCGTGTTGCATCTTCACTCTTTGAATGGAAAAAAAAATTGTCTAATTTTGAGAAATGTTTTAAACAAATTCACGCTGATAAGGCAACCCATAAAACAATCAAATACACCCCAATTACATCAAAAATCAAACGAACGTTTTAGGAGTCGTAATAAAGGATGTTCCAATAACTTGAACCGATTTTAATGTGAATTAAGTTTAAGCAGCTAATGATTTTTTTTTCTTTTTCTTTCAGATTGGTGGACATTTCGGCGATATTATCTTTCACGCATAATTACCATGACTTAACTTGATCTAGTATAGAAATAAGTACATTTTTATCAATGACACTGATTTAGTTACTGCTGACTTTGATCCGCCTTAATGAAACACTCTTATATATAATCCGTTTTAATGAAACACCTTTAATTATTGTGAAAATTATTATCGTTTTTATCTGTTTGATAACATATCCTTTATTTGTTACATTTTCTGGATACCTGCAAAAATAGGATTATGTTCTTTTTGCATTACTTATTGGCCGGCCTAAGTATATTTTCACCGTCTGCAATTTTTCGACTTGTGTGAATTTGATAGCATTACTACAAGTTGACGGGTGAATACAATAGCTAATTTATGAAGTAAGTTTACCGCGGAATAACGTGCCTAAGAAAAAGAAAAAAATAAACAGGAAACATACAAGTAACTGGATAAAAGTAGACAAAAAGCAGTAAAGGAGAAATTAAAGAAAATGCATTATTAAATATTACTTTCCATATTATAACCAATATATCAATATTTCGTCCACAGGGCATAGGTTACACTTCCTGCATTTCCTATAGTCGGGTAGGATATCTTCCAAAATAGGACCCTATTTCTAGTGGATACTCGCATTCATGTACGAGGTCTGTCTGAAAAGTAACGGAACTGGTGACATAAACAATTTATTTCAATACCAAACAACAAACTACGTGGTTTCCTCTTCAAAATAATCCTGCTCGAGTATAATGCACATTCCATCTTTCTCTGCCACGCCTCTATGCACTGCCGGAAGGATGCATCTTGGATGTCTCTAGGCTTCGTCGTTACGGCCCTCTTACTGGCATGTACGCCTTCAAAACAGGCCCACTCGATGATTCCCTTGAACTTGGGAGCAAGATCAAGTGAATAGCGAGATTGTTCCAGCACGGCGATGTTCTTCTTAGCCAAGAGCTGCCGGATGCTCATGTGTTGTGAGCAGGTGCATTGTCGTAATGAAGGAGACACGAACTGTCCTGCCACAATTCTCTTCGCTTCTCGCGCACTGAGCGAAGCAAACGCCACAGGATCTCTTTGTATACTTGCTGATTGATCTCCGACCGTGTGGCAAGAACTCACTGTGTACGACGCCACTCACATCGAAGAACCGTTACGTCTCGTTACATTTTAGGAAAAAAAAAACTCGTATAAACATTCCTTTAATCTTTATCTATAGACTCAAGTATAAATCAGAGTTATGTTTAGCTTCAAAACTAGAAATACAACCATTATTTATAGACACAAGTATACCAATGCTTACATATAGTCTCAAGTATAACCCAATAAATATATACATATAAACTCAACTATTGTTTACCTGTAAGGCACAAGTAACCCTCTGAGCAATTGTTAACTATAGATTCAATCCGTGCTAGATTTCCCCATAGTCTTAAATATAAAATTTAAAATAACAGATTTTGATATTAAATGATCCAGCAAGGGTTGATATGTCCTAAACTTCCTCAATGTAATCCTACCCAGCAGATGCACTTTCAGGCAGCGTCTGAGAAAAGTACCTTTCAGAGCTGATAGATAAGGTTAATATTATTTTTGAATTACTGACTTTAGCCAGCTGCTCACAATTACGAGTTGATGTGAATGTCTGCTGGTCAGCGATCGGAATGTAATGACGTTAGCGGATAAAGGACAGAGATTAGATGGGAGTTAATTACAATTCTCTGGTCAGCTGAAAGATCTTTGCAAATTATCTTTGACCTCAATCAAAATCACTACTTTCTAATTCATTTGCTCACAAGAATCAGTCATTAATTCATTTTCAATCAGCAGAATTGGCGAACTGCGAAGCCGAAAAACACAGAGCTACTAAAAATTTTCGAAGAATTATTCAATGATTGAGAGAAAAATACTTCTGATATTATCAAAGTTATCTCCTTCTAAATTCAGACAACCACATTTGATGGAACTTCTACCATCACTATAAATACTAGAGAATACTTCGTCCTCTCTCTTTTTCATTCTTCTTTTTCAGCGAACCCATCTACAATGTAAGCTCTCGCAGAAGAATGCGTCTTCTCCTTTGTGGGGGGCCGCTATGCGTTTCCTTGGGGAGACGCTATGAACATTATACACACACCCGTACGTACAAACGTTCATCGAACACGTAATTTACACACACAAACACACACACATTAATGTCTTTGTCCATTGTAAATTCTGTTGTTGTTTAATACATATACTTGTTTGTAAATATATATATAGATCTTGTATGTTTTCTTTACATTTCTTTGATAGGACTCAACTTGAGTCCGCCATATTCTCGTAGAGGGATTTATTTTCTATCAGGAGTTATACAAGTGTTTCATTTAAGAACACGTAAACCGACGATCTGTTACAAGTTGGTCGATCTGGTATTTGACTTTTAAATTTTATCCCAGCGTACGACACTTTTGGAAAAGGGCATGTAAACGGTATCAAATAAAACTGCATAACTCTTGTTAGTCTATGGACATACTGATTCACCCTTAAATAATGTTCCTAGTGAGAATCGAACTCGTTATAGATGTTTGAAATGTTTCTGTTCGATAATATTCTATGCTATAATATTACTTGTTTTAATCATTTCACCCCAAGCAAGGCAAATTTCTATTGAATTATTTCTAACTTTGTTTATATATTTTATCGTTTAAGCTGATAATATTTGTTCGTTGGGCGCTTGGAAGTTATCTGCTTGGCGAGATGATCCCTAAGTACGACGCTTTTGGGAAATGCATGAAAACGACACAACTGATTGATCCAAGCCTTGTGAATGAAATTGGGTAGACGGCAGTGTTCGTTCATTGTTATATCTTGCACGAAGTCACAAGTCATCAAGACCGAGGCTTTGAGCCTTATGGTATTGGTCCAACTGGTGATCATAACAGATTATGCAGCCCTCTCCAAAAATTGTAGTTCTCTTCGGCATAGTTACAGTATAAACTTCGGGTGGTCTCCGTGAGTGTTGAGCGAAAACAATAGGACTCTCCAATTTGGAAAAATAGCCACCATAGCAGACAGGGATACACGGATACGAGCGACCATTATTATTATTATTATTATTATTAGTGCATTGATGTAAAATTTAAATGAAGATTTTTTTTTATTATTTCACACAAAAAAAGAGTATAAAGCCACTAAGACGCAAGTGTTACTGGGTGTGAGAGAATGAGAAAAAACATTATAAGGAGACAGTACAATAAAAGAATAGAAAATAAAAAAGACAGAATATAACGATTGACATTGCATTTAAATTTTCTGAAAATCAACGTAAAGAGCAAGAAACCGAAAGAGAGTTCTACCAGCAAAAAGTACGAGGTAAAGCTTTAGCATAGAACTTCTGGTTACATCTATTATCACCTGTAAACTCACGATACCTTATGGCCAATCTAGTAATGCACATAAATTCCTAAAATCCAGGTATAAAAAAGGAGAGCTCATCAGAACACGTACCATGAAAAATATTTATACATAGAAAAGCTACGTTACGACTATGGGAAAGTGTCTGAAACCGAGATGTCAGGTCAGGAACAATAATATTGCAGATTCATAAAACATACAAAATAATGCTGATATATGCAGCTGACCCACAAAACCTGCACCCCCATATTGTACTATAGTATTGTTGAAACTTGACTAATGCATGGAATAATAATGCAACACAAAATGTACTTAGAACAAAATGTATTGAAACAAGAAAGTGTACACAATATTTACATATAGTCTTTTGTATATTCCTGGTAAGACCGTTCCTGGAGAATGTGTTGACTGAGTCGCAGTCGGGCAGAGTCTCTGGTTGAATCTCTTGATTCCTCCCTCTCTTCCCGGTACCAACCATATTTATATGGTCGGTACTCCTCTATGCAAATTAGGTGGATCCTACCACAACAAGTATAAAGACCACTAGACATAAGAGTCGGTTAATTGGATACAGTTTAGCTACTATCCACATCCTCATTGATATATTCACAACTTTTCGGTCGTTGTACGCTCCGGCCTTTTTAGTTGATTGGAATTTCAAACCGAACGCTTTATTTCGTCCACCAGGGTAGATTGATCTAGTTTCACGTACCATGCCTCAAGAAAACATGGCCCAGTGGATAAAGGCGTTGATTAGACTCAAAGAGTTCTGAGTTCAATACCAGGCTACAGCAGCGATGAATAAAAACCTGGGGAGTTGAGTTAAACGGAAATAACTGAGACATCCAAAAGAGACATAGCACTTGGAACTAGAACAATGGACTCCAGTTGACAAAATGAACGGTTTGTTTCGAAATTCAATCACCCGAAGAAGGCCCGAACGTACAACGGCCGAAATGTAGGTGAGGATAACAGTCTGAATAATGTAAATAATATATGTAATCATAATACCTCATGTCAGATATATAGGCAGATACAGTTTATGTCACTTTGTACTTTGGTGAAATCAGTAGAATGTGCGTTTTAAAACTGCGAAAGCATTCCTACCAAATAAATGTTTACACTATTAATTCAATAAAGCCTTTTCCAATGACATATTTCAATATCTTTCTGATATATTCAAAATCTTTTTTACGGAAGGCATCTCGACTATTTCTCTCATATAGTTTGGTTACATTTTCTTATAGAGATGATTTAATTTACAAAACTAAATAACGTATAAGCCAACCTATTTCTGTTGTCAACAGCCGACAATGTATTCGCCCAATATCAGCTGCTATAAATGAACCGGAAATTAAATGGTATGAATTACTATCGGTGGCATCGGTGCATTTCTAAACCACTTCCGGTTGCGTATAAATGAGAAAAAGAAAGATTTTCATCAAGTTCACTGAATTTCATTCCTATTAAAAAATAAATCATTATTACAATATAACTATCTCTGCTAGACCTCAGTGCAATTCTCATGATGAAAATAGTATCACAACCTTGCCACACTACATGTTACTGACGTGTTTTTTATCGCAAGTAGCTTGGACGGAATGAACCTGTTAGCCCCACACTCCACCAGTTTTTTATTCAATTTCTTCTTCTTCTAGACTGGTCTGCTTGTTATTTAACCTATAACCTTTTTTTTATAAGATGTTATGAATTAAGCGAATATTACTTGTCAGTTGGTCGTTTTGGTTTCAGCTGATTTGGCAACCTTCGGACGCCAGACATTTGGACGCTCACAAAAATGTCAATAGATTCATTATCATTCAATGGTAGAAGTTTTAAAAGATTTAAAACTGTAGCTTTATTGAAAAATAAAACATTAAACCAGTTAGTACTGATTTAGCTTCACTTAGTTTATCTGGTAATTATGAGCAAGTCTCCTCAAGAACTTCAGAATAGCCATGTTTTCAAGTCTAAAAACTACATCTCTATTACTAAAATTTTTTGTAGTGTCACTCGTCTGGCGATAAATCAGCTGGCACCCAAACGATAGTTCCAAAAAGTATGCACCAAAACATGCTAAACCGTCTTAAGGGTATTTTTGCGAAAAGAACCGAAACAAATTCAACTATAATTAGAACTTGAGCGACATTTATTCTTTACATGCCAATGGACTTTATGAGTCGTGCACACACTACATATATATATATATATATATATATATATATATATATATATATATATATATATATATATATATATATATATATATATACATACATACACGCATTTTAAGTACGCATAGATATATTTTTTCCACAGGTATTATAAATAGAGAGCTCAATGTTATGAGACAGAGCTATAAGTATATATTAGGAAATATACATACTATCCAACGTCGGTAACACGCTTCGGAGTTTCATGAAATTTCTGTAATCTTCAGGTGCAAATACGCAAATTCAATTCAGATTTTATTTGCACCCGAAGATTGCATAACTGCATGAAATAAATAGATATAATTTTTACATACGGCTGTACGAATGGTAACGGAGGCGAGGCTGCACGGCTGTATTAGACTGCGTTTCCACACTGAAGGTAGCCGAGTCATCCAACCTTTGCTGCGAAGTGGGTAATGGTTAGCAAGCTTGTATCGCTAGACAAATTACGACTGAATAATGACATCGATCCATACTAAGTGCTTCACACTTTCGGCCTAGTGTCACATTTAAGCTAAGTTTTTTCGTGGTACAGAATTTAATAATAGATAGGAAAAGACAATATTTATAAGGCATTTTTTAAAAGCAAAAGCTAAAATAAAAACAACCGGTTTCGTCCCAGGACTTATCAAATTTATTTATTCTGGGAATTTAAAAAAGCGTGTAAATTATTTTTTCTTTAATTAACGAATGGGGAAAAAAAATTATGAATTTCAAGAAACTAGAGTCCAATAATATTCAGACCCAGCAAGCATTCCCTCTGTTTACAAAGGGAAGGTTCACGGGATCTGATATACAAGGACTCTAGCACCTTGAGGTGAAATGTGGAGTGGGACCTAGATAAAATTATAAATCGGTCACCACTAAAATTTTCCACACATTTCCTTCTATTTATTAAATGTTCAGCAATAACAGAACCAGAACTGTTAGTCAGTTGGCTATTCCTGGAGGATGGATTCAAAATCCTGGGGGGTAAATACTGTTTTATTCTCAAATCCAAACGCTGGGACGTCCTCCGTATGTAGTCATGTCCACAACTACACTTGTATTGGTAAATCACTGAATTAACATGATGGGGAGGGAGGACGTCCTTACGAATGGAAGAGAAAGCAGGACGGCTAACAAATATTACCCTAACATTCGCCGAAAAATAACAACTATTGATTAAACGTGAAATACATTTCGATAAACTCTCACCGTCTGTACCAATATAAGGAAGACACAAATAAACTGGGCATTTATCAGCTAATTGCTGCTTCACCCTATGGAATTTACTGATGACGTCTTGAATAACGGAGTCTAAAACATCCAACGGATATCCGTTTTTTGATAGTGTCATTCCAAGAAAGTCAATTTCCCCGCAGAGAAGACACTCAGAACATAACTTAAGTGCCCTTTTTTAACTACAGTAAGTTAAATTAAATAAATGTGTCTGTTTTGTGACTAAAGTACACGGTTTTATAATAAGCAACTCTCTTATAAACAATAGTTTCTATTTTACTAAATCCTAAGCAACTCCAATACTGATGTCAGTGTTAACTGGCTAAGTGAATGAAATAAAAATTACTCGGACACTAAATTCCCGAACCGACGCGTTAATCTGATCTGGAGTTGGCACGCGGGTAATCTTCAAGTTAGAACTTAAATTAAAAGCTTAAACCAAATACAGGGTGACCCCAAAAAATGGGAATTTTTGAAGTGCGTATTGCCAGACATGAGCAAGTGGCAACACTGTGAGACAGTGACCTTAAGCAAGTAAACATTTCGCCATTTAGAATTCAAGGTGAAATTCACAGTACACCAACTGAGATGCTGCAATAGTCAATGAGGAATCTCAACAGCAGATTTCAAGAATGCATTCGTACAGGAGGGCGCCATCTACAGGACGTAATTTTTAAAAAATGAAAATTCCATTATTGTTTCTTAAATGGCATGTTTTAAGGTTTAAATTAGTATGAATAAAATATTTTTCTTTTATTACTCTTGGTTTTATTGGATTGTTAAAAGGTTCCCATTTTTTGGGGTCACCCTATATTATTATTGTCTGTCCTGCTTTCCCTGTTTTGACGTTCAATTTACTGACTATCAAAAATTTTCAGTTTTTTTTTACTTAAAGTAAAAAGGGTTTCGGCTTGGTATAGCCGAATTTGGAGCTTCATCGTCCTTTTACATTTGGCTCATTAATAAACGAAACTCATTTTTTATTTTTTTATACCGTTGACCACGGGTTATTTGAACGAAAGTAACTGAAACCGCGTTTTCCAAAAGGCTATTTTATTCATTTTCACGCAGACTAATTTTTGTCGTGCGAATTTCCTTCCTTGATAAATTAATAAAAAATTTCCTTTCTTCATTATACTTTCTTTAGGAAAAAGTTTACAAAAGACTTTCAGATAAAAATTTAAAAAAATGAAATCACTGTAACTATGATAGCAGTGATAAAAGAAAATAACTCTAAGAATAAAAAACATTATTGTCTTCATTAATACTTTCTAAGAAACGGTAATTTAAACTCTTTAATGAAGGTAAAAGTTCTTGGTTCGCCATTGATTCAGTCTAGTGAATTTCAATGAAAATGTCACCAAATACAAATTGATCATTTATAAAATAATATTCTAAAGACATGATGGATTTTTTATTTATTAACACGACAGATTTTTTTTCACTTTAAAAGTAATTTTTGCTGGATACACATATTTGCGTAGACGCTCACTTTATTTATTAAATATCATATTTATTTATTTATTTATTTCTACTGTTCTGAAAATTAAGGGAAAATACGTGCTTGTCGGCAGGTTCGAATCCTGTCGGCAAGCAAAAGGCCATCGTTAGATATAACATGCTTTAACTGATTCGGTCACGCATCTTTTTTCTTTAATAAGGTTTCTCAAATATTCTGCTAGGTAGACGAAAATAAATATACTACTTAATAAATAAACGGGGCGTCTATTCGAATAAGAGTATCCAATAATATGGTTTTAAAGTGATAAAAATTAAATAATTGCTATAAAATTGATATAACTACAATAATAAGAGGGCAAATAGAAAACTTATCTTAGCCGACGCGTTTTGTCCCCTGACTGACTTTATGTATGTCTATCAGAGGACTAACAGTGGAGTTTTCTTTTCGTATTTATTCATAAGATAATATCGCAAAGCTTACTAAATGGCTGAAGTACTTGCATAATAAACAGTGACTCTAGTCTTCGGCTTTCCTGCTGAGATAAAAGCCAATATTTTACGAATGCTGATTTTCAGAACTTTCAGAACCTCCTTCAGGAGAAGTAAGGTGCAATAGAATTTCACAAGTCTTACTGGAATATCATTAGAAAACGTAATTTAATAATTGCATTTTTTAAAATTATTTTGTCGACTAATTACCTAGTGTGCACTTTTTTTACATTTCATCTTGTGCCGTTATTGCAGTTGATACACGTGATATTCACGGAAAGCCGAAGACATGGCCGAAACGTTTTCCAAAAACAAATAACAAAGATGATGAAATCACTTCGATTAAAACTACTGTCAATAAAACACCAGTGACTTCGAATAGGTTCATTAAATCATTTGCCA
Source organism: Acanthosepion pharaonis (assembly GCA_903632075.3). NCBI lineage: Eukaryota > Metazoa > Mollusca > Cephalopoda > Sepiida > Sepiidae > Acanthosepion > Acanthosepion pharaonis. The sequence goes on from CAHIKZ030000039.1 coordinate 734,372, forward strand.
TTCGAAAATAAATGACAGAAAGGGACATCAGTTTGTTCAAACGGAGCACATTTCCTAATACCTGCCAGAGGTCATGTCATAACGACTGTCAAGTTGTGTTCTAATAAACCATTATATAAAAAAGAATACAGAATTACTTTCAAATTGTTCTCTCTTTACTTACAGGATGCCATAGTGAAAAGTTGTACCTCATTTGCTCCCTGGCTTACATCTTAGCCCCCAGTTAACCACATCCTGCATTATGCACAATATATTGTCTGAAGCTAATAACTAACACGTCGACTAGGAACTCTTCTAAAAAGTAAATTCGTTGAATATCTTCAAAAGGACTTTACAAACGCCATAAGAGATCTCAATCTACAACTATTTATTCACCTATTTTAATATTCTCCCAAATGTATTGTTCTAACTTTATTCATATGTCCTTCTCAAGAAAATATCTATTACAAAACACCCTGTCACTTATGAAAAATTAATGAAACTACCAGATGTGGCATCAGTATTCAAAGCAAGGATAAGTGGTAGACTTATAAATACGTTCGATAGATTCTAGCAAGAAAAATTGTCTAGTACGGTACATTTGACCAAATTTCGTAGCTGCAGACTTAGCAATTGATTCAATAGACATTTTCCACTTCATATCTGCTGAAAACGTGAGTCCGAGGAGGTACAAAGAGCCCCTCTCGTGGAGTTTACCATCGGCCATGCTGATGGAAGATAAAAAGGGTCCTTTAACTTCATTTTCTGTGTCATAATACCCGTTTTTGCTGAACTTAATTGATTTTGATATTATACAACAGATAAATGGTTAAAAATAGATTGGAGCGAGTGACGCCTGAGTGTCTTAGCAAAACCATCTTTGAACAGTGTAACCTGGCGCTACATAGTCACAAGCAAAGCACTGTACCCAATAACAGAAACCACACCACTTGAGGATTACCAACGGCAGCAATAACTAAGATGGACATCCCATGTAACTCAAAGAGAAAATAATGGCATAATGAAGAAGTTTAAATTCCACACAACTTCAAATAAAAGGTTAGGAAGAAAAGCAAAAGCAGTGTTTTATTTCTCTATCTATAAAAGGCAGGATGTGTGTGTGTGTGTGTGTGTGTGTGTGTGTAACGAATGAACGGCCGCAAATCGAGAGTGGAAATAATCGATTTTTTTCATGCTTCTACAGAAGTTTTCATGTAGTTTGCGGCCATTTCGTACTGGCCAGAGTGAGAGCCAATAGCTGGCTGCCACGAATAGGCAGGAAGATTCTATTGGCCATCGTGAGAGCCAACAGCTGACTGACACGAATGTTAAATAGTATGCTAGCATGCAAAAAAATTCGATAGCTGCATTCGTCACAAGTAGGAAAAATTTAAATCTGCATGGCACTTTACTCTAATTGGCTCATTCGCTTGCTTAAACTCAACGTTGATTCTGATTCCGCAGAACTGGGTTAGGTGTGAAAATATATTTTTTGTTCTTTTTTTCATTCGGTTTTTCCAGTTACGAGTCCTTTTTTAAAGCTGATCGTTTTGTGTTCATTTTGTTTAGTTCTTTTTTCGTAACAGATTTAATGTTTAGTATAGAGCTTAGAAAAATTTGCAGTGTGAGTTAAATACCTCCACTCTAACTGTTCGGATGATCTATTCGCTAAGGTACCTAGACTTTTTGAATTTAAGTCCAGTAATCGACTGGCATCGATATTTCATCAATTTACAGTTGGGCTGACTGGATGTGGCCGTAACCTCTATGCTGACAGTTTCTTTTCTGGCACTTCACGTTTATAGAACTCCCTTCGGTTCCATGCTTTCCAGTCAACTTTAATTTACAAAAATTTAAATGAAATGTCGATCGCTATCTACTGTCCTTCCGATTACTCTTTCCTCTTCCCGCTCATTATTGATATTTTTTTCTTAATTCTTCCATACCCTGTAATCCCGTGTATCTTAGTGGCTTTATTGCCTTGCATGGGATGATACCGATTAGTGAATATTTAGTATTTATATTTTTTCGGCGATTTGAATGCACCTACTACCTTCTTCTTTGTGCCAAGTCTCTTCAGGATGTAAGCGGTCATGACTCTCTACAATTTTCTGAATGTATGTATTGTGAGAAATGAGGATAAAGGGAAAACTAACTCGACTTGAAGGGGTCAAGGTTGAAGGATTCCGGGAAGCAGCCATTTTGTTTGTTCCATATTGTGGTAGTTCTTGCGAAAAGTTGTCTGAGTGGAACTTTCTTCTGACCAAATTTTTAACGAACAGAACGAGATTTCTGTATATTTTGTTTATCACTTATCGTCCCAAGTCGCACCAATCTTCTCCGTGTCGTGGTCCTTCGGGACGTTGGTAATCATTGTTCTTCAAAATTTTCCGTCTTTTGTAGCTTTTAATAAATTTTGTCTTTTCCCTCTATTTCCTGTATCCTTTGTTTCCATTGTCTTCAGAACTTCGTCGTTGCTCCCGCGTTCGGTCCATGATCTATTCTTAGCATCTTTCTGTAGAACCACATTTCTGTTGCTTCATGCTTCTTCTTTATCTGTGAGTAGAAGCTGACATATAGGAATACTCGTATTGTATAACAGTTAATTACTATATTCTTTGTTTTTAACGGATTTTTTTCTGTTTCTTAATACTTTGCTTAGCTTTTAGAAGTCATCATTTGCTATCCCAGTGTGCTTTATCACTCGTCAAATTCTGTCGAAAATTCTGCATTTCTTTTGGCAAGAACAACTTTCAATAACGTCTTATATAATAACTCCAAGTTTTTCAATGATACTGAAGACAATTGAAGTTACTTGGTTCTTGTAAAATCCAAGAAGACAGAATTTATGGTTGTTAGGAAAATCGAATTACACATCGGAAGTATCAAAATCAAACAAGGGTGGAAATTTGAATATCTGGGATGTATTTTGACAGAGGACGGAAAGAGCGACATTGATATCTGAAGGGGGATTAGGAAGGCGAAAGATACATTCCAAAATCTAAGCAGAGTAATAAGAAATAGAAAAACTTATTTAGAAATAAAGAAAAGAGTACTAAACTGTTACATATCTGTCCTCCTGTGAAGAAGATATTTGAAGGAACAGAAATGTGGTTCTACAGAAGGATGCTGAGGATACTATATATATACGCATACCGAACATACAAACGACGAAGTTTTAGTAGAAACAAGAATGAAACTTATTATCAGAAAAAGTTGAGGTTTCTTGGGCGCTTACTGAGGAAGATTATCTCAACTCAAGCTGAGAGAAATACGACATGAAGATCAGTCTCAGTAAGACCGAGGTCATGACGGTCAGCAAGAGACCAGAAAAAACTGGACATTAAAAACAGTGGAACGCAGCTAAAGCAAACTAGTGAATTCAAATATCTGGGTTGCGTATTTACTGAAAACGGCAAACCAGATGTCAGAAATCCAACGCAGTCAGTTACCAACTTGCTCTTCTTCTAAAATGTCCTAGCATTTCCATAAGCACCAAGGCAAATCTCAACAACACCATTTTCCTACCAACACTAACATATCAGTACCAGACAAAAAGCCTTGAGAGGAAACTGATCATTTGTGAGATGAAATGCCTGAGAAAAGTAGTGAACGAGACCAGGCGAGAAAATATCAGGAATGAGGCAATAAGAGGTATGGTAGGAGCAATACCAATCATACAGCACATCGAAAGACAGAGGATCATGTGGTTCGGACACCTCATTCGTATGCCTATCAACCAATCAGACCTACGAGCATACACCCCCAGGTACACTGGCTGGAAATCGAGAAGCAGACCAAGAAGACACTGGAGCGACTTAGTGACAGACACACTCAGAGCCCACGAGATATCTCTTCTCAAGACCACTCACCTTGCCGCTGACAGACCACTGTGTCTGCTCGCGACGCCTAACATCACAAGCAGAAGGAAAAACGTAACTATAATGAGGAAGGATGACTTGGTAAATTTAGCACTAACAGGACAGATTGAAGGTGAGACTGAGGAAAACACAGTATGACATACCTAGTGAACTTGAGGAAATGGATAGCAGAACAGGATTTAGGAGAATTAACAGAAAGACAATTTTTTTAAGAGCTATAAGGGAAAGAAAGTAGTGAAGAGCCATGATCGCCTATGTCCCCAGGGGACACGGTACATAAAGTAGAAGATTCGATAACTAACGCTAGACACGCGTTCTGTTTTCTTTATCGGCGCGCAATGGGGAATCAGTGAGAAGAGTTCGAATTCCGGTCGAGCCAGTTGCGTTCACTTTCGCCCAAATGCTTTTGAGAAAAGCATGAATGACTCTCTCCTCATCTAAGGATATCTCTCTCCTCATCTAAGGATAAATATAAATGTAAACTAGGCTCGCTACCCCTGAGTGATTACCAGACGATGAAAAATGCGACACTAGCATCTAAAACAGTGGAGAAGGCAACTGGAAATTCTTTTTAATCACTTCACTCCAAACAAGGCGATAATGCTATTAAGACGCAAGGGGTTACTGAGAGCGAGGGCAATCGGCGAACCTGCCTGCTCCTATTGAATCTACTCGTTTACTATTTTTTCTACGTCATGGCAATTTAAAGATAATAAAGAAACGGTACCTGAGGAGAGACATGATTCCCGACATTCTGAATGGATATACCATTTTGATATGTTTTTTTTAAGTAGTTACAGCCATTTTAAATCCGGTTCTTGCTTTTTATTACAATGGAATTTCTCAGGTATTTTTGAGAAACCCCTAAAATTTAGTGTATCCTGTGAGTCAAAACTACTCCACTCCTAATTTTGCCATTCTGCGGGGAAAACGCCCAAAGATATGCAAATGTAGCAAAAGTAGATGATAGAAATGCGAGTAGTACGTAAAGTGGGATATGAGAACCAGCTTCCGTAAACATTGTAAACGCTATTTTTTCTTGGACAAATGGAGAGGCTATAATCTGTGCTATTATTGCAATAAGTTTGATGATAGACTATCTTATGTTTCCTTGTCTTCAATGATTGGACCAATTTTCTATCGCCAACGTTTTCTTCCCGTCTTAGCAATTGAATCCAAGAACAAACAAAACAGAAGCCTAAATATACGAAAGTTGTCTTGCATCTTGGGAACTATTTCAGAGAACTTAATACACGTTGTTATAATCCTGACTACGAAACGCCAATCTCCAATAGACGTTCTTTGTTTATCTTACAACGGATATTTTTATTCCTACCCAACGAAAAAGAAACCTGAACTCAAGTGTGATTCGTTCTTTTTTTTATAAGCGTTTTATATTCAAATTATGGAAAATATCTCTTGGCTGTTTTGAGTCGAAAAATGTCAATTTGTTTATCCAACATTATATATATATATATATATATATATATATATATATATATATATATATGTATGTATGTGTGTGTGTGTGTGTGTGTGTGTGTGTGCGTGTCTGTCTGTCTCTCTGTGTGTGTGTGTGTGTGTGTGTATAAAAAGCCACCTAAGAGCAGCTCGTCGATGAGATCTTTTACGGGTATTCAAGCAGTGACAATGCTCGAATACGAGTTTGCAGCCATCATATATATATATATATATATATATATATATATATATATATATATATATATATATATATATATATATATATATGTCGTTATAAATATCGTTATATCATTATATATAATGACATAATGATTTCCCAAAAGGACGAAACTGCTGTCCATTGTTTAACTGCATGTGTGTGCGTTGAGGATTCCAGTTCTAGACAGGATGAATTTTTATGAAATTATACAAATCCCCTAAATAATATATATATATATATATATATATATATATTCCTTTCTAGTCGTTTGTGTACCAAAGAAAATGGGAAAAAGTTTACTCCATATATAATAAAAATAAATAATTTGATTCACTATTTTTTTTCGTTATCATGAATTAACGGTGATATAGCCCAGTGGTTAGCAATGAGGAAAAAGAAACAGGAAACCGGATTTTTTATCATCTCATTAGAGCAAGACAATAAAGCCGCTAAGTCACGAGTAACTATTGAGTTTTAGAGAGTTTAAGAAAATATATTAAGTAGAGAGAACAGGAATTAAGAAGACAAAAATAATAACTGGCATTGCATTTGAAGAAGACAGATACTGGCAGGCAAGAGACCGGGTGAGAATTACACAAGCAAGAAGTGCGATAGAAGAAACTGTTAACATAGAACTTACGGTTACGTCTGACTATGTCCACTGTAAAATGATGCGAATAAAGTATGCGAATAAAGAAAGATTTTAGGGGATAAACAAGAATAGAAAGGAGACTAAGATACAGGTGTATTTTCTCTTCTTTCTTCTCTTCTTTCTACTTTTTCTTCTTTTTTTATTATCTTTTCAGTCCATCCCACAACCTGAAAAGAAACAATGCAGTTGTTGATAAGAAGAGTTGAAATTCATGAATGCAAGATTTCACAGTTCTAGTATCACCCACTCTCGTACACAGAAAGAAACAATACAATTATTAATAGTAAGTCTTCTAATTCCTTTAGTTTGTCTGGCTGTACAGGTTAAATAAATCTGATGGGAAAACGTCTCCTTGTTGTATTTTTGTGTACTTGCTTAACTCGTTTCCTATCTGCATGCAGACAGTTTATGCCTAGTAAATTTTGCGAATTACCCTAATATATTCCACATACAAATTAAGTTTAGCTAGCAATTCCTAATTACTTTTTAAAAGAAAGTAACAGTTTCTATGGAAAATTACCTCCCTCAAATCAGTTGTTAACTGGGGCAAGGAATGGCTTGAAAATTTTAACGAATTCAAAATGAAACTGCTGTCTTTGCATCGTCGTAGATAACCATTTTTACCTTCCACTACCATTAAAAGAGATTTTATAATCCGTAGAAAACAAATTAATCTATCAATAACTGGCATGTAGGAGTAGTAATTAGGAGAATTTGATTGGATTGTTTGTTTAATGGCATATCACTCCTTAATGGTGAAATTTTATTTTCTTAGGAGTTTGAAGTAATAAAAATATTATATTTTCTTTCACAATTAAATCTTAAAGGATAATAAACTTTGTGCATATATATATATATATATATATATATGTTTGTTTGAACCTGATTACTACAGGCGGTGATACGTGTGTTTTATGTCGTAGTTTAGCTGCAGTTATATTTTGTAATAAAGTTGTTTTTTTATTTTTTTAAATTATATTATATGAACTAATGTCATAATAAGTTCTTTCATGTTGTGTGTTTTGTTGGTTGATTTTGTTTAGAGGCATGTCAGCCACTAAATAATTTGAATTTAATTTTTATGTCTTCAACTACGTATATTTTGAACGCAATTGTATACGTTCAATTACTTATAAAATATATATTTCAGTCAATTTGCTGTAAATAGGTGTTGTTGTTATATATACTATATGTATTGTTCGTAATTTTTGCTATAAATCTTATATTGATTGTAATTTTTATATAAAATAATACTGATTGTATTTTTTACTATAAAAATGTATTTTTATACTTTCTTTTTTTTAGTTTGGGGGTTCACTATTTACCCATAGATGGGGGCCTATCCCCATGTTACGGTGCACCTGGGAACAACAGTACTTAAGAGGTTATTCTACGTTCCTTAAAACCTCCAATCTCACGACTTTGCTGCAGGGGGTAGTTTATCGTCATACCAAGGACTAGGTTAGGATGGTGCGTTCATCATTATAAAGACAGAAATTACTTACGTCTTAACCTAATGTCCCCGTGCATGTTATATAGGTTCTAAAATGGGTTCCTCGGATGATAGTTCCGTTGCTAAAAGCGGTTGTGCCAGCATTTGCTTGAAAATGATGATTCGTGTAAGAAAATAAAACATCTTAAGCGTTGCTTTTGCTGTGAAATGATATTTTAGAAACGATATTAAATACCCATTAACACTTCGAGGCTTTTGACAACATCTGCTGCTTACAGTAAATGGAGCAAAGATTAAATTGAGTTTTTTTTTTTTTTTTTTATTTAAATCATTTTCGCTATTTAATCTTACCCGGGTCCCCTCGAGACAAACTGCGTCGGCCAATATCTTTAAAATCATTTGAATCTCATGTGGATATACGCCACTGTTTACATATACATATATACATACATGCCTATATATATATATATATATATATATATATATATATATATATATATATATATATATATATATATATATATAGCTATGTTGTGAGAAAGGAAACATTACCTTAAGTTTATCTTATACTTGTAAATACATACTTAATGACCTTTCATACACGGAACATTATCGATTGCCTTCGTTGATGCGAACAAAATACTCTGTCCTTATATAAAAATCATTTTGTTGTAGTCGCTGCAGAGTTCATTCTTTTCTACTCTTGTTCCACCCATTTTTACCAACTGGCAAGATTTCAAACCTGGGTTTTAAAACCCATTTAGTGCTGAGAGCTCATCTGATTCTGTTTAATGCAACATAATAATGTCGTCAATCCCTAGGGGGACCCTCTATCGACCGACAACAGTTAATGCTTCATTCAAATGTTTTTTTTTTTTTTTTGAGATTGGACACTTTTATTTGCCCCAAGAAAATTTCAATGTGTTTAGGTTTTGGAACGATAAAAGAAACACTCGCAAATAACCAAAGTACGCCTAGAGAGGTGCACTTTTCCTTTTTTTTCACTGACTGCAAAATACAGCTGTTGTTATAATGTTTTAAACGTTATTAAAGGCTTTACTTCATATTATTTCACATACACACTGTCTGAACTCAGTTAAAGTAAAAGTGATAAAAGTACCATCTGCTGTCAAATGATTGGCGCTATATATTTTTCATTTGAAATACACCTTTAAATCGTTTGGTTTCCTTAGAGTAAATATTTAGGTGAAAACAATATCTTGTTGGTTGGGGAATTTTAAAGAGGGAAATTTGAAAACCATATTTTAAAAAAGATGATCGATATTATTTTCAGATTAAATTGAACAGAAATAATTCATTAAACAATGCAAGATGAAGGGAAAAATTTATGTTAGGAACGAAAAACATTCATATCATTTAGTTATATTGTCGGGGAAAAGTCGACCTTAAGAGAGTCCATGATTTAAAATCATTAAACATTTTTAGGGGGGAAATCGATAAGACCGTAGTAAATAGCCAAGTGTCAGCATCATAATCTTGAAAATAGGAAAAAATGACGAAGGTGGCGATATCTGGAGTTCACTTGCACTGATTGCTAAACATCTAATGACACTTGAAGAGATGAAAGGCGCATACTACACAAATTCTTTTTGATTTTGATGTTCATATTAATGTACAGGATGATTGAAAAACAACTCCTTATTTTATCTATGATGGAATCTCGTATCAAACTATAATTTTTACAAGACGGTCCACCATACATAAAATATGGAATTACTTTTCAATCACCATACAATTGTCATTTTGGTTGTGTATTTCGTATATGTTTCTTCGTTGGAAACATTGCTTCCCGTACGATCACCGAAGTTAAGTAACGTCGAGCCTGGTCAGTAACTAGATGGGTAACTGCTTGTAAATACCAGGTGCTGTAAGCTTGGATAAGCGGATAGTATAATGGTTGGGTTCGTTATATTCACTCAGGTGTCAATATCCCTGGGAAAGGTATGAATCCACCTCTCCGTCTCTCAGCTATAAGTTAATTAGTAAGACTTATATCGCTAAACAATTCTTATCACCCCACCCCCCAAAAAAAATTATTTCAATCTAAAAATATCTACTGGCTTTAAATAACCTGCAAAGGGTTGATAAGCCGTAGAAAATGAATCATTCAATCAAGGAAATAGTGATAAACTACACAGGCATCTCTTAGATTTATTTACATTTTCGAGACTATAAATGTATAGAATCTACTCTGGCCACGAAGTGAGGAATCAATTTATATAACGATTGTAATATAGAATTGATCACTCAATTTATATCCACATTATAATTTCCTTTTTTTATCAAATTCTGATTAGCTATGAGGTCACCACTTCTTCACCAGCTATGAGTTAATTAGTAAGACATGTGTAACTAGAAAATATTACCTCCCAAAAAATTATTTCAATCTAAAAATATTTTCTGGCTTTAAATAACCAGTAAAGGGCTGATAAGCCGTAAAAACCAAATCAATCAATATGTTTTTATCCTGTATATATCGCTAAGATGTGGCATTATGATTACTTATATTATTTACATTATTCGGACTGTTATCCTCATTTTCATTGACATATTCACAACGTTTCTACCGTTGTACGTTCTGGCGTTCGGCGGGTAATTGGAATTTCGAACCAAACCCTTTATTTTTTTTCAACCGGTTGTAGATTGTTCTAGTTCCACGTCTCAGTTATTTCTCTTTAACTCAAGTCCCCAAGTTTTGGTTCACCACTGCTGTAGCCTGGTATTGAACTCACAACTGTTTGGGTCTAGTCACTGGACCTAACCAACGCCTTTATCCACTGAGCCATGTATCCAAGGCACATAGAAGAATAAAAATCTACTCCGCTGGACGAAATAAAGTGTTCGGTTCGAAATTCTAATCACTTGAAGAAGGCAGGAGCGTACAACGGCCGAAACGTTATGAATATGACAATGAAATTGAGGATAACAGTCCAAATAATGTAAATAATATATAATATGTTTCTTATTTCTGTCTAAATCTCTGATAGCAGTAGTGTATCATTCAATTGGATATGAAGTCATACAGATGTCATTAATAATGATTCTATAACAAAGTGAATAAAAATTACGATATATGTATAATAAGTATGTATAATAAAAATTATGACATTTATATAAGTGAGATAGAGTATTAGTGAGTGAGAATAAGATTTGAAAGAGGCGGTGGGGGTTAAAATGGTGTTGGCTTCTGCATGTATAAAGGAAGTTTCATGCAAAGGGCTAGTTTATTCGATTTTGCTTTTGAACCAAACAGACATATAAAGTAAAGAGATCAATTAAGAAAAAAGTAGTCGTAAAAGCAGAAAAGAATTATCCCCAGTACATAGAATGAAAGAAGGAAATAATTATTCCCAAACGATAGAATGAAACAAAGGAAGACTTATTACAGCTACATAGAATGAAGGAAGAAAGAAAGAATTGTTCCCACAACATGGAATGAAAGAAAAAAGAAAATATTATTCATAGAATGAAAGAAAAATGGAAAAAATTACCCCACCTACATAGAGTAAAAAAGAAAGCATTTTTCCCACAACGAATGAAAGATGATAGACATAATTATTTCCGTTAGTGTTAAAAGAATAACCAAGCAAAAGAAACAATATAGTTCAAAAAAGGATAAAATATAAAATTAAATGTCGAAAAAAGAATAAATTAAAAATGAACAACTGAAAAACAGAAAGTATTTGACACATCTTTACAAATCGAAGTGTAACTGCGATGCCTAGCAACGAGGGTTTGTGAGCTGAAAACCACGATTTTCATGCCTTCACCAGGTTTTGTGGGCCACAAAATCTATGACAATGACGACGTTCATACCGAGTGCAGGAAATCTTTTAAGAAATCTGCACTTTGACAATTTACCCATCGCATTCTGTATATATATATATATATATATATATATATATATATATATATATATATATATATATATATATATATGCACTAGCCATTAATTATGTACACGTGAGCAAATGATTTTTTTTTCAGATAAACCAAGGACTTGGACGCAATTTAAAGAATATATGCATTTACATTGTTCTTTGTGATCTCCCGAATTGCATTTCTTGTATTAGTATGAAAAAAGGTAATTAAATGACTTCGAACATGATAATTTCATTGGAAGCCAGATAGATAGATAAATAGATAGATAGATAGATAGATAGAAACAAAAGCCAATCTGTGGATAGCCATTTTCACCTATATACTGTTGTGGTATAGCTATAATAAAAATGAAATTTGCATAAATGTTCAATATGAAAAATGGGAATTCAACCAATAGTCACCCATGTCAATTTAGATATCATTTTTTCTTCTTCAAAATATTTTGATTTTAGATCCTCACAGGGCAAAATAAAGACAAGCGGGGGATTGGAAAACAACACATAACCTACCTAGCGAAAATGAGTAAACGGATATCGCAAAAAGATTTAGGAAAGGCAACAAAAAGACAACATTTTTAGGAGCTACAAAGGACAGGAAATTGTAGGGATCCATCATCGCTAATGTCCTGAGGGGACACAGCACATATAAGATGAGCTTATACCATCCTTGCTACTATATCTGCAGGGTTATGTTGGGATAAGGCAGTTTTTCGTTAACTAGACAACATTATGCCATGATTCTCATTATTGCTGATGTAAACAAAAACTGGGAAAGGCCCGATGTAAATTCAATAATGGATGAAAAGGTGAATATATGCGACTAGGCCTAATAACAAAATATATATCTTTTGTGATGCCAACGAACACTCGTTACCACTTTTGTGATGCCAACGAATACTCGATGTCACTTTCGTAATGCTCGTTGTACTAGAGACTTTGTAATCGCATATACAACTATAGTACGCCGTTGAACAATGCTGTTGGCAGACGCCTTCATATATCACACTCACCAATAGTTAAGACTCGATAATACTCGTCCGAATAATAATACGTATCGTGATCCAAATAGATAAAATAGTGTAGTGAATAGAGAGGAGAATAGCGGTCCGTATAGTAATAGAGGATAGACTAGAAATAGCGATCAATTAGACGCAAAGCTAATTCCTATTTATGCTTTTCCTCTATGGTCACGTGGTCTACTTAATTCAGTAATGGGATCGCCTGAGTTTGATCACTGGCGATCTATGTTCAAACTCAAGTGTCGGCCAGCGAAACTTTAACTCTAATTATAAGCATTTAGCAAATATTAATATGAATGACTACGGCATACAGAAGAAACTAGGAAATTGTTTTGGTGGGAAAAACGTTGATTTTTTAAATTTTTACAAAAATCAAATAATTTTCAGACGTTAATGAAACTTTCAATACAAATTCAAAATATTAGAATTTTTTTTTTTTAGAAAATCTTGGTAAAAATATTTTGTTTTACAACTGTAGCCCCCACCCCCAGAAACACACGCAAAATCTTATTTAATTTTATGGATATTTCGAGAAATTACATTTTATAGAGATTAATATTTATATTAGTTAAAAAAAATCTGCCCTGAATCGTAAAATAAAAAATGTAATCAAACTATAACATTATTTAATTAGTAAAGCTTTTAATTGCTTATATAAGTAATATATATTTTGTACACTATTTTCTGAAGAAAAAAGATGATGAATATTAAATTTTTACAAGAAAGGTTCCATTTTTCTTTTAATTTTAATTATAATAATTTTTAACATTTAAAGTTTCTGGATTAATTTGCAGGGTTAGGGTGATATTGACATTAAATAAAACTCTATTTACTAATCATAAATAAATCAATATTTTTAAAAAAATTGATTTCTTTTGTACGTCTATAAAAGTTCGGATTTTTGATCGGAATTATCAGAAAATAAGGCAGATAATTATAGTAAATATAAAGCCAAAGTACGTACTATTCAATAAAACCTTATATGACAGAGAATATTTTCCTAATATTTTTAAGACGACCGGGTCGTTAAAAATTATATTAAAATAGCGCTCACTTTATGTTCATCATGTAATTTTTACAGAAAATTTTCACAGTAAAATAATTAGATAAATCTGTCAAGGTGTCAAATGCATTTCTGCGATATTTTAAACTTAATATTTGTTTGAAATAATATTAATTCAACTTTAAATCAGCTAATATTCTTCAAATAATGTTTCAGTAATGTATATTTTATTTTTGAAAGATAAAAAAGAGAATTATATCGCGATGAGAGATGTCTTAATTTTGAGACAAATCCAGCTATTTAGCGATTACAAAACGAAAAATCCCTTCAGATTTTCGTTTTGAAAATACAAAAAAAAATTATTTTTTTTACTGGAAATATTAAATTTAATTTTGGGGCATGAAACTAAAACTAAAATGAAAGCTGAAAAGAAGATATCTCATTTTTAAAAGTTGATTTTAAAATTTATACCAAACGTGTTACTGTGGAGATACATAGATTGAATTGTTCTCAGAAAGACTAATCAATATTTTATCTCATTTATAAGGAGAGAGATAGAGAGAAAGAGCGAGACAGAGAGCGTGAGAGAGAGAGAGAGAAAGAAAGCGCGAGTGAGCAAGAGAAAGAGTGAGAAAGAAAGAGGGACAGAGAGTGAACAAGAGATCAAGAAATAATGAGAGAGAGAGCGCAAGAAAGAGAGTGGTAGAAAGAAAGAGAGAGAGAGAAAGAGAGCCAGGAAAGAGAGCGATAGGAAGACAAATGCACGCGGGAGATGCTCATTTTCTTTAATAAGCCTTTCCATCTCTAGGCCAGTAAAAAAAATCATATATATATATGAGTGTGTGTGTATGTGTATATATATATATGCATGTGTATATATGCATGTGTATATATATATATATATATATATATATATATATATATATATATATGTATATATATATGTATATATATGTATGTGTATATATATATGTATGTATGTGTATATTTATACACATATATGTATGTGTATATATATGTATATGTATGTATGTGTATATATATATATGTGTGTATATATATGTATGTGTATATATATGTATGTATGTGTATATATATGTATGTATATATATATGTATGTTTATATATATATATGTATGTATATATATATATGTATATATATTTATGTGTATATATGTATATGTGTGTATATATATATGTATATGTATATATATGTGTGTATATATATATATATATGTATGTATATATGAGTATGTGTGTGTGTGTATATACACACACACACACACACACACACACATATATATATATATATATATATATATATATATATATATATATATATATAATTGAAAAAAGAAAGAGAAACAAGGCCTACAAGCAAATTTATTTACTTAGTAAAGTACTCGAAGACCAGAGTGCTTTGGCCAAGCAAAAAAAAAAAAAAAAGAAGAAAAAAAGACGCTTTTTAAGGTTAAATCCCATTATAAGATGGCTCCAGTTGTAACTCGAGTTTCACGCTAACGCGATCTTCAGACTACTCGAACGGAAGAAAGTTGCTTTACAGAACCCATGAATCGCCCTAAATTATCACGGGAAAAATTATTAAAAAATAATATCATTAAAAACAATATCATTAAAAAATCCGTGGATAACCACACCTACAAAGGTGAAACCGAACATAGGCAAAGAAAAAAACCCCTGTGGCTGGATCTAACTACTAATTGTTCTACTGTAGTGTCGGGTATATTTGAAAAAAAAAATATTAAAAAAATAAACTAATAAACGTGTCCGGTGAAAGCTGACGTAATCGATATTTTATGTTATGTCTATATCTGCTAATTAAATCTGTTTTTGTTAAATACCCTCTTATCGCTGTTCAAACATAGTATCGAAATTTTTCTTCCAAGCAAGGGTTACATTTATCCCTAGAGTTTTTACACATAGTACTTTTTATAAATTCTTCAGATATGTTTAAGAGACTGACCTATTTCTCTTTTAACACTCTGATAGCGGTGTAGCATTTTCGTATTTACTCTGTTTCAAACATAATTTATGATTATTGTACCTTTTTTTCCTTTTTTTAAGTACCCCCTATGTATATGTTCTCTTCCTTAGCTTTATTATTATTTATACTTGTGTTTTAGCCAAAATAGACTATGTATTTCCATTAAACTATTCTCTTCCATTAGACAGGCGCTTTTACTCTCCAGTTGCATCCATCTTTGTTTTGTTTACAATCACTGTTATTGTGCAACGTTTTGTTATGATTTTCAATCATTTTACTGATATTTAAACGACAAGCACATATATATATATCCAGTCGTGATATAAAACAGTTGAAAGAAAACAATTATGCAATTTTTTTTGAAGAATCACGATTTTCACAAACTGTAATGTGACAGAAGTCAACTTTTAGATGTGACGTTCAATCTGAGAAAGGGAACAATTAAACCATTTCGCGAAAAGTTAAGAACCACCAGTCGCAGAATTCAGTGATACGGCAAGTCTACAGAAATAGCTTCACAAATCTGTAGTACTGTGGAATCGTGCCTAGATTCCATCCTTTTGCGCGCGCGCGTTTTGCACCCCTTCCTTCCACTTGCGACTAGACATAGCAGTAAGCCATCCTTTTGTTGCCGTCAAGCTTACTGGCTGCTCCTGATATCATTTGAACTGGAATTTGAAATCTTCCCGCGCAATTTCTTTGACGTCACGGACAAACTGGTTTTTCGAAGTTAATCCGATAAGTATTCCTCGTCAGTTAATCCATAATACAGACAGGGATATCTGAACAGCGAATTATGCTTAGTCCCTTTTGGCTCGGCGTGCGTAATCTCTTCAAGACGATGCAACTTTCAGCAATTAATTCCTCGACCTGAAGCCAACATCTTGTTTGCACTTTTCTTCTGTTTTCTATCAGGTAAACTTCGAGCTTTACTGCACGTTCGTCACATCACCTTTTTCGACGACTATTTCCTCGACCTAAGGCTAACATCTCGTTTGAACTTTCTTCTGTTTTATATCAGGAAAACATAGCACTTACAACACTGTCATCACAACACCTTTTTCGATGACTAATTTCTCGTCGAGTGGCGAACATCTTGTTCGAGCCTTGACTTCGTCCATGACCAGGGAACTTTGAAACCTTCAACAGTTAAGAATGAGAACTTCTCATATCCGTTGAACTCTAAACATTATGAACCAGTACCTTAAAAATATAACATTACACTCACACTAACAAAACTCGCAGTGAGTATTTTCTTTGTTGTGTATGTATAATATTCCGTATAAATTGACTGTTCTGGAACTTTCTTCCTGAAGAACTTTTCCCGCCTTAGCCATTTTGGTTTTCTGTTTTGGCGCGGAACTCTGACATTCCTTCAGTGACCTCTTGTCACAACCTTTTCATTAATTGCAAAGATCCAGGAACTTTACTGATGGTCTCCACGGTCGAGATTAGATTATTTGTTATTAAAATAAAATTTCTTATTGTTTTCCATCAGACTCATTTTGTCGTTTAATTCCGGCTATCTACTTGTATTATTTTTATGCACTGGTTGAATGACCCCTTTTCCTCACTAAGATCACTCATTCAATATTTTTACTTTGTTTGTGAATTCGGTTGTCATAAGTAGTGTCTGGCACAAGGCCACCTTTTAATAAACCAGCACTGCATGCTACCGGGTCCACAACAGTACCTCGAACTCAAATACAATGATGCGGCTGTAGTATACGAGGAAGAATTCAGTGAAAGAAAACATACCCCTCACTTGAAATTTGGGAGAGAATTCAGTAGTGAAAATAACAGAAAGAGTAAAATTAAGAAACAAAAAATGAGCTGTTTCACCCCACCATACAATGGTAGCATTAAGAATAATCTGATAGGAATGTTCTTAGAATTATTTGACAAACATTTGAAGACATTAATAGAAAAAGGTGTTGTATCCTTAAAAAGGTTACAAAGAGACAAAGGTTGTACTCGAGTGAAGGAACAGCAACACGCATGTAGATGAAAGAAGAGAAGGTTTACTTTAAAAGAGAATACAATAATGAAAGACAGGGAATCGGTTGGTAGGCTAGTAATTCTCGAAAAAAGGATATCTGCCAACCACCGAATTTAACATGGAGTATCCGAGCCGTAGGCTCGTTCAAAATTTTCCGTATAAAACGGGGTCGCGTAGCTCTTTCTCTAGAAGAGACTCTGCCCTTCGACATATCCTCGTCTTAGGATCCTCTCTGCACGGAGACAAATCTCCAACTAATTGCCGAAGCAGGGTTATTCACCTTACCTCTCCTGAAGCAAAATGTGGCACGTAGAACCCGTATACACGGGGTCAGGTCTACCACCCCAGACAAGAAATGCCCTTCGGCATAGCCTCGTCTGGATTCCGAAGGCAGAGAGTTCGAACAGCACAACTGAAGACGAATCTCCAACTAATTACCGAAACAAGGATATTTACCTTACCTCCCCGCAAGTAAGGATGTAGCAGAAGGCCGTTTTTTAATGCGGGGCAAAAACGAGCCAATAGCCTCGGGCAAAAATTCCCCCAATACCCTGTATACACGGGGTCGGGTAGCTGTCTACCACTCCAGACGAGACTCTGCCCTTCGCCATAGCCTCGTCTGGCGATAGGGAGTGTGGGAAATTCTATTACAACAAATGGTGAGTTGAAGTTGTACTAATAACATTAAAAATAATCATAAACCATGATAGAAAATATTTAGGAGTCGCGATAACAAGGAATATGTAAATGCAACAGCAGAGTACAAAGATGAGCTTCGTTTGGACATTGTCTGGGAAAGAATATCACATATAAACAATAGCGAGGGTGAATTGACGTCACCCTTCTATTAACTTCAGATGAATCTAACAAATGGCAGATAGAAATAGTTCTGTTATTTTTGCCTTTTCTTAAAATAGTAGTCTGAAGGAGCAAGATCAACGAATAAGGTGGATGAACATTTCTTAAATAATATATTTTTATTTGGGTAGTAGTATTCCTTTCTCATATATATATATATATATATATATATATATATATAAAGATATTTTTGTAGGTACAAAATTTAATGATCGAAATAAAAGTGTAAAATTTAATATTACAAGACATATTAAAACACTATTAAATAATAAAAATCAAAAACAAAAAACTCAACAACAAGGGGGGGGCAACCGGTTTCGCTCCTGCTCGTCAGGCTTCCAGGAGATTCAAAATTAAAACAGAAATGTACAACAAGAATAGGTGGAAAAAAAATATACACATATATATATATATATATATATATATATATATATATTTGTCATCTGCCTCTAGTTCCTTCTTGCATATATACAAATATATATATATATATATATATATATATATATATATATATATATATATATATATATATATATTTTTTTTTTTATATATATATATATATATATATAAAAAGAAAGAACAGTAAGATATGTAATCCGGTGTTCTTATTTTTATTTTTTACAAAATAGTGCTCAATGTAAATTTACAGAGCATTAATATTATAAATTAACTGATTTAAAATATTTTTTCGCTACACAGTAATAACCATGTTTCAAAAATGGAAGCTAAAATCTTTAAATTTAATTTTATAATTAAATTAAAAACTTTAGTTCCATTTCATCCTCAAGCGAATTTTGGAGTATCCTATTTTTTAAAAATTTACTGCGTTTAAACTGCAAGGGAAATTCCTAATTTGTGGTTACCAAGGATCCAGAAATGGAAAAAAAATCAAGTGGACTAAAACGTTAGTTAACGATATTGCAACCAGAGCACAACCAGCAGTTATTATACGTACCAACATTTCTGTCGGCAATTTTACATGTTAACTCTGTCAGCGAATATGTAAATCTCTCAGGAGTTAATACTATCTTCGTAAATATGCTATGTGCGTGCCAACTTAAAAATGATTCATTGTATCTCTGGTAATAATTTCTAAGCACAAAATATTATATAAGCAAAAAAAATTATTGACTATGAGAATGAGTTGTCTAAAACATATATATATATATATATATATATATATATATATATATATATATATATATATATATATATATATAAACGTTATGTGCAGAAAAATAGGTCGTCTACTTAAACACGAGCATCCAGTTTTATATCTTTCATGCATTTAATTTCATCCTTCTTTTCTTATTTTTGCCCTTTCTTTTTTTTCAAAATTTCTTTTATTTTTTATTTTGTTTTATCGACTTTTACGAAATTTGCTTCAAACGACCGACGTCCTTTCAGCTCTTCAGTGTTACAAAATTGTTATCAGTTAACAAATCTACATTTAATTCCATGAACAGAAAAGAAACACTCCCGTTCCATATTATTAGGAGAACAATTTTGAAACAAAGACACTGACGCTGCCAAATATATATATATATATATATATATATATATATATATATATATATATATATATTATAAATTAATTGATTTAAAATATGTTTTTATTCGCTACACAGTTCTAACCATGTTTCAAAAATGGAAGCTGAATGCTCTGAATTTAATTTTGTAATTATTAATTTGTATAATTACAAAATTAAATTCGGAGCATTCAGCTTCCATTTTTGAAACATGGTTAGAACTGTAGGGCGAATAAAAACATATTTTAAATCAATTAATTTATAATATTAATGCTCTGTAAATTTACATTGAGCCGTATTTTGTAAAAATAAAAATACCTAAAAAACACCGGATTATATATCTTACTGTTCTTTCTTTCTTTATATATCTGTATATCTGTCTATCTCTCTATCTATCTATCTATCTATCTATCTATCTCTCTCTCTCTCTCTATATATATATATATATATATATATATATATAGCCTTGGAGCGGGTAGAATGGAGATCAACGTGTTTTAGTGGACTCAGTATTTTTCAATCTGCTAGTCTGAATCATCTTCAAGAAGCGAGAGCAAGATCTGAAAGATCAACAAATCTAATAGTGATCTCATTCCACGATCCTCACTCTTACTCCATATGCGGCCTCCTTTGTAAAGCACTAGCGAGTCTTAAGTGCCACTTAAGATTATCGCACAAAATTTTATAACTGAATTAATTGGTTAAGTTTTCAGATCCTCATACGTAGAAACCGACGGGAGTGTCCATTATATATATATATATATATATATATATATATATATATATATATATATATATATATATATATATCTTTAAATAGTGGTATTGATGACTAAAAGCACTAGAAACTCAATCAAGGTCTTTGTGTATTTCTCTACTGAAAATAAAATATTCAGTATCTGAGATATACCTTAATTCAATCTCTGAAAACTTTTTAGTTCTTGTGATTACACAAAGATATTTCTGAGTAAAGTCGTTGATACATAATACAGGGTGCGACAGAAATAAATCTCACATTTAAAACTGTCGCTTTTGTGGTGCTAGTGAACATGGCCAAGTGGCAATGGTGTCTTCATCTAACTAATGTCTTACGATCTTTTCAGATACCATAAGATACCATCATGGCTTCCACCGTAGTACACCACGCTGTTGAAACTGGAATTGAACGGAGAGATCTTTTTCGTCAGAATGATGCTGTTCCGGATAGAAAATCGATATTGATATGGGTTGAGAATTTTAGGGTCACAACTTAAAAGAAAGCCAGCTGAAAGATCTCGAAGCGTTCGAATTTAGTGTGTTGAAAAACTTTAGAAATCGTCTAAAACAGTTTATAGAAAATAGCGGTCACCATTTGGATGTCATCTTTAAATCCAAATGAATAAAAACTGGAGACCATTTTTAAAAATCAGTGAAATAATTTTTTTAAATAGCAGTTCCCTTGGTATTTTTGTCATCCTTTAAAGTGTGGGTGATATTTTTGCCGCTCCCTGTATTTCTAACAATAATAAGATCGGCATAAAATATTTAAACAGAATGTATTTGTTTTTTGTCAGTTCAACCAAAGACCAATTATTATCGATCTACTCAAGAACCTGACAAATTTTTAGGCAGATAAGAATAGATAATGTAATAAATATATTATCTGATTTGTTGAACGTAAGCGAACTCAAAAGATCTACGTTCTATAACTACATATATCTTGCGAATTGCTAATATGGGCCACTCGCTAAAAAACCGCCTTATTGTACGTCAATTAAGCTAGCTCCCGTGAAGGCTCTTGACTGAACCTTCGGCTTGCTCATGAGTTTGAGAGCCCCTAAGTCTTTGCATATTCTCAGCACTGGAAGTTCTCTTGGGACATGTCTGGAGCAAACATTACATTCCGTACGTATTCTTTCAGCAAGAACTAAGTTCCGCTCGAACAAGCTTCTGTCTGTAAACTACTGCACGTGGAACAAACTTTCAAGAGGATGTTTCCTAGATCACTATAATCTTACCTTTGTGTTTTATCCTTCATTGTGCTAAGTGGGTGTCTTTGAAATCTGGTTTCAAATAGGAGATTTTAACCAGTGCAAAAATCTCTGAAACGTGTTCTTATGTATTATAAGACCCCACGTTTTTGCCTTTAATTTGTGTTTAAATTTCTTGAATTATGCACAAGAATATATGGTAGATATTTTTTTTTACTAATAAAGAAAATATTATCAAATAATTATCTTGATTTAAATAAATAAAATATGATGTTTTTGTAAAAAAGAATTCTTGAAAATTTCTTCTTATACGAAGTGGACACTGAAATACTGGATAATATAAAAGAAAAATGACTTTTAAAACACATGTACCCCCCCTCGGTAGATCGCCGACTGATTCAGTTTTTTCACACCCGGCGATTGGGTTCTGAATTATGTTATGTCTAGTCGATACCCTGACATTAAAATGTTGCCGGTTGTTTTCTCTGAATTTGAATAATTAATTTTTCATTTGAATAGAAAAACTTAGTGAGTTTTACTCGTTGCTGAAAATCATACGTGGCTGTTATAATGTCCAAGGGAGAACCAGCAAAAAAAAAAAAAAAAGAAAAGAAAAGAAAGAAAAAAATGAAGACAAACAAATTATGACATTTTCAAACCTTCACTTTTTTAGTGGCTACCCTGTTCAATCATCCAAATGGTGCAAGGCATATGTAAAACTATATTTATGTAAAGATTTTTAAAAATGAGGCATTCAACTAATGATTGAATCGAAATGTTAATATGCGGAATTAATAGAGTCTCCGAGACCTTGTGGGTGACGAATTATTTTCCAAACTCCAACCTCGCCGGGATGTGACGAGCTTCTTACTATTCTATCGAAAGTGTCCAGGGGAACGATATTTCTTGATTCCACCAGGTCGAAGCTTCACGCTAATTCCAGCCATGCCACTTACATAATAGCACACATTACATTCCGTCCGTATTCCATCAGTGAGAAGTAAGTTCAGCTCGAACAACTTCTTTCTGCAAGCTACATCAC
Source organism: Acanthosepion pharaonis (assembly GCA_903632075.3). NCBI lineage: Eukaryota > Metazoa > Mollusca > Cephalopoda > Sepiida > Sepiidae > Acanthosepion > Acanthosepion pharaonis. The sequence goes on from CAHIKZ030000039.1 coordinate 757,345, forward strand.
TACAGACTCCCAAGAGGATGCTTCCCAGATCACTACAATCTTAATCTGTTCAAGTCTGGAGTTAACCGTTAATTTTTCCCTACCAACCAAATAAACAGCCACTTTATGTAACTGCATACCTCGTGTAGCCACCGGGATTTTTCACAAGATGAATATTACTGTAAAAAAAAAATAGTCATGCGTTATTATTATATTAAGGAAAATGATTTACTGTGTTTATTATAACCAATATCTAATGAGGAAAGAGGACTTTGCACTTACAGGACAAAGTGAAAGCAACAATGACAGTGAAAAGCAACAGATATCCTACATAATGAGCTTATTTTAAAAACATATACAGTGACGAAATATTTGGTTCACTTCTATTTTTAATATCGGGAAAAATTAAATATTTTCTTGAAATATATGTACACCATTGAGATTTTAATGGACAATATTGTATAGCTTTTAATTTGTCTTTTAATTTACTTAGAGATTGTTGTACTATGGCGTCGTATTATATTCATGGATGTAATTTATTCTTTGTTTTTCGCTTCATAAACCTGCATTATAATGAGTTGCATTATACTCGTAGAATTATACACAAGAAAATACTTTAACTGTTTTCATTTTTATAGACTGAAGAGTAAAAGGCTTCAGATGAGGAAGAATACGAATAAATTTTTAACTTGTCTTATCGGATTCTGTATATTATTCTTGAATAATCTTTCACAAAGACGGAAAATAGATTAGTAAATTATCAGATTAATTTCTTCTTATGCATTGTTTATTATTCTTTTGTCGAATCTATAAGATATATAAATTATATCAAGTTGCAGCTGACTCTTCGACCCGTAAAATAGATAATAGTTTTTAATCAAGAGTGGAAGACTACAATGTTCTAAATGCTTCGTGTCACTGCTTGCGAAGTTTGATATTCAACTTTCCTGCTTGTCCCCATTGCAATGTCGGTGATGCGAGATAAAGCAACCTGGTCGTGACTTAGAACACCTACATAATGAGCTATAAAGGGTTTTATCTATAACTGAAGGCGCGGGGCTTTTATGATTTCCAGTTAGTTATAATAGTAATATATTAAAACCAGCCACGCACTCTCCACAAGAATGCAGAAGGAAAGGGAAGTAAATAAATAAATAAATGAAAACTTTCAGGATTAAGTTCCACTTGACCGGACGTTAGAGAAATCCGGTGTTAGGATTATATATGCAACTACAGTCAGATTCAGATTGCCTGATAGAAGGTGATATGGCGTCAGAATGACGAGAGTGTGAAATAATTTGAATAAGCGAGATATAAAACTACAGGCAGTCTGAGTTCTTCTTGGCCGCAAGATTTTGTCGGTTAGTCTGTCGTGGGATAAAACAGAAGTATCAACGAAGATATTCCAAGTATCATTTACCTATCCCAAAGCACCTGGCGAATACGGGGATAAATAAACATATTATTGAATAGAGAAGTTGTGTTTTCTCTCTCTCTCTCCCTGGTTTTATTTCATCTTTTGTTTTTGGGTGAATGTACATTGGGACTTTCCCTGTTTTTCTGCACCCCGACCCAAAATGTTTGTTATTTTGACCAGTCGATGAGAGTTTCCAGCGCTATTTGAAAGGAAGTGTTTAAGTTAGCGTATGAGGCCTCAGTGAACAGCTCAGCACCGTTTTGGAGAGTGGTAGTCACAAAAACTGTGTCGATTTTTTTTGTATCTTTCCCAAGACTCTTTTTTTTTCAGTAGAATGTTTATAATGTTAATATTCTTTGGTCAGTAACTGGTTTTTTGTCTATTCTGCTGTTTAAAGTCATACCACACTTCAGGTGACTATATTACTTCATAGTGGTTAGTCATGCCTGATCGAGGAGATGGTGTGCTTTATTTCTCTTAGTACGCAAGTTGACAGTTCATAACAATATCCTTAATGTTAACTTCAAGGTAATCGATTTCTGTAGCTTATGCGGAACTCAATGATATATAATGCATGCTTGAGTCAAAGCGAATGAAAAGAAAAAAAATAACTTGAATGAGACCACAATTTTTTGCCTACTTACGAATCTCTCTCAAGTGTAGACATCCAAAGTATGAGGCATGTCATACCTGAAAGCCGCTATTGTATCCTCTTTCATTAATACAGCGGTCTTTTCAGGCCATTATAACATATCATTTATTTGTCTTTACTGTCTTTTGGTTTGAGGAAGAATCAAGCATATTAAAATTCAAGAACCGATTTCCAAATAAGAGATCTGATCAAAAAATATCGGTAACTGTGGTTACGAAGCTGAGGTGCGCAGAGTGAATTCGCTTAGCAGATTGACCAAGAATTGTGTAGCGCATACACGCTAAGCTATGACGTTCTCCTTCACTTCAATTGTTACATCAGTGCTTGGAGGGAAAGTGTGTAGAGTGTGGTCGTCTCACTACACTACAGAGTTTCCAGCTGTTTCTTCCAACAGTTTTTGGCCAAGGGCACATGCCTCAGCCCAGAAAAGCACCACATTCCCTAGATCTTGCACTAGGCGAATTTTATCTCTTCAAAAATGAAATCTTACCTGAAATGTATAAGACTAAGTCATCGACTAGACCCAGAAGAATGCGACGCGACATCTACTCGCTATCCCAAAAAAGGAGCTCCAGGAATGCTTCCATCAACAGGAACGACGATGAATAATGAGTATAGCTTCAGGAGGAGATTACTTTGAAGGAGATTAAATGTCTAATCGATACGTTTTGTAGTTTTCTTTTTAGAGCACCAGGTCCGATACTTTTTTAACACGTTGTGAACACAAGTAGAAACCCGATTTTCATTTATGTAATAGAAGTCAATATTTGCCTGATCTCAGTCTTACCAATAGATAACATAGCAAGTTATCTGAAAAGATTAATAAGAATATAAAGCATTAAATATTTAAAAATGAGAAACTTTTTATAATTATCGATACAATAGTTGCTGACAATTATCGAAGAAAAATATTTGGATATTTGGAAAACAATTTCGTTTTGACAAAAAGAATATGAAAAATAACTGTTATGTCAAAGATTATGCGAACATTGTCCGAAAATAATTGTTCTAAAACAATTATTCGAAAAACATTTATTCGAATTGGAAATTGGATGAAATTAATTGAAAAGAGAATTATACTAAATGATAATTATTCGAAATTGCAGAATTCTTTATTGCAAAAATTAAAAGAGGAAATACATAAATGATAATTACTTGAAGTATAAATATTGTTAATAAAACAATTTAGTAAAAAAGATCCTTATAACATTAAGTTTCATGATACTGCACGCAACTTGTTAACTACTGAAAACTATTTGTTAAAGGATGCCACTCATTTTGAGATTTCCATTTACGTCGCGGTATTTCTTGGCGCTCTTGATATTTTGACAACCTGATCTTACTTTTGCAATATGAATTTCTTGCAAGTCCTGTTCTCTTATAAGAGAGTCTAAGAATTTCCATATTGTGGGATGAAACTTGCTGTAAAAATGTCCTATGCTTCCTTCAAGGACATTATTAGTTCTGGGTAAATCAGCATTGGCTCTCTGAAAGCAAGACTTCGTACGTATTCAAAAATAGGTATTTCGAATAATTATTATTTAGTATAAATCTCCTTTTGATTAATTGAAACAATTTACAATTCGAATACAGTTTTTTCGAATAATTGTTTTCGAACAATTTTCTCGATACGATGTTAAATTTGTTTTTATCAGGAATGTAATCATGTTTATCTTCACTGGCTGCAGTGTAACGTAGAGGAATATGTCGTTAACACGTTTAAAAAATTCTGGGTTTTATTTAGGAAAAAAAGAACATGAAAATTGTAGTCGGCATATTCTTTCTTAATGTTTTACCCCAAATGAAATTTTCTTGTGATTGAAACGAATGAAAATCTGTAAGTGTTAAGTTCTGTGACTATGGAAGATGTGGAATAATTTTTCTTGTTTTTTTTTTCTTTGTGTCACGGTGTTCTCTTTCATTGTCAGCATAGAAAAGAATAGCTTTTTAGCGGACAAAAGCATGACGACGCTTTTGATGATGTCCTTGATCTGGATTGATGGCTAATTCATATTCAAGAAGATTCTAAAAGACAGTATAGTTCATATTCTACTAGAAAGAAAGCAATGATTTCTGTGGAAATAGCCCTGATTTTGCTATTTTGATTTTGTTATAAGCACTGTTCTATTCATTTTCTGTTGATTATGCAAAAATTATTTGTTCACCACCTGTAAAAATGGGATTCAAAAATGAAAGCTTGTTATCACCTCTTAAAAAACTGCTACAGATATTAGGACATTTTCATTTCATCTTTGTATGTTTTCCCAATTAAACTCTGAAATGAAGTATAAACGCCACGCTGTCGAACAGAAGTGATTTTAAACTACTTTCACACCAAGCAAGGCAGGGGTGCCACCAGCACGCAAGGGGTTACAAAGAACAAGACTAAAGAGGCGTGTTTGGGGAGAGTATAAGCTGAAGGACGGGGAACAAGATCAAGGTCTCAGAAGATGTCGATTGACATTACAACTGAATATTTGAAGATTATAGTTATCAGAGAAGCAAACAAGAGGAATGGAGTTCTACAGACGTAGAGTGAGAGAGAAGAAGCTGTTTCAGTAGAAGAGATGGTTACATTTAACCGTTTCGACAGAAAAATGTTGGGACCTAGATGCCAACCAAGTTGCTCACTTAAATTCATGCAGTCTGGAAACCAGCAAATGTAGCTTGTCGGAATAGTTGCCGTGTAAATACTTGTAGAGGAGACAGAGGGAAGCCACGGCTTGTCTGTGAGAAAGCGACTGTTGACTAGATGCCAAATCAGGACCTATCACATTGTCCAGATGCTGGGATGTGCGGGTTTTGAAATGAGAAATCGGCGAGAGGATTTGAAACTTGTGTCTTTTCATTCGCTAATGCACAAATACCATTGGTATTTGTTCTGAAACCTTATATTTGTCACCCAGCTATGGATTAAATAGTAGGATTTTATGTGAAAAAAAAACCCCAAAAACATTACTATCTCCAAAATTGTAATGCAATATTCTCTCACCAATAAAATTATTCTTTCAATCAGTTTCTCACCAGTTACAACTCTAAGTAAATCACAAATAGTTGATGAAGCGTAAATAAGCAATCAAATTCCAGATGCCGTTTCTTACCATTCGGTTTTGCTTCTGTTTTTGCTGGTGGACTAATAATTCATACTGATGAATATGTAATTAATTTCTGCATACCTTAATATTATGAAAAGCCATATTTTAAATATTTCAATGTGCGTATATAAAAAAATAATTGAACAAAAATAATATCTATCTATCTATCTATCTATCTATCTATCTATCTATCTATCTATCTATCTATCTTAGTCAATGTATTTTCTATCTATCTATCTATCTATCTATCTATCTATCTATCTATCTCAGTCAATCTATCTATCTATCTATCTATCTATCTATCTATCTATCTATCTTGGCATCTATCTATCTATTAACATATACTAACACATATATGTATCTGCCTCAATATAATGTTTCATTATATATATATAAGCCAAGGCCGACCTTTCTATATGCCTATCTATCTATCTATCTATCTATCTATCTATCTATCTATCTATCTATCTATCTCAGTCTGTTCATATCTATCTATCTATCTATCTATCTATCTATCTATCTATCTATCTATGCCTATCTCTCTTGTCATCTATCTATCTATTAAGATATATTAACACATATATGTATCTGCCTCAATATAATGTTTCATTATATATATAAAAGCCAAGGCCGACCTTTCTATCTATCTATCTATCTATCTATCTATCTATCTATCTATCTATCTATCTATCTATCTATCTATCTATGCCTATCCCTCTTGGCATCTATCTATCTATTAACATATATTAACACATATATGTATCTGCCTCAATATAATGTTTCATTATATATATATAAGCCAAGGCCGACCTTTCTATATGCCTATCTATCTATCTATCTATCTATCTATCTATCTATCTATCTATCTCAATCTGTTAATTATCTATCTATCAAGAGACTCGAGTCAATTTTCCGAGACATAGGCTGTAGACCGAAAACAACCTACCCACGAAGTAAGACGGATCGACATGAACCTGATGAATATCGACGAACACAACGGCTCGAACATTAGGACAATGACAACAAAGTTAATGAAAATAGTTCGCATGTAAATAATGAAAATTATAATAACTCCTAATCACAGAAAGTCAGAGAGAAAACATTTACCTATCTATGTATCTGAAGCCTATGGGTTTATCTTTTTTTCGGTTGTAGAAAATATTCAAAATCCAATCTTTCCAGGGAAATAAGCAATCTCTTGAAAAATCTTGATGCCTGACAACTTCTGATTCAGCAAATCTAATTTTACCATTCTTTCTATACTTGTTTTATTTTTTTTAACCTCAGAGATTTTTTTTTACATGAGCATGCTTGTACGGACGACTATTTTTTTTTATATCATAGATGAGTTATTCTAAGATTTTTCTATCCTCACTTGTCAGATGATATCAAGGATTTATCGACTTACTTTTACTTATATGATTATTTAGTTAGATATGTCACAAAGCTTTTCCTTTGAAAATTTTACTTGTTGGATCGAGTAAGAATATAAATTTTTGAAGCTCGTAAATTTCAGGGAAGGAATAAGAAGAAAGTTCTATAACTGAGAAGTCTGAAACTGTTAGAGTAATACTAGTTCAATAGTAAAACGATGGAACGTGGTTGCCAATATAATGGCACGCTTAAATTCATGTAGTCGAGTCATCTGTCAGAAACGTTGCCAATTACCTTACATTAATCCCCAGGCCAATTCCTATAAAAATATTCAGAAAACAGCGCAAAAAAAAAAAAAAAAAAATCACTTGCATTTTCTGTGCGTTCAAATAAGAAATTAGATTGAAGCGTCTTTCGTTCTTATCGAAGAATATAATTCTGCGGAAAGATTTAATTTGAATTTTATTCTTTTTTTTTTTCCATTTACATATTCCGGTTTCATGTCTTTGAGGAATATGTCTAAAATATAAAGGGAATGATTTTAGCTTCAGTTGCTCTTTCGAAAGTCTTCATCTAATTTCTTATTTTCTGATGACAGCAAAATACACATTTTCAAAATTATAAAAGGAAATAAATTTGATTCTGAAGTTTAGAAATGTTAATTTAAATTCTATAAATGTGTGACTTATGGTACGCCGATCCGCCCACGGGACCAGAGGCCATGTTTCAAACCCATACGAACGACAACGTCGCGTCGTCCGTCCACGCACAAGCGAGAAGCAGTCGAGTTCATTTTTTGAAATTATATTTCGTCGTAGTCCCGCACGCAAATACAGCGGGGTGGTCGGCGGGTCGAACACACTACAGACTGAGGTCACACGGGCGGGCAGACCACAGTTTCACAAAGTTGTACAAAACTCAGCTGCTCGGCTTTTGCGCGCGGTCGGTCGATGATGCGGCGTGATCGGCCTTTTGAGCGCAACATTATCTATAATATTCTTCTTCTATATTCTGTGACAGTACAGGAAGAAGGACGATACTGACTCTCCACAACTTCCTGCCCTTTGTAGCCCTCAGTATAGTTTGTCACTTTTCTATATCTCCTAATCCCTGTTCTGTTTCGCACAAATTCGTTAGATACTTTATACGATTTTCTTATGTCCCTATTGTATTTAATATACCACGTGAGTGCCAAATTTTCCAAACCCTCTTTCCTCATTATGAAACCAATAAACTTCAACTGTCTTATTCTGAATCCACGTATAAGTGTTTTTTTTTCTGTTTCCATTTTCTCTAAAAATTATCATCTTTGTTATCATGATCACTTCTTGGGAATCTCAAATTCTTACGTAGGTGCCATATTTATGTTGCCTCATGTCGCTTCTCCGTCTGCATTTCATTGTATTTTATTTTATCTATCTATCTATCTATCTATCTATCTATCTATCTATCTATCTATCTATCGTACAAGTAATTGATCCGTTGGTGTATAATCCAGGTGAATCCTAGTAATATTAATTATTAAAACTGATCCACAGAAAGCTCGATGTTTTTATTTTAACAGAGCATATGTATTTTTTTACAGCAAAAAAACAAAAATTGCCTCAACATAGATATAGCCTATTTCAAGCCGTTCTGTATACGGCTATCATCAATTGAGGTAATTTTTGTTTTTTTGCTGTTATATATATATATATATATATATATATATATATATAATTATTTATTTAAAAAAAATTTATAACATAAATATGTTATAAAATCACTACAAAAATAGCCATTTTGTTTGAACACCCTCGGTGTCTTATCAAGTGATGATGTTGAATGTAAACAAAAAAATTCAACATCATCACTTGATAAGACACCAAATGTTGAAACAAAATGGTTATTTTTGTAGTGATTTTTAACATATTTATGTTATAAATTTTTTAAAATAAATAATTATATCTGCTCTACTTGTATTGAGCACTCTTTTAAGAATAGTATTTGTTGGTTATTGGAATTCATTCCATATACACCAATCATATACTTAGGTATATATATATATATATATATATATATATATATATATATATATATATATATATATGTACGGGTATGATAAAGACATACGTATACGCACATATACTTGAACGTACATATATATTTTTATGAGGTGTTATAAAGACAGTGTTCATTGTTATATAACAGCGCTATTAAGTATATATTAATGAATATAAATATATCCCTCGTCGATAAAACAACTCTGAGTTTCATGCGGATACGCAATTTTGAGGTGCAAAATACTCACTGATCATTAAGCGTTACGTAATTCGCGTTCTCGTGCTGCTGATTTAAAATTGTGCATCCATATGAAACTCCGAGTTATAAATATATAAGTGGCGGCAATTTACCCATCGCACTCTGTTTCTATATGATGAATACCATGAATTTCAGATATGATTAACTGATTTTCTCAGAGATATTTTGAATATTCTTTTTTGATGTTGTGACAAGAGCGATGGTATATACAATATCCATATACCATATAATATATCAATATACCATCGCTCAGGACGGCGCCCTGTAGATGTCACAGCACTCTCACTACCAAAGTACTGTATTTTTATCTCTTTGATGCCAATTATGATGTGACACGTTAGTATGCAACTAAAGTTTTATTTGGCACAATAGAACTAAGTATCTATATCCTTCACAAAAAGAGGTAAGAAGTACGACATGATGGTTCAGGAGATTATTCTACGTTCATTTAAGGCTGAGGATACTATAAAAATATACATGTTAAAGAGTCTGAGAAAAAAAAAAGCATTGCAGATTCTTCTTAGGATTTTCTCAAAGATCTCAAAATATACAGCAGGAACACCAGACCATACGTAGCAACATTATTCAATGCATAGACGAATATTAGACTTATAAATAAATAGGATAGATTCGTTCGAGAAAAAAAAACTGTTTATCACAAAACAATGAAACAAATGGCCCTTGCAGCAGAGCTAGTAATTTATTCAATATAATCTTTCCACTCCAAGTCAGCGGAAAAAGTTAACCCGATAAGGTGCAACAAGTCACACCACTGGAGGTTAACATTAGCCATGCGGATGTAAGGTGAAAAAGAGTTCTCTCAGACGATTAATAAAGAGAAGTTTCATTTTGGAGGTGTTAAAATAAACAAGCCATTACTTGCCCCAGTTAACAACCAATTGTAGGTCAATTTTTATATCAGCTGCCAATTTGGCCTTATCGTGCTGATCAGACTTACTATTAAAACAGGAGTACATAGTTGTGTAACCAGCATAGATGTCGATTTGGGAACTGATGTTGTCAAGAACAACAGCGGACCAGGGGATGCATTAATACAACTAGAGTGGCCGTTCAAGAGAATTTTCATTTTGCGATTTGATAAAAAAGACTGAATCAGTTCAAGAATTCGTCCGTAAAGGTCAACATTTTTTGTTACGAAACGAAGCCTAATGTACTGCCAGGAAAAAGGGCGGGTGAAGCAATATTATTCAATCCATAATTATGCATAAAAATATCGCTAAAATGTACTAGTAAACGAAAGAGAAAAGAATCATTGATTGATTTGTTTTTTATGGTTTATCAACCATTTTTATAGATTATTTCGAGCCAGAGTATATTGGGTTGTATGAATTTTTTTAGATAATAATGATATACTAACACTACTATTTAACATATTCATATCTTTCCAATTAGCATTTGCGCGTAAGTGGATATAACAAACTCGACTGCAAATTGAACTCGGTTCTACGATTTCCAATTCAGAGCTGTTATCCATTACGCTACCTTCATATCCAATATGGATGCACCCGATATTCGTAAGCGCTTATCCATCTAGTTACTGAACAGGCTCGATGTTGGTTGACATCGGTGATCGTACGGAAATTGGTGTTTCATCGTGTTACGACCGCAAGCCGATAGACGAAAAAAAAGCGTGAAGCCGTTTTCGCTTAAACAACCAGTTTATCACTCACGTCTTTTCTTGCCTTTGTTTATTTAGCGTCTGATTTTTACATTGAAGGTCCTATTCAGTTGTGATCCTGAAGATTAGATTTCTCTGTCTGTCGGTGTTATATTTTTTCTTTGCAGTAAGGTTCACTCTTTACAAGGCCCCGGGGAACACTCGAGGTAGAGGCTTACGTAAGGAGGCCATTTGTGTGTACAGGGGTGGGTGATAACGGTTCACTATCAACAGGTCAAGATTGTAGTGACCGGGGAAACATCCTATTGGGAATCGGTTTCACAGGACAAGGGTTCATGGGAAGGAGCTGGTTGCGTGGAACTGACATTTCACCGATATAATACGAAGGGAATGTGGGTGGTTTGTTTCTATGTAAGTGACATGGCGGGTTCTTGCTGGGAAGATTTGACTCGGCGGGACTAGGGAATATAGTTCGTCCGAGCACTTTCCGTGCGGTAGAACAGCAATAGGTTTCTCACATCTCGCCTATGGGGGAGATGTTGATGGGTGGAGAAAAATTCGTCACCCACAAGGGCTCGGAGACACTTTTAGATTTTATCAAGGTTGGAGAGTGAGATCTAGGCAGCTCCAGCCCAAATATGATAAAAATACTCAACCTGACCTGGCTCTTATAAAGGAAGGGGAATGCTGTTTTGAGGTTGAATTATTGTTTGAATCGTCCTGCTTATGGCCCGGAACTGTTCCTGACTGCAGATTTTTTTTTTGGTTCAGTTCCACCACGGGGTTGTTTTGAAAAAGTTTTCCTCCTCTTCATTCTGATCTAAACGAAACTAAATAGCGTTGGACACTGAAGCTGGGCTGTATAAAAAAAAAAAAAAATGTCTCGTTAGTGTTAGTTGAAACTCGGGTGAAATCAGAAAGAGGAAAACATAAAAAGGTAAAAATCACCGGCGTCATATAAAAAGTGTGAGAAAACGACTACTTTTAACATAATTATTATTTATTATCTTAAAACGATCATGTTAATGCTGAAATCTGTTTAACCTGGCTTTTTGTGTCGGGATTCTAAATATTTAACAACAAAACCCATCTTTTAAGTTAAACATTAAAAATGTTATTCGTTGATGGAAAAATAGAAGCAAAGCGTCAATTCAAATAACATTTTTATAATCTTTTCAGAAATCTTACTTATTATAAAACGCAGATTGTGTGTGTGTGTGTGTGTGTGTGTGTGTGTGTGTCTGTGCGTTTATATATGGGATCGTATTTCCTACATTTTTCAACCGATTTCAACAAAACTTCACAGGACTACGTAAAATTACCCTGCGCTGGTTTTGACAGCGCCAAGAATTAGAAAAACACAACAGTTAAGTGTATCGCACCCGGCCGGAAGTTACTGCCGGCTACTCAAACGTTCGAAGGCCGTTAAGTTCCGGTGACTCAGCGTTTTTTTCAGAAAACGATACACAAAAACTAAACAAATGAAACCTAAAAATACACAAGTCCTCCTAACTAAAAATAATAACCGGAAACTACTTTAAATACACATGGTGTCCAAATGAAACCCATGTGTACAGACAAAATGCGAAAGTTAATTTTTTTTGTTCTTCCAGTTACGAGTCCTTTTTTAAAGCTGATCGTTTTGTGTTCATTTTGGTTAGTTCTTTTTTCGTAACAGATTTAATGTTTAGTATAGAGTTTAGAAAAAATTCGCAGTGTGAGATAGGCAAGAAGTAAGGCATGTAGCAACATCAGCACGGCAATGACACTCCTTTAAAGGCAAGGAAGGGCATAAATATTTTAAGTCAAGTGATAGCTATTGCTGTATGAGTCGTACGATATTTGAATCAAGCACGGTCATGCTGCTAGTATATAATAACAATAAAATGTTCAATTTCCCTTACAGTGAAATTTGTTTTATGAAGAAATTAAATGTTCGTAGTATAGTCTATGGGGGAACAGAATTAGTTTATGACGGTCAGCCTACTGTGTTTGTAAGTTCGTAGACAGAAAGTAGTCAGTTGCTGGTTAATCCTTTCTATTGCGTGTGTGGACAAGGCCTTATTCTGCAGCTGCTAGCTGTCTCTCTTCTATTGTGTGTGTCGCTTCGTGTGTTTGTATGTACGTGTGGATAAAACTGGCTTCCCAAATTGGTTTGAGCCTCCAGAAAAAATGCTTCTATTTTTATATCTGTAAAGGGATATAAAATCTAATTTCGTGTAGACGTGTGGATATTTTGAGAACAACGTTTTCATTTGTTAGAAAATAATTTCACATTGGCTCGCGAAAATCTTTTTCTCGAATTTGCGGAAGTGGTGAACGGAGTCATTATTGTTATGTTATAAATGGTCCACAAATAATACGTGGGATGTCTACAACTACGTCCGCAAGTATTTTGGTGGTATTTAGCCAATTAATGGTTGTTTTTAAAACAAACCTTTTGATGCGATTTTACTGGTTTAAAAAGATATACATAGAATTCAATTCGTATCTTATAAGTGGAGTTTAAACAATTTTAAGAAGATTTAGTAGCATTAAGAATAAACTACTAACGAGAAGCTCATCCAATAAGCCTCACTCTCATCTGACTTCTAATCAGTTCTGTCGCTGAATACCTTGGACATTTGAGAGACAAAGGTATGAGTTCATATTTATCGGCTCATACCTGCCTTTATTAAGGGTTACCCTGCTTCTCAGAAACGGTCATAAAAATTATGTAGATTTTAGTTCTTTATTTGTTAGATCTGTAAACGCGGACATAAATACATTATCTGAAGAGAAATCTTATTTATTTTCTTATGCAAGCTTTAAAGTCGGACATCAAAAGCTTATTTGAACAGAAATTCCCTCAATGAAGGACGTAATTTGATCTACAATCATCTTCGCTTTGTGATACCTCCAAAGAGAGAATGAAGATATCTGATTTTATTTACATTTATATTCCTAGGGTATTCATCTCAAGTCGAAAGAAATATTTCGCTACCGCTTACATGAAAATCTGAGTAGCAATTATTCCATCTACATGGCCGTCGCAAAAGATTCCTAGATTAACTTTTATATTTTATTTTATTAACATGTTATTCACAAATAAAGAATTTGCTTTCGTAATATGATGCCAGAACTGTCATTAATAGAACGTTTTCAACGATTTTCAGCAATTCGATTTTCAAATAGGCACTAAAAGAGTGGATCTTCTTTCAAAAGATATAAAATATAGAACCCATAATGCACTTCTCACAACGTTTCCTTCCTCTATAGTTTACCTGTAATATTATAATTATTTTCTTTATTATTAACTCCTGTTGTAAAATGATCATACTTACGATCAACCGACTGGATTTTGCTTATAAAACTGCTCGTCCTGCGTATGACGATAAACTACATTCGACAGCAAGGCCTCTGATCGGGAGATTTTCTCAAGTCCACAGTGACTCGGGGTGGTAGAAGCTGTTAGGGTCCCAGCTATGGGCAAATACTGAACCTCAAAACTGGGGTCAAAACGCTATGAAAGTATAAATAACTTTTATTGTAAAAATACCAGGAATATATTTTTTAAAAAAAAATCAACCATTACATTTTTTAAATAAAAAAAATATTACCAGAAATACATTTTTGTAAATGTAATTACTAATGTCCCAAGAAAATTAAATTTTGGTATTAAATGATCCATAAGGAACTGATTTGGTGCTAAACAAACAAATTATTAGACTGCTTTAATATTAGACATTTTTAAATAGCATTTCCGATGACTACCAAAATATTATCGGACTATCACGATATGGAAGCTACAAACTGTATAGTGATTTTCCAAGCGCAGCTCAGATGGGGCACAAAGCGGAAAGTATGGGGCACCCATTGAGGTTCGAACTCACTACTCAGTCGTAATTGTTCTAGCGAGACAAGCTTGTTAACCATTACACCACCTCGAAGTGCCCAAGCGACAGACTATATGTCAAAAATGGAGCTCATATAGATAATTAAATCTCTGGGAAATGTTTTAATCGATAGCGGAATATGTGAGACCTAAAATTAAAGACATTTTTAGAATAGTTAAAGTTATCTTCCAGAAGTTAAGCAAAGTATTAAGAAACAGGAAAATTTCGTTAGAAACCAAAGAAATAGATTGCTAAACTGCTATGCAATATGAATCTCCTGTGAATCAGTGAATGCGTTTATTTTTCTACACAGATAAAAAGAGACAAAAGAGATATGGTTCTACATAATAATAATAATGAAAGTAGCATGAACAGAGCATGTAAGCAATGAAGAACGCTTAAGGAAAATGGAAACATAAATGGTACTTATACTTAGAATAAGGAGTTAACAGTTGAAATATCTAGAACATATAATGAGAAAAGAGGGCTTGAAGAATTGACACTCACAGGACAGAGAAAATAAAAAAGAGTTTCAGAGGGGAAACGGCGAGTAACCGAGTTTGAGTAGGGAGTGAGAGGGATAGTAAAAAGACAAATGTTGCTAAGAGCTAAAAAATGGTCCTAAGTAGCGGAGAACCTCGACTGCTCAAATCTTGAAGCATATAGAAGAAGAAGAAATATATTCTTTCGTTTATGAAACCTGCAGGATGCTTATTACAAGTTCATTGACATATGAAGAACACGTGTCTTGCTTCAGTGAAAACCCATTTTAAGATAAGCCATTTTTTCTATTTCTTTAAAAATATTCTATTACTACATTACATTGCATTAGAATGGTTGCTTTCCTTGTGGTACAAATGCGAATTCCTTTGGGTGAATAACTTGGCAAGCCTCGTTACATAACTGTTTTATGTCTGTTTTTTCATATCAATCTTTTTTTTTTCCAATCTCGTTGGATATTTCATTTCGTCAGTATGATTAAATTCCTTTAACCAATTCTCATTTTACCAGTCTAAATGGTTGAATACCATTTGCATGAGTTCAAAAGGTTTCTTTGAAAATTATGAAGAAACATTTTTAGCCTCTTGTTATAAATCGACGCGTAGAGCTATTATGGAGTCAAAAAACATGTGTGGGAGGAAAACGTGTGTCAAATTCAATTGACATCGGATATAAAGAGTAGAGAGATGTTAAAGAATCGATAACTATAGGAAAATTACATGGAATTTTATCGAGACTTAATACACATCGCGGTTTGGCCTGTAACTTACGACCGTATCACGTTTAAACAACGGTTCCAGTAAGAAGTTAAGCAAAGTGGAGTCTGGATAGTACTTAGATGGGTGACCGCGTGGGAATGCATATGCAGGTAGTGTAATGGATAACTGCTCGGAAATTCTTAATCAGAGAGCCGAGTTTCAGTTGGCTTCGTTATATTTCCCTACACACACACACTCTTGGGAAAGGTATGCCAACACTTCTCCCCTTCAGCTATGGGTTAATTAGTAAGACTTGTATCACCAAAATCAATATTATCTCAAAAAATGAATAAATAAAAATAAATAAATTTGCGTACAAAATATTTAGGTTTCGGCATTAAATAACCCATAGAGTTTTATATGCCACTAAAAAATGCAGCTAGGAAGTAAGTAAGCAACAGGTTTGCACTGAACAGTTCCAGGGATAGAAGTTAATTGCATAATAGTAGCTTTGTTATGTCGGTTCTAAAGTTCATGGAATCTTTTTATTAAACAAGTAAATTAAAACTATAATTAAATTTGAAATCTGTTTGAAGCTTGGTTTTTATCCTAAGCCGATCAGTGACAGTGAATGCAATGATAAAGGTGGTTTGATTCAAGAGTAGGTTAGGAAAAAAGAAAAAAAGTATTATTAAGGATTATGTAGTCTATAGGATATTAGAAGGAACTGGAAATTAACTTTATATATAATCTGTGTATAAAAATATAAAGCCAAGAAAAATGTTGAGAATAAAGAATTTCTGATGAAAAAAAAAAACTTGCTTAAAAAAAAAATATTCAGGTAAAACAGTTCCAAACGTCAGATATATTAATATTTATTGTATCAAAAAATACAATTTTGGCACATAGCCTGAAATGGCGAGGGGTCGAGGCTGGTTGACACTAACTATCTTATACCTAGCTAATCTGATTCACGACTCATTCACTCATTACAATTTCCACATTCACCATAAAAACTCGCCCGTCACAACTCAATCCTCCATACACCATAATACCGCATCCTCTCAAGGGGGGGGGGGCTACAAAACGCACCGCATGCCATAAAAATTTTAATAATAATAAATAATACATAAAAATCTAATCATGAAAAATGAGAGGGGAGGGAGATGAACCCAATAAAAAACTAAAAATCAACACAAAGCAAACTAATTATAACTGATGTTAGTAGGGCCCGTCCAACCCTCAAAACAGAGAGGCCGCTGTATTCTGCCCATGGGACAAAATCAAGAGACACTCTCGCTAAGGGAATGTGAAAAGGATAGAAAAATCTGACCCAGACGAGATAAAAAGGGGCCAAAACAAACTGGGGAGGTTGGGAATCAAACGTCAGATATATTTTGAAGAGTTATCCTTATTTACACTATTGTCCTCATCTAGTGTCCTCATCTTTGTTGTTGTTATCAAAACGTTTCCAACTTTGTGTCTTCCAGCCTGCATCAAGTTATATCGATCTGGGTAATCTACAGGGAATTCCAAACTGGGTACTTTATTTAATCTACGGAGGTAGATTGTTCTCGTTCCAATGCCTATGTATAAGGATATCTTACTTCCCACTTAATTCAAGTACACACTCGTCCAGGGATTGAACTCACACTATTTATGGCACCAATTTCACGACCAAACACTTCTATCCACTAGGTCCTTGACCCATAGCACAATTCTCTGTGAATTAATTTGAAGCCTTAAAATTCACCTTCCTGCTGATGAGTACTGCTGAGAGAGGAGATGTAGATTGAACTTTGTTAAACATTGTTAATTTTTTTTTTAAATACGCTCTTCCCTTTTCAACACAAAAAAGCAATCAAAGCTGATCACAGAGGCAAAGACCTTAAAACGTAGAGATGTCTTCTTATTGACATGGCAGTTCATCATGTAGACTGTAATGTGCTTTTAAAACTATCAAAATGCAAGGAAGTTAAGTGGAAATCTAACAAAAATGTGGCATATGAAAACATCAATAATACCAGTTGTATTTGATTTGAAATAGGTCTGATAGGCTCTTTGAAGCAATGCCTGGTATCCAATGCGATAAAGCAATATAAAAAAATTGCTCCCACAAGCACAGCTCACACCTTAGGAAGTGATTCATCTATGTCAAATCTGTGTTCTTATGTTGTTTTATTTTTATTTTCAATTATTTTTAATGTTCAGTGGGAAATAACAGTATGCCTTTCTCAGAGGTATCTGGTTGGGACACGGGATGAAATCAGTATACAGTAGAAATAAACGCAAATAATAATAATAATAATAATAATAATATAGGACTTTAAAATACACAGAGACAGAACAATGCAATCTAGTCCCTCAGACATTGTCATCAAAGACGAGAAAGCATAATGTGCTTTCTTATTGAAATGGCAGTCCCTGCAGATTATAATGTAAATTTGAAGAGCCTGAAAAAATCTATCAAAATAAAATGATCTTGAAGTGGAAATCTAAAAAGAACGTGACAACATCAGTAATTTTCAATTGTAGTAGGAGAACTCGGATTGATTGGAAATGATTCCGATAGAATCATTGAAGAGATTACTCGGAACCCAAGACTTAAAGGAATACAAAAAATTGCACATACAAGTACAGTTCACACATTACGTTTGTTTTTATCTAAGTAAAATATGTGTGATCGTACTTTTTTTTACAAAACTGTCTTGTAGAAAATGTCGTGAAGCCATTTCTAATCTTAGGTCTCTGGTTGGGACCCGTAGGCAGATGCGTATACAACAGAAATCCAAAGAAAAAAATAATAATGGCAGGCTTCGTTCTCATAATTTCTAATCTAAACTGGTCTTAGTGAATTAAGGTATTCTAAAATAAATACCTTTTCAGTATCATAGATTTGCTCGTCAGTCGACTGACCTTAACTAGTTGTGCATATCCCCTATGAAGTGACGACCTATGAATATCAGTTCATTGGCGTAAGAGCATTATGGCCGTGTGTCGATAGATTTCTTTTTTTTAAGTTTAATGAATCAGTGAGCCAAGGCAACTGGAGAGTCATATGTGGAACTTCTTAGGAACATCGTCCATTGCAAACCGTCCAAGCGGACTGGTTTAACTGACCGGATGGTGTTTCTTACTGACGCCTACCTGCAATGTCAAGCGCTGTTTTTATCAAAACCTATCAGCATATCACGTATATTTAAGTGTGATGCATGTGCGCAGTATACAGTTATTGGATTTATTCTCATGATGTTTATATTGGGCTTTGTATATTTGTACACCAGCGTCACATTCATGTTGTGCTTCTTTCTCGGCAATCAAAATATTTGTTTATGTTTTACAAAAGTTTACAGATTTCAAAAGAAGAACCACGAGAAACATTGTAAAAACATGAATAAGCTTAAACATAGAAAAAATGTCTATTCAAGCAAAAATAAAATTGACATATTTTCCAAAGCCATGGGGAGAAATTTTGATAAATATTTATCGTTTGCAAAACATGAATAATGACTTTTTATTTTTGTATCGAAAAAGCCTATTTAGATCGGTGAATATTGCATTGCATCTTTCCCTATTAGTGGGCGTGTGCGGGCGTGTGCGTTCATATATGCGTTTGTCTTTGTGTGTGTGTGATCTTTGAGTTTTTTTTAAATTACGAGAGGGTCAGAAAAGTCCTCGGCCCCATCCATTTTATCAGATTTGGATAAGTTTTTTTTTTTTTCCAATCGAGAAATGTTCAGCACACACTCGAATTAATACAACGCTATTTGAAGGCGAAAAAAACAAAGAAAAAAGGACATTAATGCCTCCTTCTTACTTTCTTTACCCTTTTACCCTTATTGGTTTATAGAGATATTTACTGCTGACGTCACTTACATCATGAGGATATTTTAACGGGTTGTTTTTTTTTTCTGCTGTCACCACAACCCGTAATATAAACAGAAAAATAGCAACGTTATTTATTATTGTTGTATTTTTGTCGTTATTTTTTCTAGCATTTAACACATATTTTGAGCGTCTTTCCTTCGCTTCCATGTCAGTTATCAGCTGACACTTTATGTTTCCTTAGAAATTATTCGCTGCAATTACGTGGATCTGTAAAATCACTTAAACAGAAGTCAAATATATGCATATGGAATGATGTAAATATATATATATATATATATATATATATATATATATATATATATATATATATATATTGAACAATGAAAAAAAATATTAAAAATTAAAATCCCCAGACACACTGGGTTGTAGATTAATATTCTTTCGTGTTTTTTTTTATTATTATTTTATTTAGATTCCTCGACTAGTTTCGACCCAAAATGGCCATCATCGGGAGGAGAAACATTTCTGCATGCTGGTAGCAGTAAACTGCAGAAATTTATGTCTTGATGGAGAAAATGAACTTTTGTCTGTAGGTTTCATTTGTTTTTTTTTTAATTTTTTTATCTTTTTAACATGAATCTTCTAATATTCCTTGTGTTGGTTAAACAGTCTCTTTTAAGTTGTTATTTGAGATAAGAGCTGAATGGATCTATATATATATATATATATATACATATATATATATATATATATATATGTTATGAAATATTTTAATTAAATAGTATTAATTACATTTACCGGCAGGAATTTTCGAGAAATTTCGTAGAAAATATGTGCTTCTTCGACAGTAATCGAATATGTAACCCTTAGTGGGGACCGTCATTTGACCTGACCTGCTGGACTGTCGGTTCCTAAAAAACTGAGCTGCTTGACCCGCATAAGTCGAATACCTATATATATATATATATATATATATATATATATATATATATATATATATATATCGTTTCATGTACCCAATAAAAGAAGAAAAAAGCTAGAATAATATCATACCGATAATTTCAGCGATGATGATAAAGATAAAAATTAACACGTTTATAACCGTTTCACTTAAACAATAAAATTATAACAAGATTTATAATATATCTGTCTGTATCTCTGAGATGAGGTATTATGATTGCTTACTTTATTTATATTATTCAGATTGTTATCCCCATCTTCATTATCATATTCACAACCTTCAGCCGTTGTACGCATCGGCCTTCTTTCGGTAACTGGAATTTCGAACCGATGTCTTCTAAAAGCTCAGCAAAGTACCAAGAAACAGGGACATTTCCTTAGAAACAAGAAAAATGAACTGTTAAGAAAAAAAAAAAGAATAATGAACTGTTAAGTAATATTATATAACAATAAAAACCTTCACTCCTTGAAAACACTTTCTATCTAACATTTCCACGTTCGGGTCAGTCAATCAAAATCCACATCTTTATTTTGTCTACTATCTGAATTTAAGGTCAGCCTCAGAAGGTTTTAGTCAAATACAGTGCCACTAAAGAATAATAGCCTGAAACTATTATTGAACAAAAGCTACAAAGAGCAGAAAGTTGTGGGGAACTGTGATAGCCCACGTTTTCCAGGGACTCGGCACACAGAAGAACTATTAGAAGAAGAAATATGAAAAATATTGAAACACTGAAGAAGAAGAAGAAGATGAAGAAGAAGAAGATGAAGAAGAAGAAAGAAGACGAAGAAGAAAGAAGACGACGACGACGACGACGACGACGAAGAAGAAGAAGAAGAAGAAGAAGAAGAAGAAGAAGAAGAAGAAGAAGAAGAAATTTTGAAGGGATGTGCGTGTCTCTGGCTTCTCTTTAACTAGTCCTGGGTGTATCTATCTTCTTCACTTGCTGTGTGCATATATCCAATTTTTAACATGGTTTACTTATAACTGTGCAGCGTTAAACATCAGTTTGAGATCTAGTTCCACACAGTGTGGCTATGAGGTAACTTCTGTTAACCCTCTTAAGACACCGAGATCTTTTGATAATCTAATAATTACCGAGCAAAAAAAATATTTCGCTATATCTTAAGGTTAGCGCATTGCATATTTCTGCCACCACAGATCAATTTCTCTTAGATTGATATTAAAATAGATTCAGAAATCGGTTATTCCCTGGCATAAATCCGATTCTGCAAGTGGAATTAGGATTCATTCAGCCTAATTTTTTATTCATTTTTGTTTTTCTATCAAATGGATTAGCCGCTGAACTTGCATATTTTTGTGAGTTATGTCTTTTTGAATCGCAGCCCTTAAGAAATGAGTTTCCCTTCTATATCACTTCCTCCATCTGTGACATTATCCTACCTTGTTTCATTCTTTGAAGTCTTAACTTTCCAGTTGACTTGAGGAATTTCCCCAGCAGTCATGAATCCTGAGTTATCTCCACAGTTAAAAGACGAAAAAATATATTGAAAGAAAGAATTTCTAGGAATGGCATGAAAGTATGTTCGTTTGAAGAACTAACTACCCCGTAATATGCTTTGAGAAAAATCGGAAAATCAAAATCGTAGGAAATATTAAAAATAAATGTATACATGATTATCATGTATAGAAAATAATGACGCGCCGCAATATTTATTGAATTCAAAATATGGTTACAGGAAGCAATATAAATGCTCTGCTGAAGTTATTTGCTCAGCCAATCAGAGAGTTCTGTAATATATAGGAGGTATAATCAAGAAATAATAAATATGACGTTATAAAGACATGACCCCTAGGATGAGTGGGCTGGGGAGATTCCCAATTTAACAGGAAGATCATGGGTTCTACCATTCGTCCACGCTTAGAATATTGCTGCCACATATGGCATATCGCTATTTACCTGGAGCTCCTTCATTAAAATCTAAAGAAGAATTGGCAATATTATTAGTCCTGATCCGGCGTCACTTTCCCACCGCCGTAAGGTTGCCTTTCTGTGCCTTTTCTATCAATACTTTCATGGTAATTGTTCGAATGAGTTCTTCGCTATAGTACCCAGACATTTTGAATTTAAGCGCAGTTCTAGACCGGCGTCGAGATGTCATCAATTTACATCTGGCTAGATGTAACTGTAACTTCTGGGCTGACAGTTTCTTTTCTCGCACTTCTATCTTGTGGAAATCTATTTCGGCTTCATGCTTTTAAACTAACTTCAATCTGCAAAAAAATTAAATGTAATGTCAATCGCTATCTCTCTTCCCGCTCATCATTAAGGTTTTTGTTCCTAATTCTTACACACTCTGTAACACCTTGAGCCTAAATGGCTGTTCTGCGCTGCATGGAGGGATACCGATAAAAAAATGTCACAGTGGATTACTGGAACTGAAAGAGAAGGAAAAGAATTTAGAAAAAAACTGCAGGCCAAATCCTAAGCAGGAAACAAAGATAAGCAAGTATACTCGTTCAAAGGACTGAGAAGTGCCTAGTTAAAGTAGACTTTATCAGGAACCGGAAATCCAATCTCTTATGGGGTCCTCCCTTTTTTCATATAAGTAGACTCGATCAGAGTGCTACTTGAACTGCTGCCGTTAAATATCCAGAGACTGTCAGTGACAGTGAGTTGAGATAGTAAGAAGACTGAGATTGTGATTGAGTTGGAGGTAGAGTAATAGTGTGAGGTAACCTCTTGTAGAAGTCAGTTACCAGCACGTAGACTCTAAGGAAGTCCTACTTCGAGACTGTATATCTCTATATGTTATTGCTACTAACCGCGTTCTTGTATTATTGTGTACATACATTTTATTTCTTATATTTAATTCTTACGTTTGTCATTCATTGGAGACTGAATTTCATCTCGGAATCCACAACACAATCCTAAGCATTAAACAGGGAATACATTTAGTCATTTCCAAAAGTAATATAAAAAACCATTCCGTAAGAGGTAGATCTTAATTTTAATGTCTCATCGGATATATTCATATTTTACAGGGAAACAATCATGGCTTATTAGAAATCCTATCAGAATTAAATCTGAGGCCACAATCTTAAGAATATAAGTTGATGACACAGTGTTGATAGAATCCACTGAAAGGAAAATACAGAAACTCAAAAGGAATGAAGCAAAGGAAGCAAAGAAGAAACTATCTGACAATATTTCTGAGATGAGGTATTTATGTACATTATTTACATTATTCGGACTATTGTCCCCATCTTTGTCGCCATATTTATTACAACGATTCGGCATTTCAGTATCTGTCTATATTTCTGAGATGAGGTATTATGTACATTATTTACATTATTCGGACTATTGTCCCCATCTTTGTCGCCATATTTATTACAACGTTTCGGCATTTCAGTATCTGTCTATATTTCTGAGATGAGGTATTATGTACATTATTTACATTATTCGGACTATTGTCCCCATCTTTGTCGCCATATTTATTACAACGTTTCGGCCTTTCAGTATCTGTCTATATTTATGAGATGAGGTATTATGTACACTATTTACATTATTCAGATTATTGTCCTCATCTTTGTCGCTATATTTATTACAAAGTTTCGGCCTTTCAGTATCAATCTATATTTCTGAGATGAGGTATTATGTACATTATTTACATTATTCGGACTATTGTCCTCATCTTTGTCGCCATATTTATTACAACGTTTCGGCATTTCAGTATCTGTCTATATTTCTGAGATGAGGTATTATGTACACTATTTACATTATTCGGACTATTGTCCTCATCTTTGTCGCCATATTTATTACAACGTTTCGGCATTTCAGTATCTGTCTATATTTCTGAGATGAGGTATTATGTACATTATTTACATTATTCGGACTATTGTCCCCATCTTTGTCGCCATATTTATTACAACGTTTCGGCATTTCAGTATCTGTCTATATTTCTGAGATGAGGTATTATGTACACTATTTACATTATTCTGACTATTGTCCTCATTTTGTCGCCATATTTATTACAACGTTTCGGACTTTTAGTATCTGTCTATATTTCTGTGATGAGGTATTATGTACATTATTTACATTATTCGGACTATTGTCCCCATCTTTGTCGCCATATTTATTACAACGTTTCGGCCTTTCAGTATCTGTCTATATTTCTGAGATGAGGTATTATGTACATTATTTACATTATTCGGACTATTGTCCCCATCTTTGTCGCCATATTTATTACAACGTTTCGGCCTTTCAGTATCTGTCTATATTTCTGAGATGAGGTATTATGTACATTATTTACATTATTCGGACTATTGTCCCCATCTTTGTCGCCATATTTATTACAACGTTTCGGCCTTTCAGTATCTGTCTATATTTCTGAGATGAGGTATTATGTACATTATTTACATTATTCGGACTATTGTCCCCATCTTTGTCGCCATATTTATTACAACGTTTCGGCCTTTCAGTATCTGTCGATATTTCTGAGATGAGGTATTATGTACATTATTTACATTATTCGGACTATTGTCCCCATCTTTGTCGCCATATTTATTACAACGTTTCAGCCTTTCAGTATCTGTCTATATTTCTGAGATGAGGTATTATGTACATTATTTACATTATTCGGACTATTGTCCCCATCTTTGTCGCCATATTTATTACAACGTTTCGGCCTTTCAGTATCTGTCTATATTTCTGAGATGAGGTATTATGTACATTATTTACATTATTCGGACTATTGTCCCCATCTTTGTCGCTATATTTATTACAACGTTTCGGCCTTTCAGTATCTGTCTATATTTCTGAGATGAGGTATTATGTACATTATTTACATTATTCGGACTATTGTCCCCATCTTTGTCGCCATATTTATTACAACGTTTCTGCCTTTCAGTATCTGTCTATATTTCTGAGATGAGGTATTATGTACATTATTTACATTATTCGGACAATTGTCCCCATCTTTGTCGCCATATTTATTACATTGTTTCGGCCTTTCAGTATCTGTCGATATTTCTGAGATGAGGTATTATGTACATTATTTACAGTATTCGGACTATTGTCCCCATATTTGTCGCCATATTTATTACAACGTTTCGGCATTTCAGTATCTGTCTATATTTCTGAGATGAGGTATTATGTACATTATTTACATTATTCGGACTATTGTCCCCATCTTTGTCGCCATATTTATTACAACGTTTCGGCCTTTCAGTATCTGTCTATATTTCTGAGATGAGGTATTATGTACATTATTTACATTATTCGGACTATTGTCCCCATCTTTGTCGCCATATTTATTACAACGTTTCGGCCTTTCAGTATCTGTCTATATTTCTGAGATGAGGTATTATGTACATTATTTACATTATTAGGACTATTTTCCCCATCTTTGTAGGCTTTTTTTTTACAACGTTTCGGCCTTTCAGTATCTGTCTATATTTCTGAGATGAGGTATTATGTACATTATTTTACATTATTCTGACTATTGTCCCCATCTTTGTCGCCATATTTATTACAACGTTTCGGCCTTTCAGTATCTGTCTATATTTCTGAGATGAGGTATTATGTACATTATTTACATTATTCGGACTATTGTCCCCATCTTTGTCGCCATATTTATTACAACGTTTCGGCCTTTTCAGTATCTGTCTATATTTCTGAGATGAGGTATTATGTACATTATTTACATTATTCGGACTATTGTCCCCATCTTTGTCGCCATATTTATTACAACGTTTGGCCTTTCAGTATCTGTCTATATTTCTGAGATGAGGTATTATGTACATTATTTACATTATTCGGACTATTGTCCCCATCTTTGTCGCCATATTTATTACAACGTTTCGGCCTTTCAGTATCTGTCTATATTTCTGAGATGAGGTATTATGTACATTATTTACATTATTCGGACTATTGTCCCCATCTTTGTCGCCATATTTATTACAACGTTTCGGCCTTTCAGTATCTGTCTATATTTCTGAGATGAGGTATTATGTACATTATTTACATTATTCGGACTATTGTCCCCATCTTTGTCGCCATATTTATTACAACGTTTCGGCCTTTCAGTATCTGTCTATATTTCTGAGATGAGGTATTATGTACATTATTTACATTATTCGGACTATTGTCCCCATCTTTGTCGCCATATTTATTACAACGTTTCGGCCTTTTCAGTATCTGTCTATATTTTGAGATGAGGTATTATGTACATTATTTATATTATTCGGACTATTGTCCCCATCTTTTGTCGCCATATTTATTACAACGTTTCAGCCTTTCAGTATCTGTCTATATTTCTGAGATGAGGTATTATGTACATTATTTACATTATTCGGACTATTGTCCCATCTTTGTCGCCATATTTATTACAACGTTTCGGCCTTTCAGTATCTGTCTATATTTCTGAGATGAGGTATTATGTACACATTATTTACATTATTCGGACTATTGTCCCCATCTTTGTCGCCATATTTATTACAACGTTTCGGCCCTTCAGTATCTGTCTATATTTCTGAGATGAGGTATTATGTACATTATTTACATTATTCGGACTATTGTCCCCATCTTTTGTCGCCATATTTATTACAACGTTTCGGCCTTTCAGTATCTGTCTATATTTCTGAGATGAGGTATTATGCACATTATTTACATTATTCGGACTATTGTCCCCATCTTTGTCGCCATATTTATTACAACGTTTCGGCCCTTCAGTATCTGTCTATATTTCTGAGATGAGGTATTATGCACATTATTTACATTATTCGGACTATTGTCCCCATCTTTGTCGCCATATTTATTACAACGTTTCGGCCCTTCAGTATCTGTCTATATTTCTGAGATGAGGTATTATGTACATTATTTACATTATTCGGACTATTGTCCCTCATCTTTGTCGCCATATTTATTACAACGTTTCGGCCTTTCAGTATCTGTCTATATTTCTGAGATGAGGTATTATGTACATTATTTACATTATTCGGACTATTGTCCCCATCTTTGTCGCCATATTTATTACAACGTTTCGGCCTTTCAGTATCTGTCTATATTTCTGAGATGAGGTATTATGTACATTATTTACATTATTCGGACTATTGTCCCCATCTTTGTCGCCATATTTATTACAATGTTTCGGCCCTTCAGTATCTGTCTATATTTCTGAGATGAGGTATTATGTACATTATTTACATTATTCGGACTATTGTCCCCATCTTTGTCGCCATATTTATTACAACGTTTCGGCCTTTCAGTATCTGTCTATATTTCTGAGATGAGGTATTATGTACATTATTTACATTATTCGGACTATTGTCCTCATCTTTGTCGCCATATTTATTACAACGTTTCGGCCTTTCAGTATCTGTCTATATTTCTGAGATGAGGTATTATGCACATTATTTACATTATTCGGACTATTGTCCCTCATCTTTGTCGCCATATTTATTACAACGTTTCGGCCTTCAGTATCTGTCTATATTTCTGAGATGAGGTATTATGCACATTATTTACATTATTCGGACTATTGTCCTCATCTTTGTCGCCATTTTTATTACAACGTTTCGGCCTTTCAGTATCTGTCTATATTTATGAGATGAGGTATTATGTACATTATTTACATTATTCGGACTATTGTCCCCATCTTTGTCGCCATATTTATTACAACGTTTCGGCCCTTCAGTATCTGTCTATATTTCTGAGATGAGGTATTATGTACATTATTTACATTATTCGGACTATTGTCCTCATCTTTGTCGCCATATTTATTACAACGTTTCGGCCTTTCAGTATCTGTCTATATTTCTGAGATGAGGTATTATGTACATTATTTACATTATTCGGACTATTGTCCTCATCTTTGTCGCCATATTTATTACAACGTTTCGGCCCTTCAGTATCTGTCTATATTTCTGAGATGAGGTATTATGTACATTATTTACATTATTCGGACTATTGTCCCCATCTTTGTCGCCATATTTATCACAACGTTTCGGCCTTTCAGTATCTGTCTATATTTCTGAGATGAGGTATTATGTACATTATTTACATTATTCGGACTATTGTCCCCATCTTTGTCGCCATATTTATTACAACGTTTCGGCCCTTCAGTATCTGTCTATATTTCTGAGATGAGGTATTATGTACATTATTTACATTATTCGGACTATTGTCCCCATCTTTGTCGCCATATTTATTACAACGTTTTCGGCCTTTCAGTATCTGTCTATATTTCTGAGATGAGGTATTATGTACATTATTTACATTATTCGGACTATTGTCCCCATCTTTGTCGCCATATTTATCACAACAACGTTTCGGTATCTTTCAGTATCTGTTACATATTTCTGAGATGAGGTATTATTACAACATTATTTTACATTATTCTGAGGACTATTGTCCTTATCTTTGTCGCCATATTTATTACAACGTTTCGGCCTTTCAGTATCTGTCTATATTTCTGAGATGAGGTATTATGCACATTATTTACATTATTCGGACTATTGTCCCCATCTTTGTCGCCATATTTATTACAACGTTTCGGCCTTTCAGTATCTGTCTATATTTCTGAGATGAGGTATTATGTACATTATTTACATTATTCGGACTATTGTCCCCATCTTTGTCGCCATATTTATTACAACGTTTCGGCCTTTCAGTATCTGTCTATATTTCTGAGATGAGGTATTATGCACATTATTTACATTATTCGGACTATTGTCCCCATCTTTGTCGCCATATTTATTACAACGTTTCGGCCCTTCAGTATCTGTCTATATTTCTGAGATGAGGTATTATGCACATTATTTACATTATTCGGACTATTGTCCCCATCTTTGTCGCCATATTTATTACAACGTTTCGGCCTTTCAGTATCTGTCTATATTTCTGAGATGAGGTATTATGTACATTATTTACATTATTCGGACTATTGTCCCTCATCTTTGTCGCCATATTTATCACAACGTTTCGGCCCTTCAGTATCTGTCTATATTTCTGAGATGAGGTATTATGCACATTATTTACATTATTCGGACTATTGTCCCCATCTTTGTTGCCATATTTATCACAACGTTTCGGGCCCTTCAGTATCTGTCTATATTTCTGAGATGAGGTATTATGCACATTATTTACATTATTCGGACTATTGTCCTCATCTTTGTCGCCATATTTATCACAACGTTTCGCCCTTCAGTATCTGTCTATATTTCTGAGATGAGGTATTATGCACATTATTTACATTATTCGACTATTGTCCCCATCTTTGTCGCCATATTTATCACAACGTTTCGGCCCTTCAGTATCTGTCTATATTTCTGAGATGAGGTATTATGCACATTATTTACATTATCGGACTATTGTCCTCATCTTTGTTGCCATATTTATCACAACGTTTCGGCCCTTCAGTATCTGTCTATATTTCTGAGATGAGGTATTATGCACATTATTTACATTATTCGGACTATTGTTCTCATCTTTGTTGCCATATTTATCACAACGTTTCAGCCCTTCAGTATCTGTCTATATTTCTGAGATGAGGTATTATGTACATTATTTACATTATTCGGACTATTGTCCCTCATCTTTGTTCGCCATATTTATTACAACGTTTCGGCTATTTTCAGTATCTGTCTATATTTCTGAGATGAGGTATTATGCACATTATTTACATTATTCGGACTATTGTCCTCATCTTTGTCGCCATATTTATTACAACGTTTCGGCCCTTCAGTATCTGTCTATATTTCTGAGATGAGGTATTATACACATTATTTACATTATTCGGACTATTGTCCTCATCTTTGTTGCCATATTTATCACAACGTTTCGGCCCTTCAGTATCTGTCTATATTTCTGAGATGAGGTATTATGCACATTATTTACATTATTCGACTATTGTCCCTCATCTTTTGTCGCCATATTTATCACAACGTTTCGGCCCTTCAGTATCTGTCTATATTTCTGAGATGAGGTATTATGTACATTATTTACATTTATTCGGACTATTGTCCTCATCTTTGTCGCCATTATTTATTACAACGTTTCGGCCCTTCAGTATCTGTTCATATTTTGAGATGAGGTATTATGCACATTATTTACATTATTCGGACTATTGTCCTCATCTTTTGTCGCCATATTTATTACAACGTTTCGCCCTTCAGTATCTGTCTATATTTGAGATGAGGTATTATGCACATTATTTACATTATTCGACTATTGTTCTCATCTTTGTCGCCATATTTATACATTACAACGTCCTCATCTTTGTTGCCATATTTTTCGCCCCTTCAGTATCTGTCTATATTTCTGAGATGAGGTATTATGCACATTATTTACATTATTCGGACTATTGTCCTCATCTTTGTTGCCATATTTATTACAACGTTTCGCCCTTCAGTATCTGTCTATATTTCTGAGATGAGGTATTATGCACATTATTTACATTATTCGACTATTGTCCTCATCTTTTGTTGCCATATTTATCACAACGTTTCAGCCCTTCAGTATCTGTCTATATTTCTGAGATGAGGTATTATGCACATTATTTACATTATTAGGACTATTGTCCTCATCTTTGTTGCCATATTTATCACAACGTTTCGGCCCTTCAGTATCTGTCTATATTTCTGAGATGAGGTATTATGCACATTATTTACATTATTCGGACTATTGTCCTCATCTTTGTTGCCATATTTATCACAACGTTTCGCCCTTCAGTATCTGTCTATATTTGAGATGAGGTATTATGCACATTATTTACATTATTCGACTATTGTCCTCATCTTTGTTGCCATATTTATCACAACGTTTCGCCCCTTCAGTATCTGTCTATATTTCTGAGATGAGGTATTATGCACATTATTTACATTATTCGGACTATTGTTCTCATCTTTGTTGCCATATTTATCACAACGTTTCGCCCTTCAGTATCTGTCTATATTTCTGAGATGAGGTATTATGCACATTATTTACATTATTCGGACTATTGTCCTCATCTTTGTTGCCATATTTATCACAACGTTTCGCCCTTCAGTATCTGTCTATATTTCTGAGATGAGGTATTATGCACATTATTTACATTATTCGGACTATTGTTCCATCTTTTTGCCATATTTATGCAACGTTTCGCCCTTCAGTATCTGTCTATATTTCTGAGATGAGGTATTATGCACATTATTTACATTGTCTGGACTATTGTCCTCATCTTTTGTTGCCATATTTATCACAACGTTTCGCCCTTCAGTATCTGTTCATATTTCTGAGATGAGGTATTATGCACATTATTTACATTATTCGGACTATTGTCCTCATCTTTGTTGCCATATTTATCACAACGCTTCGCCCTTCAGTATCTGGTCTATATTTCTGAGATGAGGTATTATGCACATTATTTACATTATTCGGACTATTGTCCTCATCTTTGTCGCCATATTTATCACAACGCTTCGCCCTTCAGTATCTGTCTATATTTCTGAGATGAGGTATTATGCACATTATTTACATTATTCGGACTATTGTCTTCATCTTTGTCGCCATATTTATCACAACGTTTCGCCCTTCAGTATCTGTCTATATTTCTGAGATGAGGTATTATGCACATTATTTACATTATTCGACTATTGTCCTCATCTTTGTTGCCATATTTATCACAACGTTTCGGCCCTTCAGTATCTGTCTATATTTCTGAGATGAGGTATTATGCACATTATTTACATTATTCGGACTATTGTTCTCATCTTTGTTGCCATATTTTATCACAACGTTTCGCCCTTCAGTATCTGTCTATATTTCTGAGATGAGGTATTATGCACATTATTTACATTATTCGGACTATTGTCCTCATCTTTGTTGCCATATTTATCACAACGTTTCGGCCCTTCAGTATCTGTCTATATTTCTGAGATGAGGTATTATGCACATTATTTACATTATTCGGACTATTGTCCTCATCTTTGTTGCCATATTTATCACAACGTTTCGCCCTTCAGTATCTGTCTATATTTCTGAGAGATGAGGTATTATGCACATTATTTACATTATTCGGACTATTGTTCTCATCTTTGTTGCCATATTTATCACAACGTTTCGCCCTTCAGTATCTGTCTATATTTCTGAGATGAGGTATTATGCACATTATTTTACATTATTCGGACTATTGTCCTCATCTTTGTTGCCATATTTATCACAACGCTTCGCCCTTCAGCATCTGTCTATATTTTGAGATGAGGTATTATGCACATTATTTACATTATTCGACTATTGTTCTCATCTTTGTCGCCATATTTATCACAACGTTTCGCCCTTCAGTATCTGTCTATATTTCTGAGATGAGGTATTATGCACATTATTTACATTATTCTTCGGACTATTGTTCTCATCTTTGTCGCCATATTTATCACAACGTTTCGGCCCTTCAGTATCTGGTATATTTCTGAGATGAGGTATTATGCACATTATTTACATTATTCGGACTATTGTCCTCATCTTTGTTGCCATATTTATCACAACGTTTCGGCCCCTTCAGTATCTGTCTATATTTCTGAGATGAGGTATTATGCACATTATTTACATTATTCGGACTATTGTCCTCATCTTTTGTTGCCATATTTATCACAACGTTTCGGCCCTTCAGTATCTGTCTATATTTCTGAGATGAGGTATTATGCACATTATTTACATTATTGGACTATTGTCCTCATCTTTGTTGCCATATTTATCACAACGTTTTGGCCCTTCAGTATCTGTCTATATTTCTGAGATGAGGTATTATGCACATTATTTACATTATTCGGACTATTGTCCTCATCTTTGTTGCCATATTTATCACAACGTTTCGGCCCTTCAGTATCTGTCTATATTTCTGAGATGAGGTATTATGCACATTATTTACATTATTCGACTATTGTCCTCATCTTTGTTGCCATATTTATCACAACGTTTCGCCCTTCAGTATCTGTCTATATTTCTGAGATGAGGTATTATGCACATTATTTACATTATTCGGACTATTGTCCCTCATCTTTGTTGCCATATTTATCACAACGTTTCGCCCCTTCAGTATCTGTCTATATTTCTGAGATGAGGTATTATGCACATTATTTACATTATTCGGACTATTGTCCTCATCTTTGTCGCCATATTTATCACAACGTTTCGGCCCTTCAGTATCTGTCTATATTTCTGAGATGAGGTATTATGCACATTATTTACATTATTCGGACTATTGTCCTCATCTTTGTTGCCATATTTATCACAACGTTTCGGCCCTTCAGTATCTGTCTATATTTCTGAGATGAGGTATTATGCACATTATTTACATTATTCGGACTATTGTCCTCATCTTTGTTGCCATATTTATCACAACGTTTCGCCCCTTCAGTATCTGTCTATATTTCTGAGATGAGGTATTATGCACATTATTTACATTATTCGGACTATTGTCCTCATCTTTGTTGCCATATTTATCACAACGTTTCGGCCCTTCAGTATCTGTCTATATTTCTGAGATGAGGTATTATGCACATTATTTACATTATTCGACTATTGTCCTCATCTTTGTTGCCATATTTATCACAACGTTTCGGCCCTTCAGTATCTGGTCTATATTTCTGAGATGAGGTATTATGCACATTATTTACATTATTCGGACTATTGTCCTCATCTTTGTCGCCATATTTATCACAACGTTTCGCCCTTCAGTATCTGTCTATATTTCAGAGATGAGGTATTATGTACATTATTTACATTATTCGGACTATTGTCCTCATCTTTGTTGCCATATTTATCACAACGTTTCGCCCTTCAGTATCTGTCTATATTTCTGAGATGAGGTATTATGCACATTATTTACATTATTCGGACTATTGTCCTCATCTTTGTCGCCATATTTATCACAACGTTTCGGCCCTTCAGTATCTGTCTATATTTCTGAGATGAGGTATTATGCACATTATTTACATTATTCGGACTATTGTCCTCATCTTTGTTGCCATATTTATCACAACGTTTCGGCCCTTCAGTATCTGTCTATATTTCTGAGATGAGGTATTATGCACATTATTTACATTATTCGGACTATTGTCCTCATCTTTGTCGCCATATTTATCACAACGTTTCGGCCCCCTTCAGTATCTGTCTATATTTCTGAGATGAGGTATTATGCACATTATTTACATTATTCGACTATTGTCCTCATCTTTGTCGCCATATTTATCACAAACGTTTCGGCCCTTCAGTATCTGTCTATATTTCTGAGATGAGGTATTATGCACATTATTTACATTATTCGGACTATTGTCCTCATCTTTGTTGCCATATTTATCATAAACGTTTCGGCCCTTCAGTATCTGTCTATATTTCTGAGATGAGGTATTATGCACATTATTTACATTATTCGAACTATTGTTCTCATCTTTGTCGCCATATTTATCACAACGTTTCGGCCCTTCAGTATCTGTCTATATTTCTGAGATGAGGTATTATGCACATTATTTACATTATTCGGACTATTGTTCTCATCTTTGTTGCCATATTTATCACAACGTTTCGGCCCTTCAGTATCTGTCTATATTTCTGAGATGAGGTATTATGCACATTATTTACATTATTCGGACTATTGTCCTCATCTTTGTTGCCATATTTATTACAACGTTTCGCCCTTCAGTATCTGTCTATATTTCTGAGATGAGGTATTATGCACATTATTTACATTATTCGGACTATTGTCCTCATCTTTGTCGCCATATTTATCACAACGCTTCGCCCTTCAGTATCTGTCTATATTTCTGAGATGAGGTATTATGCACATTATTTACATTATTCGGACTATTGTCCTCATCTTTGTTGCCATATTTATCACAACGTTTCGGCCCTTCAGTATCTGTCTATATTTCTGAGATGAGGTATTATGCACATTATTTACATTATTCGGACTATTGTTCTCATCTTTGTTGCCATATTTATCACAACGTTTCGGCCCTTCAGTATCTGTCTATATTTCTGAGATGAGGTATTATGCACATTATTTACATTATTCGGACTATTGTCCTCATCTTTGTTGCCATATTTATCACAAATTTTCGCCCTTCAGTATCTGTCTATATTTCTGAGATGAGGTATTATGCACATTATTTACATTATTCGGACTATTGTCCTCATCTTTGTTGCCATATTTATCACAACGTTTCGCCCTTCAGTATCTGTCTATATTTCTGAGATGAGGTATTATACATTATTTACATTATTCGGACTATTGTCCTCATCTTTGTTGCCATATTTATCACAACGTTTCGCCCTTCAGTATCTGTCTATATTTCTGAGATGAGGTATTATGCACATTATTTACATTATTCGGACTATTGTCCTCATCATTTTGTTGCCATATTTATCACAACGTTTCGCCCTTCAGTATCTGTCTATATTTCTGAGATGAGGTATTATGCACATTATTTACATTATTCGGACTATTGTCCTCATCTTTGTTGCCATATTTATCACAACGTTTCGGCCCTTCAGTATCTGTCTATATTTCTGAGATGAGGTATTATGTACATTATTTACATTATTCGGACTATTGTCCTCATCTTTGTTGCCATATTTATCACAACGTTTCGCCCCCTTCAGTATCTGTCTATATTTCTGAGATGAGGTATTATGCACATTATTTACATTATTCGGACTATTGTCCTCATCTTTGTTGCCATATTTATCACAACGTTTCGGCCCTTCAGTATCTGTCTATATTTCTGAGATGAGGTATTATGCACATTATTTACATTATTCGGACTATTGTTCTCATCTTTGTTGCCATATTTATCACAACGTTTCGGCCCTTCAGTATCTGTCTATATTTCTGAGATGAGGTATTATGCACATTATTTACATTATTCGACTATTGTCCTCATCTTTGTTGCCATATTTATCACAACGCTTCGCCCTTCAGCATCTGTCTATATTTCTGAGATGAGGTATTATGCACATTATTTACATTATTCGGACTATTGTCCTCATCTTTGTCGCCATATTTATCACAACGTTTCGCCCTTCAGTATCTGTCTATATTTCTGAGATGAGGTATTATGCACATTATTTACATTATTCGGACTATTGTTCTCATCTTTGTTGCCATATTTATCACAACGTTTCGCCCTTCAGTATCTGTCTATATTTCTGAGATGAGGTATTATGCACATTATTTACATTATTCGGACTATTGTCCTCATCTTTGTTGCCATATTTATCACAAACGTTTCGGCCCTTCAGTATCTGTCTATATTTCTGAGATGAGGTATTATGCACATTATTTACATTATTCGGACTATTGTCCTCATCTTTGTTGCCATATTTATCACAACGTTTCGCCCTTCAGTATCTGTCTATATTTCTGAGATGAGGTATTATGCACATTATTTACATTATTCGGACTATTGTCCTCATCTTTGTTGCCATATTTATCACAACATTTCGCCCTTCAGTATCTGTCTATATTTCTGAGATGAGGTATTATGCACATTATTTACATTATTCGGACTATTGTCCTCATCTTTGTCGCCATATTTATCACAACGTTTCGGCCCTTCAGTATCTGTCTATATTTCTGAGATGAGGTATTATGCACATTATTTACATTATTCGGACTATTGTCCCTCATCTTTGTCGCCATATTTATCACAACGTTTCGCCCTTCAGTATCTGTCTATATTTCTGAGATGAGGTATTATGCACATTATTTACATTATTCGGACTATTGTCCTCATCTTTGTTGCCATATTTATCACAACGTTTGGCCCTTCAGTATCTGTCTATATTTCTGAGATGAGGTATTATGCACATTATTTACATTATTCGGACTATTGTCCTCATCTTTGTTGCCATATTTATCACAACGTTTGGCCCTTCAGTATCTGTCTATATTTCTGAGATGAGGTATTATGCACATTATTTACATTATTCGGACTATTGTCCTCATCTTTGTTGCCATATTTATCACAACGTTTCGGCCCTTCAGTATCTGTCTATATTTCTGAGATGAGGTATTATGCACATTATTTACATTATTCGGACTATTGTCCTCATCTTTGTTGCCATATTTATCACAACGTTTCGGCCCTTCAGTATCTGTCTATATTTCTGAGATGAGGTATTATGCACATTATTTACATTATTCGGACTATTGTCCTCATCTTTTTGCCATATTTATCACAACGTTTCGCCCTTCAGTATCTGTCTATATTTTGAGATGAGGTATTATGCACATTATTTACATTATTCGGACTATTGTCCTCATCTTTGTTGCCATATTTATCACAACGTTTCGCCCTTCAGTATCTGTCTATATTTCTGAGATGAGGTATTATGCACATTATTTACATTATTCGGACTATTGTTCTCATCTTTGTTGCCATATTTATCACAACGTTTCGGCCCTTCAGTATCTGTCTATATTTCTGAGATGAGGTATTATGCACATTATTTACATTATTCGGACTATTGTCCTCATCTTTGTTGCCATATTTATCACAACGTTTGGCCCTTCAGTATCTGTCTATATTTCTGAGATGAGGTATTATGCACATTATTTACATTATTCGGACTATTGTCCTCATCTTTGTTGCCATATTTATCACAACGTTTCGCCCTTCAGTATCTGTCTATATTTCTGAGATGAGGTATTATGC
Source organism: Acanthosepion pharaonis (assembly GCA_903632075.3). NCBI lineage: Eukaryota > Metazoa > Mollusca > Cephalopoda > Sepiida > Sepiidae > Acanthosepion > Acanthosepion pharaonis. The sequence goes on from CAHIKZ030000039.1 coordinate 795,317, forward strand.
ACATTATTTACATTATTGGACTATTGTCCTCATCTTTTGTTGCCATATTTATCACAACGTTTGGCCCTTCAGTATCTGTCTATATTTCTGAGATGAGGTATTATGCACATTATTTACATTATTCGGACTATTGTCCTCATCTTTGTTGCCATATTTATCACAACGTTTCGGCCCTTCAGTATCTGTCTATATTTCTGAGATGAGGTATTATGCACATTATTTACATTATTCGGACTATTGTTCTCATCTTTGTTGCCATATTTATCACAACGTTTCGCCCTTCAGTATCTGTCTATATTTCTGAGATGAGGTATTATGCACATTATTTACATTATTCGACTATTGTCCTCATCTTTGTTGCCATATTTATCACTACGTTTCGCCCTTCAGTATCTGTCTATATTTCAGAGATGAGGTATTATTTACACTATTTACATTATTCGGACTATTGTCCTCATCTTTGTCGCCATATTTATCACAACGTTTCGCCCTTCAGTATCTGTCTATATTTCAGAGATGAGGTATTATGTACATTATTTACATTATTCGGACTATTGTCCTCATCTTTGTTGCCATATTTATCACAACGTTTCGCCCTTCAGTATCTGTCTATATTTCTGAGATGAGGTATTATGCACATTATTTACATTATTCGGACTATTGTCCTCATCTTTGTCATATTTATTTATCACAACGTTTCGCCCTTCAGTATCTGTCTATATTTCTGAGATGAGGTATTATGCACATTATTTACATTATTCGGACTATTGTCCTCATCTTTGTTGCCATATTTATCACAACGTTTTTGGCCCCTTCAGTATCTGTCTATATTTCTGAGATGAGGTATTATGCACATTATTTACATTATTCGGACTATTGTCCTCATCTTTTGTTGCCATATTTATCTACAACGTTTCGCCCCTTCAGTATCTGTCTATATTTCTGAGATGAGGTATTATGCACATTATTTACATTATTCGGACTATTGTCCTCATCTTTGTCGCCATATTTATCACAACGTTTCTTGCCCTTCAGTATCTGTCTATATTTCTGAGATGAGGTATTATGCACATTATTTACATTATTCGGACTATTGTCCCTCATCTTTGTTGCCATATTTATCACAACGTTTCGGCCCTTCAGTATCTGTCTATATTTCTGAGATGAGGTATTATGCACATTATTTACATTATTCGGACTATTGTCCTCATCTTTGTCGCCATATTTATCACAACGTTTCGCCCTTCAGTATCTGTCTATATTTCTGAGATGAGGTATTATGCACATTATTTACATTATTCGGACTATTGTCCTCATCTTTGTTGCCATATTTATCACAACGTTTCGGCCCTTCAGTATCTGTCTATATTTCTGAGATGAGGTATTATGCACATTATTTACATTATTCGGACTATTGTCCTCATCTTTTGTTTGCCATATTTATCACAACGTTTTCGCCCTTCAGTATCTGTCTATATTTCTGAGATGAGGTATTATGCACATTATTTACATTATTCGGACTATTGTCCTCATCTTTGTCGCCATATTTATCACAACGTTTTGGCCCTTCAGTATCTGTCTATATTTCTGAGATGAGGTATTATACATTATTTACATTATTCGGACTATTGTCCTCATCTTTGTCGCCATATTTATCACAACGTTTGGCCCTTCAGTATCTGTCTATATTTCTGAGATGAGGTATTATGTACATTATTTACATTATTCGGACTATTGTCCTCATCTTTGTCGCCATATTTATCACAACGTTTCGCCCTTCAGTATCTGGTCTATATTTCTGAGATGAGGTATTATGCACATTATTTACATTATTCGGACTATTGTCCTCATCTTTGTTGCCATATTTATCACAACGTTTCGCCCTTCAGTATCTGTCTATATTTCAGAGATGAGGTATTATGTACATTATTTACATTATTCGGACTATTGTCCTCATCTTTGTTGCCATATTTATCACAACGTTTCGCCCTTCAGTATCTGTCTATATTTCAGAGATGAGGTATTATTTACATTATTTACATTATTCGGACTATTGTCCCTCATCTTTGTTTGCCATATTTATCACAACGTTTCGCCCTTCAGTATCTGTCTATATTTCTGAGATGAGGTATTATGCACATTATTTACATTATTCGGACTATTGTCCTCATCTTTGTCGCCATATTTATCACAACGTTTCAGGCCCTTCAGTATCTGTCTATATTTCTGAGATGAGGTATTATACATTATTTACATTATTCGGACTATTGTCCTCATCTTTTGTTGCCATATTTATCACAACGTTTCGGCCCTTCAGTATCTGTCTATATTTCTGAGATGAGGTATTATGCACATTATTTACATTATTCGGACTATTGTCCTCATCTTTTGTTGCCATATTTATCACAACGTTTTCGCCCTTCAGTATCTGTCTATATTTCTGAGATGAGGTATTATGCACATTATTTACATTATTCGGACTATTGTCCTCATCTTTTGTCACCATATTTATCACAACGTTTCGGCCCTTCAGTATCTGTCTATATTTCTGAGATGAGGTATTATACATTATTTACATTATTCGGACTATTGTCCTCATCTTTGTTGCCATATTTATCACAACGTTTCGGCCCTTCAGTATCTGTCTATATTTCTGAGATGAGGTATTATGCACATTATTTACATTATTCGGACTATTGTCCTCATCTTTGTTGCCATATTTATCACAACGTTTTCGGCCCTTCAGTATCTGTCTATATTTCTGAGATGAGGTATTATGCACATTATTTACATTATTCGGACTATTGTCCTCATCTTTGTTGCCATATTTATCACAACGTTTGCCCCCTTCAGTATCTGTCTATATTTCTGAGATGAGGTATTATGCACATTATTATTTACATTATTCGGACTATTGTCCTCATCTTTGTTGCCATATTTATCACAACGTTTCGGCCCTTCAGTATCTGTCTATATTTCTGAGATGAGGTATTATGCACATTATTTACATTATTCGGACTATTGTCTCATCTTTGTTGCCATATTTATCACAACGTTTCGCCCTTCAGTATCTGTCTATATTTCTGAGATGAGGTATTATGCACATTATTTACATTATTCGGACTATTGTCCTCATCTTTGTCGCCATATTTATCACAACGTTTCGGCCCTTCAGTATCTGTCTATATTTCTGAGATGAGGTATTATGCACATTATTTACATTATTCGGACTATTGTTCCTCATCTTTGTTGCCATATTTATCACAACGTTTCGGCCCTTCAGTATCTGTCTATATTTCTGAGATGAGGTATTATGCACATTATTTACATTATTCGGACTATTGTTCTCATCTTTGTTGCCATATTTATCACAACGTTTCGGCCCTTCAGTATCTGTCTATATTTCTGAGATGAGGTATTATGCACATTATTTACATTATTCGGACTATTGTTCCTCATCTTTGTTGCCATATTTATCACAACGTTTCGGCCCTTCAGTATCTGTCTATATTTCTGAGATGAGGTATTATTCACATTATTTACATTATTAGGACTATTGTCCTCATCTTTGTTGCCATATTTATCACAACGTTTCGGCCCTTCAGTATCTGTCTATATTTCTGAGATGAGGTATTATGCACATTATTTACATTATTCGGACTATTGTCCTCATCTTTGTTGCCATATTTATCACAACGTTTCGGCCCTTCAGTATCTGTCTATATTTCTGAGATGAGGTATTATGCATTATTTACATTATTCGGACTATTGTTCTCATCTTTGTTGCCATATTTATCACAACGTTTCGGCCCTTCAGTATCTGTCTATATTTCTGAGATGAGGTATTATGCACATTATTTACATTATTCGGACTATTGTTCTCATCTTTGTTGCCATATTTATCACAACGTTTCGGCCCTTCAGTATCTGTCTATATTTCTGAGATGAGGTATTATGCACATTATTTACATTATTCGGACTATTGTCCTCATCTTTGTCGCCATATTTATCACAACGTTTCGGCCCTTCAGTATCTGTCTATATTTCTGAGATGAGGTATTATGCACATTATTTACATTATTCGGACTATTGTTCTCATCTTTGTCGCCATATTTATCACAACGTTTCGGCCCTTCAGTATCTGTCTATATTTCTGAGATGAGGTATTATGCACATTATTTACATTATTCGGACTATTGTCCTCATCTTTGTTGCCATATTTATCACAACGTTTCGCCCTTCAGTATCTGTCTATATTTCTGAGATGAGGTATTATGCACATTATTTACATTATTCGGACTATTGTCCTCATCTTTGTTGCCATATTTATCACAACGTTTCGGCCCTTCAGTATCTGTCTATATTTCTGAGATGAGGTATTATGCACATTATTTACATTATTCGGACTATTGTCCTCATCTTTGTTGCCATATTTATCACAACGTTTCGGCCCTTCAGTATCTGTCTATATTTCTGAGATGAGGTATTATGCACATTATTTACATTATTCGGACTATTGTTCTCATCTTTGTTGCCATATTTATCACAACGTTTCGGCCCTTCAGTATCTGTCTATATTTCTGAGATGAGGTATTATGCACATTATTTACATTATTCGACTATTGTCCTCATCTTTGTTGCCATATTTATCACAACGTTTCGGCCCTTCAGTATCTGTCTATATTTCTGAGATGAGGTATTATGCACATTATTTACATTATTCGACTATTGTCCTCATCTTTGTTGCCATATTTATCACAACGTTTCGGCCCTTCAGTATCTGTCTATATTTCTGAGATGAGGTATTATGCACATTATTTACATTATTCGGACTATTGTTCTCATCTTTGTTCGCCATATTTATCACAACGTTTCGGCCCTTCAGTATCTGTCTATATTTCTGAGATGAGGTATTATGCACATTATTTACATTATTCGGACTATTGTTCTCATCTTTGTTGCCATATTTATCACAACGTTTCGGCCCTTCAGTATCTGTCTATATTTCTGAGATGAGGTATTATGCACATTATTTACATTATTCGGACTATTGTTCCTCATCTTTGTTGCCATATTTATCACAACGTTTCGGCCCTTCAGTATCTGTCTATATTTCTGAGATGAGGTATTATGCACATTATTTACATTATTCGGACTATTGTTCTCATCTTTGTTGCCATATTTATCACAACGTTTCGCCCTTCAGTATCTGTCTATATTTCTGAGATGAGGTATTATGCACATTATTTACATTATTCGGACTATTGTCCTCATCTTTGTTGCCATATTTATCACAACGTTTCGCCCCTTCAGTATCTGTCTATATTTCTGAGATGAGGTATTTGCACATTATTTACATTATTCGGACTATTGTTCTCATCTTTGTTGCCATATTTATCACATTTTGCCCTTCAGTATCTGTCTATATTTCTGAGATGAGGTATTATGCACATTATTTACATTATTCGGACTATTGTCCTCATCTTTGTTGCCATATTTATCACAACGTTTCGCCCTTCAGTATCTGTCTATATTTCTGAGATGAGGTATTATGCACATTATTTACATTATTCGGACTATTGTTCTCATCTTTGTTGCCATATTTATCACAACGTTTCGCCCTTCAGTATCTGTCTATATTTCTGAGATGAGGTATTATGCACATTATTTACATTATTCGGACTATTGTTCTCATCTTTGTTGCCATATTTATCACAACGTTTCGCCCTTCAGTATCTGTCTATATTTCTGAGATGAGGTATTATGCATTATTTACATTATTCGGACTATTGTTCTCATCTTTGTTGCCATATTTATCACAACGTTTCGCCCTTCAGTATCTGTCTATATTTCTGAGATGAGGTATTATGCACATTATTTACATTATTCGGACTATTGTCCTCATCTTTTGTTGCCATATTTATCACAACGTTTTTCGGCCCTTCAGTATCTGTCTATATTTCTGAGATGAGGTATTATGCACATTATTTACATTATTCGGACTATTGTTCTCATCTTTGTTGCCATATTTATCACAACGTTTCGGCCCTTCAGTATCTGTCTATATTTCTGAGATGAGGTATTATGCACATTATTTACATTATTCGGACTATTGTTCTCATCTTTGTTGCCATATTTATCACAACGTTTCGGCCCTTCAGTATCTGTCTATATTTCTGAGATGAGGTATTATGCACATTATTTACATTATTCGGACTATTGTTCTCATCTTTGTTGCCATATTTATCACAACGTTTCGGCCCTTCAGTATCTGTCTATATTTCTGAGATGAGGTATTATGCACATTATTTACATTATTCGGACTATTGTTCTCATCTTTGTTGCCATATTTATCACAACGTTTCGCCCTTCAGTATCTGTCTATATTTCTGAGATGAGGTATTATGCACATTATTTACATTATTGGACTATTGTTCTCATCTTTGTTGCCATATTTATCACAACGTTTCGCCCTTCAGTATCTGTCTATATTTCTGAGATGAGGTATTATCTCATCATTATTTTACATTATTCGGACTATTGTTCTCATCTTTGTCCTCATCTTTTTCATATTTATCACAACGTTTCGGCCCTTCAGTATCTGTCTATATTTCTGAGATGAGGTATTATGCACATTATTTACATTATTCGGACTATTGTTCTCATCTTTGTTGCCATATTTATCACAACGTTTCGCCCTTCAGTATCTGTCTATATTTCTGAGATGAGGTATTATGCACATTATTTACATTATTCGGACTATTGTCCTCATCTTTGTTGCCATATTTATCACAAACGTTTCGGGCCCTTCAGTATCTGTCTATATTTCTGAGATGAGGTATTATGCACATTATTTACATTATTCGGACTATTGTTCTCATCTTTTGTTGCCATATTTATCACAACGTTTCGCCCTTCAGTATCTGTCTATATTTCTGAGATGAGGTATTATGCACATTATTTTACATTATTCGGACTATTGTTCTCATCTTTGTTGCCATATTTATCACAACGTTTCGCCCTTCAGTATCTGTCTATATTTCTGAGATGAGGTATTATGCACATTATTTACATTATTAGGACTATTGTCCTCATCTTTGTTGCCATATTTATCACAACGTTTCGGCCCCTTCAGTATCTGTCTATATTTCTGAGATGAGGTATTATGCACATTATTTACATTATTGGACTATTGTCCTCATCTTTGTTGCCATATTTATCACAACGTTTCGGCCCTTCAGTATCTGTCTATATTTCTGAGATGAGGTATTATGCACATTATTTACATTATTCGGACTATTGTTCTCATCTTTGTTGCCATATTTATCACAACGTTTCGCCCTTCAGTATCTGTCTATATTTCTGAGATGAGGTATTATGCACATTATTTACATTATTCGGACTATTGTCCTCATCTTTGTTGCCATATTTATCACAACGTTTCGCCCTTCAGTATCTGTCTATATTTCTGAGATGAGGTATTATGCACATTATTTACATTATTCGGACTATTGTCCTCATCTTTGTTGCCATATTTATCACAACGTTTCGGCCCTTCAGTATCTGTCTATATTTCTGAGATGAGGTATTATGCACATTATTTACATTATTCGGACTATTGTTCTCATCTTTGTTGCCATATTTATCACAACGTTTCGCCCTTCAGTATCTGTCTATATTTCTGAGATGAGGTATTATGCACATTATTTACATTATTCGGACTATTGTCCTCATCTTTGTTGCCATATTTATCACAACGTTTCGGCCCTTCAGTATCTGTCTATATTTCTGAGATGAGGTATTATGCACATTATTTACATTATTCGGACTATTGTCCTCATCTTTGTTGCCATATTTATCACAACGTTTCGCCCTTCAGTATCTGTCTATATTTCTGAGATGAGGTATTATGCACATTATTTACATTATTCGGACTATTGTTCTCATCTTTGTTGCCATATTTATCACAACGTTTCGCCCTTCAGTATCTGTCTATATTTCTGAGATGAGGTATTATGCACATTATTTACATTATTCGGACTATTGTCCTCATCTTTGTTGCCATATTTATCACAACGTTTCGGCCCTTCAGTATCTGTCTATATTTCTGAGATGAGGTATTATGCACATTATTTACATTATTCGGACTATTGTCCTCATCTTTGTTGCCATATTTATCACAACGTTTCGGCCCTTCAGTATCTGTCTATATTTCTGAGATGAGGTATTATGCACATTATTTACATTATTCGGACTATTGTCCTCATCTTTGTTGCCATATTTATCACAACGTTTCGGCCCTTCAGTATCTGTCTATATTTCTGAGATGAGGTATTATGCACATTATTTACATTATTCGACTATTGTCCTCATCTTTGTTGCCATATTTATCACAACGTTTCGGCCCTTCAGTATCTGTCTATATTTCTGAGATGAGGTATTATGCACATTATTTACATTATTCGGACTATTGTCCTCATCTTTGTTGCCATATTTATCACAACGTTTCGGCCCTTCAGTATCTGTCTATATTTCTGAGATGAGGTATTATGCACATTATTTACATTATTCGGACTATTGTCCTCATCTTTGTTGCCATATTTATCACAACGTTTCGCCCTTCAGTATCTGTCTATATTTCTGAGATGAGGTATTATGCACATTATTTACATTATTGGACTATTGTTCTCATCTTTGTTGCCATATTTATCACAACGTTTCGCCCTTCAGTATCTGTCTATATTTCTGAGATGAGGTATTATGCACATTATTTACATTATTCGGACTATTGTCCTCATCTTTGTTGCCATATTTATCACAACGTTTCGCCCTTCAGTATCTGTCTATATTTCTGAGATGAGGTATTATGCACATTATTTACATTATTCGGACTATTGTTCTCATCTTTGTTGCCATATTTATCACAACGTTTCGGCCCTTCAGTATCTGTCTATATTTCTGAGATGAGGTATTATGCACATTATTTACATTATTGGACTATTGTCCTCATCTTTGTTGCCATATTTATCACAACGTTTTCGCCCTTCAGTATCTGTCTATATTTCTGAGATGAGAACTTATTGTTCCTATCTTTTGTTATTGAGATGAGGCACATTATTTACATTATTCGGACTATTGTTCTCATCTTTGTTGCCATATTTATCACAACGTTTCGGCCCTTCAGTATCTGTCTATATTTCTGAGATGAGGTATTATGCACATTATTTACATTATTCGGACTATTGTCCTCATCTTTGTTGCCATATTTATCACAACGTTTCGCCCTTCAGTATCTGTCTATATTTCTGAGATGAGGTATTATGCACATTATTTACATTATTCGGACTATTGTTCTCATCTTTGTTGCCATATTTATCACAACGCTTCGCCCTTCAGTATCTGTCTATATTTCTGAGATGAGGTATTATGCACATTATTTACATTATTCGGACTATTGTCCTCATCTTTGTTGCCATATTTATCACAACGTTTCGGCCCTTCAGTATCTGTCTATATTTCTGAGATGAGGTATTATGCACATTATTTACATTATTCGGACTATTGTCCTCATCTTTGTTGCCATATTTATCACAACGTTTCGCCCTTCAGTATCTGTCTATATTTCTGAGATGAGGTATTATGCACATTATTTACATTATTCGGACTATTGTCCTCATCTTTGTTGCCATATTTATCACAACGTTTCGGCCCTTCAGTATCTGTCTATATTTCTGAGATGAGGTATTATGCACATTATTTACATTATTCGGACTATTGTTCTCATCTTTGTTGCCATATTTATCACAACGTTTCGCCCTTCAGTATCTGTCTATATTTCTGAGATGAGGTATTATACATTATTTACATTATTCGGACTATTGTCCTCATCTTTGTTGCCATATTTATCACAACGTTTCGGCCCTTCAGTATCTGTCTATATTTCTGAGATGAGGTATTATGCACATTATTTACATTATTCGGACTATTGTCCTCATCTTTGTTGCCATATTTATCACAACGTTTCGGCCCTTCAGTATCTGTCTATATTTCTGAGATGAGGTATTATGCACATTATTTACATTATTCGGACTATTGTTCTCATCTTTGTTGCCATATTTATCACAACGTTTCGCCCTTCAGTATCTGTCTATATTTCTGAGATGAGGTATTATGCACATTATTTACATTATTCGGACTATTGTCCTCATCTTTGTTGCCATATTTATCACAACGTTTCGGCCCTTCAGTATCTGTCTATATTTCTGAGATGAGGTATTATGCACATTATTTACATTATTCGGACTATTGTTCTCATCTTTGTTGCCATATTTATCACAACGTTTCGGCCCTTCAGTATCTGTCTATATTTCTGAGATGAGGTATTATGCACATTATTTACATTATTCGGACTATTGTTCTCATCTTTGTTGCCATATTTATCACAACGTTTCGCCCTTCAGTATCTGTCTATATTTCTGAGATGAGGTATTATGCACATTATTTACATTATTCGGACTATTGTTCTCATCTTTGTTGCCATATTTATCACAACGTTTCGCCCCTTCAGTATCTGTCTATATTTCTGAGATGAGGTATTATGCACATTATTTACATTATTCGGACTATTGTTCTCATCTTTGTTGCCATATTTATCACAACGTTTCGCCCTTCAGTATCTGTCTATATTTCTGAGATGAGGTATTATGCACATTATTTACATTATTCGGACTATTGTTCTCATCTTTGTTGCCATATTTATCACAACGTTTCGGCCCTTCAGTATCTGTCTATATTTCTGAGATGAGGTATTATGCACATTATTTACATTATTCGGACTATTGTTCTCATCTTTGTCGCCATATTTATCACAACGTTTCGGCCCTTCAGTATCTGTCTATATTTCTGAGATGAGGTATTATGCACATTATTTACATTATTCGGACTATTGTTCTCATCTTTGTCACCATATTTATCACAACGTTTCGCCCTTCAGTATCTGGTCTATATTTCTGAGATGAGGTATTATGCACATTATTTACATTATTCGGACTATTGTTCTCATCTTTGTTGCCATATTTATCACAACGTTTCGGCCCTTCAGTATCTGTCTATATTTCTGAGATGAGGTATTATGCACATTATTTACATTATTCGGACTATTGTTCTCATCTTTGTTGCCATATTTATCACAACGTTTCGGCCCTTCAGTATCTGTCTATATTTCTGAGATGAGGTATTATGCACATTATTTACATTATTCGGACTATTGTTCTCATCTTTGTTGCCATATTTATCACAACGTTTCGCCCTTCAGTATCTGTCTATATTTCTGAGATGAGGTATTATGCACATTATTTACATTATTCGGACTATTGTTCTCATCTTTGTTGCCATATTTATCACAACGTTTCGGCCCTTCAGTATCTGTCTATATTTCTGAGATGAGGTATTATGCACATTATTTACATTATTCGAACTATTGTTCTCATCTTTGTCGCCATATTTATCACAACGTTTCGCCCTTCAGTATCTGTCTATATTTCTGAGATGAGGTATTATGCACATTATTTACATTATTCGGACTATTGTTCTCATCTTTGTTGCCATATTTATCACAACGTTTCGCCCTTCAGTATCTGTCTATATTTCTGAGATGAGGTATTATGCACATTATTTACATTATTCGGACTATTGTCCTCATCTTTGTTGCCATATTTATCACAACGTTTCGCCCCTTCAGTATCTGTCTATATTTCTGAGATGAGGTATTATGCACATTATTTACATTATTCGGACTATTGTCCTCATCTTTGTTGCCATATTTATCACAACGTTTCGCCCTTCAGTATCTGTCTATATTTCTGAGATGAGGTATTATGCACATTATTTACATTATTCGGGACTATTGTTCTCATCTTTGTTGCCATATTTATCACAACGTTTCGGCCCTTCAGTATCTGTCTATATTTCTGAGATGAGGTATTATGCACATTATTTACATTATTCGGACTATTGTCCTCATCTTTGTTGCCATATTTATCACAACGTTTCGCCCTTCAGTATCTGTCTATATTTCTGAGATGAGGTATTATGCACATTATTTACATTATTCGGACTATTGTCCTCATCTTTGTTGCCATATTTATCACAACGTTTCGCCCTTCAGTATCTGTCTATATTTCTGAGATGAGGTATTATGCACATTATTTACATTATTCGGACTATTGTTCTCATCTTTGTTGCCATATTTATCACAACGTTTCGGCCCTTCAGTATCTGTCTATATTTCTGAGATGAGGTATTATGCACATTATTTACATTATTCGGACTATTGTCCCTCATCTTTGTTGCCATATTTATCACAACGTTTCGCCCTTCAGTATCTGTCTATATTTCTGAGATGAGGTATTATGCACATTATTTACATTATTCGGACTATTGTCCTCATCTTTGTTGCCATATTTATCACAACGTTTCGGCCCTTCAGTATCTGTCTATATTTCTGAGATGAGGTATTATGCACATTATTTACATTATTCGGACTATTGTCCCTCATCTTTGTTGCCATATTTATTACAACGTTTCGCCCTTCAGTATCTGTCTATATTTCTGAGATGAGGTATTATGCACATTATTTACATTATTCGGACTATTGTCCTCATCTTTGTTGCCATATTTATCACAACGTTTCGGCCCTTCAGTATCTGTCTATATTTCTGAGATGAGGTATTATGCACATTATTTACATTATTCGGACTATTGTCCCTCATCTTTGTTGCCATATTTATCACAACGTTTGGCCCTTCAGTATCTGTCTATATTTCTGAGATGAGGTATTATGCACATTATTTACATTATTCGGACTATTGTCCTCATCTTTGTTGCCATATTTATCACAACGTTTCGGCCCTTCAGTATCTGTCTATATTTCTGAGATGAGGTATTATGCACATTATTTACATTATTCGGACTATTGTTCTCATCTTTGTCACCATATTTATCACAACGTTTCGGCCCTTCAGTATCTGTCTATATTTCTGAGATGAGGTATTATGCACATTATTTACATTATTCGGACTATTGTTCTCATCTTTGTCACCATATTTATCACAACGTTTCGGCCCTTCAGTATCTGTCTATATTTCTGAGATGAGGTATTATGCACATTATTTACATTATTCAGACTATTGTCCTCATCTTTGTCACCATATTTATTATGTTTCGGCCGTTGTACACTCCGGCTTTCTTCAGGTGGTTGGAATGTCGAACTGAACCCTTTATTTCGCTCACTGGGGTATACTGTTCTAGTTCCACATGCCATGTTTAATGGATGTCAGTTATCAGTTATCTCCTGTTAATTTCCCTCTGAAAGTGGACTGCCTTAACCGGGTATTGAACTCACACTCTTTGGGTCCTGTCACTGGATCTAACTAACGCCTTCATCCAATGTGCCATGTGTCCTTGAGGAATTTGCTGTTGTTATGTTGTTATTTAGATAATAATGGTTTAGTGATGAAAGTTTACTAATTAGCCCATGGTGGAGTAATTGATACCAGAGTTCGAATTCCATTTGAATCCATTGCATTCACTTACATGCTAATACTCTTGGAAAAGGTATGAATCTTTATCTTCTCCCACCAGCTATGGGTAAACAGTAGAACTGACTGGGTTCTATAGCCTTGGATAGCAACTGGCCTACTGCAGAAAGAAACGGCGACCTATTCATCAGTCATGTATTGAAAGATACATGATCACCTACACATGTATCATGCATGGCACATAACTGACTGAATTAACCCACAGCTGGGGGGAGAAAAGGTGGATTCATACCTTTTCCCAAGAGTATTTGGATATAATAAACCAAATGGAAATTAGAACTTAGCTCTCTGATTAACAACTCCAATCCATTATCCATTACACAGCTTGCATATCCAAGCTTACAGTACACTTGGTCACCCATCTAAAATACCCATCTACTGACCAGGCTTGATGTTGCTTAACTTCAGTGATTGTATGGAAACCAGTGTTTCAATGTGAGGTGGCTGTAAGCTACCATGGTTTTGAATTCAGTTTTTGTTGTATAAGAGTAAGTGACATTGCCAACACCGTGGTTTGAAACTAGATCGCCAGTGACTAACACAGGTGATTCCATTATTAAGTAGATCATTTGCTCATAAAGGAAGATTGTATTAGGTTTTAGAAAGTTGTAAATATAATAAAATTATTCTTGTAAATAAACAGTCTAATAGTGTTTAATATTTTTGTTGCAAATTCTCAAGAACAAAAAAAATGTATAAATTCACTTTCATCATATGTTTATGTTTTATTACAATTCTAATAAACCCTTTTTAAAACAATATACATTGCCGAGAATGTTTATTGTTTAAAAAGCGATGATTAGAATTGGAATAAAACCTAAACATATGAAAGTGAATTTATACATTTTCTTTGTTCTTGAGAACTGACAACAAATCAAAATGGAGTTCCACAGGTGAGAAGTGCAAGAAAAGAAACTATTAGAATAGAAGAGACAGTTGCATCTAGCTAGTCCAACTGTAAAGTGCTGAACCTAACTGCCAATCTAGTTGCACACTTGAATTCATGCATTCAGAATTAGATGGCATCCAAATGAGAATTTAAATCTCATGAAGCTATTTAAGAACATGACTCGAGTTTTTAGGTTAATGTTTTGGTGGCAAACATGGATAAATATGCCCACAATAAGGTGGAGTGACAAAAAGACAGTTTTTCCCCATGACACTGTTTTTTTAACAACCTCACTCTTTGGCCATGTCTGTTGTTTTAAAATGTGATGATTTGAATTGAAATAAAACCTAAACATATTAAATTGAATTTATACATTTTCCTTGTCATGGTTGTGGAGTGAGCATTTTAAAAGTGATTGTTTTTCAAGAACAAAAAATGTTATGAATGTGGGAGACTAGGACACAAAAGTATATGTTGCAGATACAAGAAATGGTGAAAAATATTACTTGTGTGAACATGATAAATAGATGGAGTAACAATAAAAAGCCTAAAAGAGAAATTAACAAGCTATCTCAAAAGAGGAAATTTGTTTTTGTGCAAATTAATGATGTAAAAATAAAATTGCAACTAGATACAGGATCTGATATCACTATCATAAATGAACAGACATGGAGAAAAATGGGTAAACCCAGTTTATTGACTTCTGATAAAATTGTCTATGGAGACTCAGGAAAGAGATTGAACATTTTGGGTGAATTAAGCTGTAACGTTTCTTTTATGGGAAAAACCAAGAAAGCGGTAGTGTTTGTATTAAAGAATACTGCTAATTTGTTTGGAACAGATTGGATTATATTATTTGATCTTTGAGACTTTCCAATTAACTCTTTTTGCAACAAGATAAATGATATTATGACATGTACTAATACAGCAACTGAAAAATTGAAAAGTGAACTGAAAAAAAGTTTTCTAGAAGTTTTCTCAGAAGGTCCAGGAGCATGCACAAAAGCAAATACAAAGTTTGAGTTAAAAGAGAATGTAATGCCAACATTTACGCCAAAAAGGAGTGTACCTTTTGTGGCTTTAGATCCAATTAATAATGAATTGGATAGACTAGAAAAATTATGTGTGATCTCAAAAATAGACTATTCCGAATGGGCATCACCAAAAATGTCTATGTCAAAAAAGGAGTAATTAAATCCGCCTATGTGCTGAGTTTTCAATAGGGTTAAATGAAAGTTTAAAACAACATAACTAACCATTACCAAGTCCAGAGGAAATTTTTGCCTAATTGAATGGAGGTAAATTTTTTTCCATCACTCATTGTCAGAAAGTCATTGAAAAGAGAATAGTTATTATTGCCGTAGAATGGTCACTGTGATTAAGAAAAGAAAGTGTCTTAGCTGAATAACTACCCCCACCCAAGCTCATGAGTGCAAGAGAAATAACTTGTTTTCATTCCTGAAGCCTGTAGAAAACAAATAAGACATTCTATTTTCCTTCTGGTATTGGATGACAGCAAATAGATTTTTCCTTTTCAGAAATAAACTTACCATGACTCATTGAAACATCACATGGTTTTCAATGAGAAATCATGTGACAATTATAAATCAGTGTAACCTTGATCCAAAACCAAAAGTAGATTAAAGCTATGGCTGGAGGGACTTTGTACAATTAAAACAGTTAACATTCATACTTCTAACACAGAAGGATGTGTGGGTGGTATAGAGTCTTCTAAGTTTTTTTTTGCATTTTTTCTCCCAGGGTTTTTCTTTGGACCTATACATTTCCTAAATTTCATCAATGACCTTCCTGATGTTAACAGTTCTCAACTTGGTATCTATATGGATGGCACAACTATTTACTCTCGTCTTGATAACAAATTTGATTGGTTTCATAAGGTCAAAATGGCGGCTGATGTCAAAAACTGGGGCAAGGAATGGCTTGTTAATTTTAACACTTCCAAAATGGAACTGCCCTTTTTTAATCATCTGAAAGAAGCTTTTTTGCCTTCCATCACTCCAGGAGATTGCGCCTTCTTGCACTAATGTTCTCTGTTGACATGAAGTGAAAAGGTTATATTGAATATATTGCTAGGTCTGCAGCTAGGAAAGTTGGTTCACTGTGTCGTGCTAGATAATTTTTCTCATCAGAATCTATCATACATATTTATAAGTCTACCATTTGTCAATGCTTTGAATATTGCTGCCACATCTGGTCTGGTACTTCTGCTATGTATTTAGGGATTCTTGATAAACCCCAAAGAATCTGTAATATTATTGACCCTGACCTGGTATATTGGCTTCAGTCAGTCTCACTACCCTTATATAGCTTCTTTTCTATAAGTACTTTCATGGTAATTGTTCTGATGAACTTTCCTCTATGGTACCAAGGCATTATGAATTTAAGCACAGTACTAGATTGGCAGCTAGGTCTCAACATTTTACAGTTGAAATGGCTCTAGGCTAAAAGTTTCTTCTCTTGGAATTTTGATTGTGGCTTCTTGCTTTCCAGTCAACTTTGACCTTCAAAAATTTAAATGCAATGTCAGTTATTATCTTGTTTTCTTATTTCCTGTTTTTTTATTGTTCTCTCCTTCTAATAGAGTTTTGTCTCATATTTTCTAACAGACAGGAAAAAAAAATAGTGTGAATAAGAAATCAGCAAGCTGAGTTCAAACTCCAGTCGGGTTCCTTACATTTACTTGTGCACAAATTGGAAAGGTATGATTGCATCTCCTACCCCCTAGCTATGGGTTTAATAGTAAAACTTGTATCTTAAAAAAAATTTTTATTCTAAAAAAATTATTAATGTAATATTCACTTAAAAAAAGAAATTTTGTTACAATCAGAAATATGCTTCGGCTTTAAATAATACACAAAGGGGTGATAAACCATAAAAAATTAACAAATCAATCAATCTGACACAGATATTCAAACCTTTCTAAAGTTTTGAGGGGAAAAAAATAAGATAAGTGGTTGTTTTAATTCTTCATCTATATGCTCCATGTGTTCCATCAGGGCATTGGTGATCATAGCTCTCCACAATTTCCTGTCCTTTGAAATTTTGACATTTTGTTATCTCCCCTAAACCTTATTCTAACATCCATTTAGGGAAGCTAAATAGGTTATGCATTGTTTTTCGCTGCCCCTCTTGCATTTAATCAAATTTTCCAAGCCTTCTTTCCTCATTATGTGCCCTTCAATATTCTCTTCCTGACCTTAAGTACAAGTGCTTTTTGTTTCTATTTTCTCTAAAACTTCCTCATTGCTTACATGTTCCATCCATACAATTCTCAACATCCTGCTGTAGAACCACATTTCTGTTGCTTTAGGTTTCTTCATCTGTGAGGAGATTGTCCAGCATTCACTGCCATATAGGAGGACTGATATTACATAACAATTCAGTACTCTTTTCTTTGTTTCTCTTGCTTCAAGTCTCTTCTTCATCTGTGAGGAGTTGTCCAGCATTCACTGCCATATAAGAGGACTGATATTACATAACAATTCAGTACTCTTTTCTTTGTTTCTCTTGCTTCAAGTCTCTTCTTCATCTGTGAGGAGATTGTCCAGCATTCACTGCCATATAGGAGGACTGATATTACATAACAATTCAGTACTCTTTTCTTTGTTTCTCTTGCTTCAAGTCTCTTCTTCATCTGTGAGGAGATTGTCCAGCATTCACAACCATATAGGAGGACTGATATTATTTAATAGTTCAGTACTATTTCAATTAAAGATGTAGTTTTTCCTCATGATAGATGTTATGAAAATGGTGTCATATTTTGTTTTTATTACCAAATTACACTTGATATTAAAATATAAAAGGGCAACATAGATGTTTTCTGACGGAAGAATATAGCTCAATAAATTCTGAAACATTTCAAAAATGATAATCAATATGATAAAACTCTTCAACTGTTAAATTACAAATTAGTTTCAAATGTAGCGCAAGATAAATATCTTATTTTCCTCGATTTTTCTTATAATACCAGCCAGGTTTGAAACAACTGTAAAAAATACTTACCTTGAGTTGAGAGAAAAATTCCTTCTCTTTGGCTGTTGGTTTCTCTATCATTGACTGAATCGATTTTAAATTATTTGAAATGGATTTTAAATCCTTTTTAAGAACTGCAAAAAAAAACAAGAAAAATCAGTATCTGTCTATATTTTTGAGATGAGGTATTATGTAGACTATTTACATTATTCGGACTATTGTCCTCATTTTTGTCGCCATATTTGTTACAATCTTTTGGCCTTTCAGTATCTGTCTATATTTCTGAGATGAGGTATTATGTAGACTATTTACATTATTCGGACTATTGTCCTCATTTTTGTCGCCATATTTATTACAGCGTTTCGGCCTTTCAGTATCTATTTCTATTTATTTGTCTATTTTTGAGATGAGGTATTATGTACACTATTTACATTATTCGGACTATTGTCCTCATTTTTGTCGCCATATTTATTACAGCGTTTCGGCCTTTCAGTATCTATTTCTATTTATTTGTCTATTTTTGAGATGAGGTATTATGTAGACTATTTACATTATTCGGACTATTGTCCTCATTTTTTGTCGCCATATTTATTACAGCGTTTCGGCTTTTTCAGTATCTATTTCTATTTATTTGTCTATTTTTGAGATGAGGTATTATGTAGACTATTTACATTATTGGGACTATTGTCCTCATTTTTGTCGCCATATTTATTACAGCGTTCGCCTTTCAATATCTATTTCTATTTATTTGTCTATTTTTGAGATGAGGTATTATGTACACTATTTACATTATTCGGACTATTGTCCTCATTTTTGTCGCCATATTTATTACAGCGTTTTCGGCCTTTCAGTATCTATTTCTATTTATTTGTCTATTTTTGAGATGAGGTATTATGTACACTATTTACATTATTCGGACTATTGTCCTCATTTTTGTCGCCATATTTATTACAGCGTTTGGCCTTTCAGTATCTATTTCTATTTATTTGTCTATTTTTGAGATGAGGTATTATGTAGACTATTTACATTATTTGGACTATTGTCCTCATTTTTGTCGCCATATTTATTACAGCGTTTCGGCCTTTCAGTATCTATTTCTATTTATTTGTCTATTTTTGAGATGAGATATTATGTACACTATTTACATTACTCGGACTATTGTCCTCATTTTTGTCGCCATATTTATTACAGCGTTTCGGCCTTTCAGTATCTATTTCTATTTATTTGTCTATTTTTGAGATGAGGTATTATGTACACTATTTACATTATTCGGACTATTGTCCTCATTTTTGTCGCCATATTTATTACAGCGTTTCGGCTTTTCAGTATCTATTTCTATTTATTTGTCTATTTTTGAGATGAGGTATTATGTAGACTATTTACATTATTGGGACTATTGTCCTCATTTTTGTCGCCATATTTATTACATCGTTTCGGCCTTTCAATATCTATTTCTATTTATTTGTCTATTTTTGAGATGAGGTATTATGTACACTATTTACATTATTCGGACTATTGTCCTCATTTTTGTCGCCATATTTATTACAGCGTTTCGGCCTTTCAGTATCTATTTCTATTTATTTGTCTATTTTTGAGATGAGGTATTATGTAGACTATTTACATTATTCGGACTATTGTCCTCATTTTTTGTCGCCATATTTATTACAGCGTTTCGGCCTTTCAGTATCTATTTCTATTTATTTGTCTATTTTTGAGATGAGGTATTATGTAGACTATTTACATTATTCGGACTATTGTCCTCATTTTTGTCGCCATATTTATTACAGCGTTTCGGCCTTTCAGTATCTATTTCTATTTATTTGTCTATTTTTGAGATGAGGTATTATGTAGACTATTTACATTATTCGGACTATTGTCCTCATTTTTGTCGCCATATTTATTACAGCGTTTCGGCCTTTCAGTATCTATTTCTATTTATTTGTCTATTTTTGAGATGAGGTATTATGTAGACTATTTACATTATTCGGACTATTGTCCCTCATTTTTTGTCGCCATATTTATTACAGCGTTTCGCCTTTCAGTATCTATTTCTATTTATTTGTCTATTTTTGAGATGAGGTATTATGTAGACTATTTACATTATTCGGACTATTGTCCTCATTTTTGTTGCCATATTTATTACAGCGTTTCGGCCTTTCAGTATCTATTTCTATTTATTTGTCTATTTTTGAGATGAGGTATTATGTAGACTATTTACATTATTCGGACTATTGTCCTCATTTTTGTTGCCATATTTATTACATTGTTTCGGCCTTTCAGTATCTATTTCTATTTATTTGTCTATTTTTGAGATGAGGTATTATGTAGACTATTTACATTATTTGGACTATTGTCCTCATTTTTGTCGCCATATTTATTAGTGTTTCGGCCTTTCAGTATCTATTTCTATTTATTTGTCTATTTCTGAGATGAGGTATTATGTAGACTATTTACATTATTCGGACTATTGTCCTTATCTTTGTCGCCATGTTTATCACATTTTGTTGTGATAAACATGGCAACAAAGATGAGAACAATAGTCCAAATAATCTAAATAGTGAAAAAAAAATCAATGTAAAATAATTCTAATATTATTCTATATTATGTGTCCAATCAAAAAAAGATATCATAAATACCATATTGAAAAAAATAACCAATCACCATTAACTAAATTTACTATTTTATTTAAATTGGATAATTCCGAGATTTTTGGTTATTTAAAGAAAGCACTGCCCTCCCCAACAATTTCCCTTCAAGGGACTGTGGCTCCCAGGTTGGGAAACTTTTAAATCATGTAATAGAAAATTGATTCTAGTAAATACATTTCTGTATAACATTCTTACCTTCAATATTAGCATGAATGGCTTTGACAGATATTTTTGCACATTTCATAACTGTGCTGAACTCTTTGTGGAAGTCTAAAAGCTCTGGACTGCTTTTATTAAGTTGACAGACCAACATTTTCAAAAGAGAGAAGCTGCTTGCATTGTGGATGCTTTTTAACTGAAAAGATACAACACAATATAGAACAGTCATATTTGTTCATTAGAAAAATTTAAAACATCTCACCTCATCATCAAAAATAATAATTCACTTGCAAGATTCACATTCATATTTAATTATATTGGATATACTACAACGTGTCTAACAATAAGACTCATGTTGCATCTCTCTGACCATAGCTCAATTACATCTCATTTAAATATACATAGAGACCTACCAAACTATCTGCAACATACTCATTGATAATACTGAAGCCAGTTTCTTCATACTTGGAATAAAATTCCCTATTCTGTTTTGTTCATCAAACAGCATAGTGTAAGTCAAACAATCAAAAATAGTGTCTTCTGTTTGCTTCTAATGTTTACTTTAATTTCTGGTGAAAATAAAGACAAAAATTGTCCAATGTTTGGATATTTTTTTATCAATTTGGTCCTAAGCTTATGGCTCACATGAGCCATCCTCAGAGTGGTTATACAGACATGAAACAAAGATATCCACCATCAAAGATGATATTTTGTTATTTTATATAGAAGATTGCTATGTGATGATAATGGTCGTGGAATATCAGACGCAGATCTTAAGTTCAAGATGCGGTTCTATGATGTCTCATGTGATAGACCAAAGTATTACAAAAAAACAATATCTAGATTCAATGTAATGTGTTGTGACTAGTTTGAAATGTAAATTTTTTGAGTGTGTGCTGCTTCATTTTAATTTAGATGTGTCCAATATCTGAAGGTTCTTTTTACTGTGTGTATGTGTGAGTACACACAATTATGATTCAGGAAATTAATTATTTTACAAAAAATCATCACTCTAGCGTTTTTATTTTCTTGAATTGGCATATCTGTTCTGTTTTGTATCTGAAACATGAACAAAGCAATTTCTAAAATGATTAAAACACACTAGATCACATAGCGGTTTCTCCAGCAAAACAGGGATTCAGCTTTGAATCCTGCCAAATATAACAAACCCAACTGGAATTGGAACTCGGCTCTCCGATTAACAATTTTGAGCCATTATACATTATACCACCCGCACATCCAAGCTTACAGCACCTGGTATTCCCAAGTGGTCACCCATCTAGATACTAACCAGGCTCAATGTTGCTTAACTTTGGTGATCATACGGGAACCCAGCTCCCTTATTAATAATTCTGAGCCATTATCCATTACGCCACCTGCACATCCAAGCTTACAGCACCTGGTATTCCCAAGTGGTCACCCATCTAGATACTAACCAGGCTCAATGTTGCTTAACTTTGGTGATCATACAGGAACCCATCTCCCTTATTAATAACTCTGAGCCATTATCCATTACACCACCTGCACATCCAAGCTTACAGCACCTGGTATTCCCAAGTGATCACCCATCTAGATACTAACCAGGCTCAATGTTGCTTAACTTTGGTGATCATACGGGAACCCATCTCCTTATTAATAATTCTGAGCCATTATCCATTACACCACCTGCACATCCAAGCTCCCAGCACCTGGTATTCCCAAGTGGTCACCCATCTAGATACTAACCAGGCTCAATGTTGCTTAACTTTGGTGATCATACGGGAACCCATCTCCCTTATTAATAATTCTGAGCCATTATCCATTACACCACCTGCACATCCAAGCTCCCAGCACCTGGTATTCCCAAGTGGTCACCCATCTAGATACTAACCAGGCTCAATGTTGCTTAACTTTGGTGATCATACGGGAACCCATCTCCCTTATTAATAATTCTGAGCCATTATCCATTACACCACCTGCACATCCAAGCTCCCAGCACCTGGTATTCCCAAGTGGTCACCCATCTAGATACTAACCAGGCTCAATGTTGCTTAACTTTGGTGATCATACGGGAACCCATCTCCCTTATTAATAATTCTGAGCCATTATCCATTACACCACTTGCACATCCAAGCTCCCAGCACCTGGTATTCCCAAGTGGTCACCCATCTACAGGGTGATTGAAAAATAATTCCATATTTTATGTATGAGTGGCCAGCCAGGAGTCCTGACTTAACACCCTGTAACCTTTTTCCTTGGGGTTGGTTAAAGGAACAAGTCTACTATACCAAACCAAGACTTTGGAAGAATTCAAAGGTGAATCCAAGAAGTTATGTCTTCCATACCACAAGAGTTCCTGGTGAAATCAGTTGACATGATTCCTGGGCAACTGGTAGCGAAATCTGGTGCCCATATCAAATTTTAAATAAAACCTCATGCTGAATGCTTTCCTCTCATATTCATTTATTGTAAAAATTATAGTTAATAAATAAATTATAAGTATTTTAAAAAGTCGAGTTACTTTTCAATCACCCTGTAGATACTAAACAGGTGTCAGGAACCAATGTTTCAGTGTGATGTGGGTTTAAGCAATTAATTGGTTAGTATGAAAATGGTAGCTCAAAAATATCATAGATAACAAAGCAACTGAATGTGTT
This sequence comes from Acanthosepion pharaonis, assembly GCA_903632075.3. Classification (NCBI taxonomy): domain Eukaryota; kingdom Metazoa; phylum Mollusca; class Cephalopoda; order Sepiida; family Sepiidae; genus Acanthosepion; species Acanthosepion pharaonis. The sequence continues at coordinate 819,240 of CAHIKZ030000039.1, forward strand.
TCTTACTTCTGTGAGGAATTTCAAATGAAATCCTTGTATCGCAGCGGCATTACTAGCTGAACCTGAAGTGTTCATGATATTAAAAATGGCCAGCAAGTATTCCAAAACTTTGGGGAATTTCTTTGAATTTAAAATCTCACTGCAGGCATTGATCAACAGCTTAATAAACTGAATTAAAAAAAAATGAAAACAAAAAGGTGAAAAATAAAGAAAAGGCAGCCATAAAATGATTATTGCAGTTCCAAACTTTGAAAATATCATGAAGTGAAATTTTCCAAGGCAAAATTTAAGCATGAACGTCATTTTGAAAAAAAAAAAAAACAAAAACATATTCCATGCCAATCAAGATCAGATGTTCAAAAAAAGAGACAAAAACATATTCCATGCCAATCAAAATCAGATGTTAAAAAAAAAGAAACAAAAACATATTCCATGCCAATCAAGATTCAGTCTGTTGTTCTCATCTTGAGCTAGGCCACAAAAATCTCGACCAAGTATAGACATGAACACAATATGGAAACCAGTAATTGAGAGAGTTAGAGAAAAAAAAAACCCACAACAACAGAAAATGTTATATAAGATCTTCTCATATGGTGAAGTTTTACCCCTGTGGCTTCCAAAGAAATCTACAAGGGTAAAATCTTCATCCTGCAAAAACCCTACTTGCTATAGAAACCACAAGAGCAACACCTCATGTGGTGAGACTTTGGTCCAAGTATAGACATGAAAACCAGTAATAGAGAGAGCTAGAGAAAAAAAACCCCAAAAAACACAATAACAGAAAATGTAATATGAGATCTTGGTCAAAAATGGTTACTGAGACATTAGATTTTTAAGTCCCCAAAATTCATTCTCCCCTCAGCTATGGGTTAAAAAGCAAGGCTGACTGAGCTCTTAAGCCTTGATTGGCGATGATTCTAGGAGAAGGACAAATCTGAATTCAAAACCAGTTGGATATAGGGCTGACAACTCTGCCCTGTAAAAGCATACTTGCTATGAAAACCACATGTGCAACACCTCATGTGGTGAGACTTTGGTCCTATGCTCCATGAGTATTGGTAGTAAAAAGTATACAGTGTAAAGAACTTTGTCTATACCCAATTATCTCTGGTTCTGGACACAAGTTTAAGAAAAAAAGAAATTTAGCATCATTTCAAAATTTCAACACCATTGCTCCTACATCAGAATTCATTGCTGCATGCGTTTCCCATCTTAAAGGTCTTCATGTAGTCTTTGAGAAAAGATGCAATGATCTATTAAAGATGGCTTATCCACTCTGGTTTGTGAACCTAGAAAATTATGAGCCAGGAGATGAAAATGTTGAGTTGGCTGAAATGTTGCTGGACTTGAAAGAGAATGTGAAACTGAGAAGAAAGGTTGACAAAGAAGGTGTCTTTGCCTACATATTGATAAAAGGACTCACACCCAAATATTTTTCAACATTTAGAAGTAAGCATCATTTCTTTCCCTACCACATGAATGGTGGAATCTGGATTTTCAGCTGTTGTGTATGTTTTCAGTAGAAAAAGAAATATATTAGATCTGAACAGCAGAGGAAAAATCAGACCAAGACTGAAAGACATCATCAAAATTGATTATGATATCTTGTGTGAGAAACACTAAGATCAAGGTAGTCACTAGCTGAATGGACTAAGACTGAAAGACATCATCAAAATTGATTATGATATCTTGTCAGAAACACCAAGATCAAAGTAGTCACTAGCTGAATTGACTAAGACTGAATGACATCATCAAAAAGAATTTTGATATCCTGTGTTTATCCTTGTTTACTAAAATAAATTTTAAAATGTAAATGGGCTACTTTGTCTTTTCATTGAGTATTTTAGTGTGAAAATTGAACAGCCTAAAAGTAAAAGTAGGAGTGGTCCATTTGAATTTTTTGAAGAAAAAAATGGTCCATGGACTGAAAAAGGTTGTGAAGCACTGTACTAGACACAAACCATTTATAAAATATACATTTTATTCAATCTTATTTCTCTACAAACTATGCAAAGAAATTGATATTAATAAATCGTAACTGATGTTCTCTGTTTTAAAATTATAAAATTCTATAAAAATTTTAATACTTTATGCTTGCATTTTAAAACAAAAAAATATTTTGTTTCCTTTAAAACTAAACACACTGATAGTTTTTATACTAACTTATGATTGAATTTTGGTAAAGCAGATATAAATTCTTTCTATACTAACATGTTATTGTGCTGACAGAAACATTTTATATATGGCAATTTTTAAAATTTGAACTAAAAATCAATAACAAGTGAAATATCTATGAAAATATGCTTATAAAAATTTTATATTTCATTTTTAATTGATTTGTTTTCTATAGCTAATCAGTCATTTACAGGTTAAGCCAGAAAATATTTTTAAATTTTAAGAATTTTTTTGTTTGAGATAATAATGGTTTAGTGATACAAATTTTACTAATTAACCTGTAGCTGAGGGTGGGAAAGAGGTGGATTCATACTTTTCCCAAGGGTATTTGAATGTAAGTAAATATGATGAACCAAAGTTCTTTGATTAACAATTCCAAGTCATTATCCATTACACCACCTACTCATCCAGAAAACTTTTGAGTGAGAGATTCATTTTTTACAGCTTATCAACACTTTGCAGGTTATCTAAAGCCAGAAAATATTTTTAGACTGTAAGATTTTTTTTGGAGATAATAATAGTTTAGTGATACAAGTTTTACTAATTAACCCATAGCTGGAAGGAGAATAAGTGCATTCATACTTTCCCCAAGGGTATTTGCATGTAAGTGAATATAACAAACCCATCAGGAATTCGAACTTGGCTCTCCAATTAACAATTCGGCCACATTATCTATTACTCACACATCCAATCTTACAGCACCATGTATTCCCAATCAGTCACCCATCTAGGTACTGGTGAGGCTCGACATTGCTTAACTTTGCTGATCATACAGAAACCAGTGTTTTAATGCAATATGACCATAAGTCTTTTGACATGAGGAATTGTTGATATACTTTATTTTGAATGATATGTTATTATAGATATGTTTCGGCTAAGTATCCTCTGGACATCATCAGGTGTCCATTGTTTGACTGATATGGGATACTTGTTGTTTATCGTATTATTTTGTCACTGTAATGTCATTCCTACTGAATTAATGTTTATTCATTCAGTACTTGATTGAAGGATTGAACTCATGATAATGAGATAACAGTGACATGTTTTAACCAATTCCTATATCAACCATTCATCCAAAGGCATACTTTTGAAGTCTTTTAAGTTTAATGTCAGATGGTTTTCAACATTTGGTTATCATGGTGTGTTCATATTGTTGTGATACTATGGACACCCACATAGAAAGGGGAAGAGGCAGTTTTATTATGACCTCAAGTGTTTCTTTTTGATGGGCTAGCAAATGGTTCCTTTTGAAATTATGTCTTCTAAGTGGCATCCACTTCAACCAAAGGTTAATGGGAAGTAAACAAGTGGATGACAGAATTTTGAAGATCAAGTGACAACAAATAGGAAATAGAGTAAGGATCGGATAAATATAGCCACAAAGATGCGGACAATAGTCTGAATAATGTAAATAGTGTACGTAATACCTCATCTCAGAAATATAGACAGATACTGAAGGATTGGATAAATATGCCAACAATGATGAGGACAATAGTCTGAATAATATAAATAGTGTACATAATACCTCATCTCAGAAATATAGACAGATACTGAAGGGCCAAAACTTTGTGATAAATATAACAACAAAGATGAGGACAATAGTCTGAATAATGTAAATAATGTACATAATACCTCATCTCAAAAATATAGACAGATACTGAAGGATCAGATAAATATGGCAATAATGATGAGGACAATAGTCTGAATAATGTAAATAGTGTACATAATACCTCATCTCAGAAATATAGACAGATACTGAAGGGCCAAAGTTTGTGATAAATATAACAACAAAGATGAGGACAATAGTCCGAATAATGTAAATAATGTACATAATACCTCATCTTAAAAATATAGACAGATACTGAAGGATCAGATAAATATGGCAATAATGATGAGGACAATAGTCCGTATAATGTAAATAGTGTACATAATACCTCATCTCAGAAGTATAGACAGGTACTTCTCATCTTGAATGTTAAAATAATAATATATAATAATAATAATAATAATATCATATATAATATAATATATAATAATATATAATATCATAAATAATCATAATAAATAATATCATTAATAATAATGCAGGGTGTAATAAATAAATTGTCATCTAAATTGTACAAATATGAAAATAACACTGACATCTCATTTTAACAGATATATTTACCAAAATTGCACAAAAACGTTTTGAAATATTAAAGCATAAATTTATTCAATAAAATCATCATTGGTTTCAAACATCGACTCCAGATGACTTTGGAATTTCCTGTAACTCTTCTGGATGGTCTCCTTGTTTAAGTTGGTGAATGCTGCCACAATCCTTGCCTTCAGTTCATCTTTGGTGATACAAGGAGTTTTGTTGATCTCTGGCTCAACTGAGCCTTACACATAATAATCAAATTATTAAGCAAAACCTCCATTTCATATTTATAGTCTGGGGCGGGGGAAGGTGGTCAGATGTAAGGGGTGATGTGGTTGCAGAAATTGTTTGGCCAGACTGCAACCCCTTTGATTATTATGCGTGGAATGCGTTTACTCTTTAGTATTTCAAGATATTTTTGTGTAATTTTGATAAATATATCTGTTAAAATGAGATGTCAGTGTCATTTTCATTTTTGCATAATTTAGATGACAATTTATCCATCGCACCATGTATTTTACCCTTCACCTTCAGTAGAGATCACAGAGTCATTGGGAACTCCAGAATCTTTTCCATGACTGTATAGAAAATGCTTTGACAAGGCAACATATAGTTCTGAATTCATTGTTTGCTTTCTCCTATGGTAATAGTAATAGTAGCCATTTCACTAAAAGGAAATATTTGGTATTCATTGAGTAACCACTGCTACTCAAGTTATACCTTCCTTCATTCCCTGGCCATCAGGCTGCAATCAAAGTGTAATATCTGTTCTCTTGATCTCTAAATGTAATAGTAATATTAGCAGTTTCCTTATAAGGAAATATTTGACATTCATTGACCGAGCAGCCAGTACTACTGTCGACTGAAATTTATAAAATATTTCTCTTAAAAAGTTTTTTAGGAAAATAGGTTTCTCAAGTCCAGTAGCTATTATTTCTCTTTCAAATATTGATGGGAGTTTCCTTACTAACCTTTTGTTTGATGTAGGGTGGAATGTCAACATCTTGATGATGTCATTATTTTCTCTTTAAGTTCTATATGATAGCCATTTTAGCTGTTGCTTCTGCTAACCACATTTTAGATCCTGGAATTTATCCTATTTCCTTCCCTGGAATTTTTTCTATTTCATTCCTTGGAATTTACCTTATTTCATTCCCTGGAATTTACCCTATTTCAATCCTTTGAATTTACTGTATGTCATTCCCTGGAATTTACCATATTTCAATTCCTTGAATTTACTGTATGTCATTCCCTGGAATTTACCATATTTCAATCCCTTGAATTTACTGTATGTCATTCCCTGGAATTTACCCTATTTCAATCCCTTGAATTTACTGTATGTCATTCCCTGGAATTTACCATATTTCAATTCCTGGATTTTACCTTATGTCACTTCCTGGAATTTACCCAATTTCAATTCCTGGAATTCATCATATTTTAGATGCTGGATAGCTTTTAATGAAAATTGCTTTGAGAAAAGAATTTTAACCTCAATAAATTCTTCATATTGACTTTCAAATGACCACACATTAAGGATCAGTTCCAGCCTTTTCTGCAGACAGGGAATTGAAGACAACAATGCCATAATCTTGTCAGCTTTGCCAAATGAAGTTTTATCTTGTATCAGTTTCTGATACAATTCAATCTCATCTTTTACTGGTTGGTACCTGAAAGAAAAATAGAAAATATAATTTATGAATATTCCAAGTAAGATAATTAAAAATTTCTATAAACTTATTGCCATTAGTTTTTTTTATAATTACTTTTCAGTTTTAAGTTTTTGTCCCTAAAATTGTGGGATAACTTTGAAAAACAATTCTAAGAGATTTCCAATCGCAGTGAGAACTTTTGAATCAACCTTATAAATATTTAAAGTTATTCAAATATTTAAATGAATCAGTGTAATTATTAAATGAAAAATTAAAAATATAACAATGAAATAATAAAAAAATTCAGATGACTGGAGATTCTTTATGGTACATACTTGGGTGATCATGTCTCTTCATGTTTAAATCAGTCAGCCAGTTAAGTGCCATATGTGAGCAATAATGTCACTTCATGTTTAAGTCAGTCAATTAAGTACCATATGTGGTATATACTTGGGCTGTAGTGACTACTATGCTTACCATGCCTACAATTTACTCATCTGTAATTGGTTAATAAATAAATACTGTTTTACCACAGGACAATTTACTAATCGCAGTCACCACAAATTTGCTCAAACATGCTTTTGTTAGAAAATCAGTGATTGGTTGATTTTTATCCAATCATACATTTTTTTATGTTCATTCAACTTTCCCACGTTGTTGCTTGGAGCCTACTAGTAGTTATACAGTGTAACCCGGATATAAGAGACCCGGATATAAGAGAAACCCGGATATAATCGAGATTTTCTCTGGTCCCAAATTAGAGCCTGTGTTAATGTATATAAAATAGACCAAACCCGGATATAAGAGACTTCTTCTCTGGTCCCGACAACTGTCTTATATCCGGGTTACACTGTATAAACAGTGGTTTGTTCCAAAAATAGACAGTAGAGTCCAGCAACTTACACTTGTCTACACAAATTAGTGATTCTACTCACAACGCACACATAGACACAGAAATTTGTATTACATTCCAGGGGTGGCCAACCTTTTGATTCCATGCGCCAATATTTTGTACGATTAATTTAAATGCGCCACACAAACATTCACTTCCTTTCAGTACGTGTTGCAATATGGACATATTTTAAAGTTATAATAAAATCTATTTATTTGAAAAATATATGCTTCTGACCAGGGGCGTATCCAGGAGGTTTTAAGTCATGCAATAAATATAAAATCACTGAAATGAATGAGTAGAAGTGGCTTAGTTTCTTTTCATCAAAAGGATGCAATGCGCCACTTGTAAGCATCCACAGGTTGGCCATCCTTGCATTACACTATTCATCTTCACTGAGCAAGCCAAGTTTACAAACCAACACTCTGTTAGCTACACAAGCCACACATATCTAAATTATTCCTTTCTTAATTCAACATTCTATTTCAACATAGAACTTTGAACATTCTTATGAAAGAAATATTCTTAATAACATTTTATTTTATTCAAGATAACAGTTAAAGGGAAACTACTTTTCTTTCCTTAATATTCACACATTAGCACAATTGTTTTGTACTTGTTTTTAATATATATTTTATCATTGATGCAAAATTAGTTTCTCGTTGTTTTTTCCTTGAATCATTAATGTATAAATGTTAAATGCTTTTACAACACGCAATCACGTTGAGATCTTCAATGCATAACACAAGCAGCATTTACAGGGCGATTATTTCTCTTTCGATTCATGACTTTGATGGAATAGTCCATACATACCTTTTCACCCCTCCGGTATAATCCACTTTACACCAAAAATCACCTATCAACCAATCAACACTCTAGTTTCAGCAAGTGAGACATCTCATTGGCTCAGACCCTTAGAACTGTAACAAGTTCATGGAGCCTATTTTCTTGACCAAAGCTCTATAAACAGAAGAATCTGAATCAACTCTTTCACCTCTGGAGAGATGCCAAACTAATCCATGCAAGTCAAAACCTTGACCAACTACACTTTTACCGCGCAAACTTCTCTGACTCAGCAAACAACAACCACGCTCTCTCTCAGGAACAATTTCTAGCAATTACTTACAATACTTAAAAAGTGATATTTACTCACTACTAAATAAGTATTTGTAGACAATCAATCAAACATCTAAACAACTAAAGGTACACAACTCCTACCAATTCTGAACAATAACTTAAACAAACTTACGCACACAGATTGAACTCGCACAAAGGATATTTTTGTACATAACCAGCTACTTAGTTTAATTTTACGAACAAATCTTAATAACAGCTTCACACACGCTGAAACTTCACAAAAATACTCTACACAATCTAATTCAACCATCCTCATTTATCCAAAAATATTCAACCCAATTGTATATGTCAATTAATGTTATTGTTGCACTTTTAATTATGTTTGTCTTCACTTTGAATTTTCTTGCATGATTTGTTTTCAATGTTTCTTTTACCTCTTAATTTGTTGTGGATGAATGTTTAAGAACACTGACATCATAAATCCTTCTGATAACTAAAAATATATTCACCAGTATGCAAGAACTTTGTTTTGAATAGGGTGTAATTTCCCTTTTAATTCATTTTTTTTTTAGGTATATGAACTGCATTTTCGACCTGAGGACATAAGGCGAGAAACACCAGCGTTTGATAAGAAAACTGGTACCCCAATTAGTGTTAGCTTTAAAAAACCAATTCTTCATGTAGGTGCAATCCCTAGAATTTTACCAAACTGTCCCTCATATTTATCTTCACTAACCCCGTCTAGGGAGTCACCAGAGTCCAGAGGTGTGTTCCACTATAAACTTACTATGTCAGTGGTTCTGAACCTTTCTTGTCTAACGCACCCTTTTCAACATATGTTGGAATATCATTCCCCAACTTTATAAGAAAGTCTGACTCAAAAGATACATTAGAAATAATATTTTTATATTATCGAAAAATCTTCATTTTTTTTTCCATATTACTAAGCATAAATTTACATGAATTTTTTTTATGGAGGTGTTTTATAAATTCAATAGCAATAGGAAATGTTGACAGATTTTTAAACTTAAATTGTTTTAATTCATAGTTGGTTATTAGATAAATATATAGTGGGTTATCAGTTATAGTGAAATGTGTGAGCGTTATCGTAGAGTAGGAATGTCTTCGAAGTAATCGCTCAGTCTTAAATGTTTCGTTCGTTTATCAAGTATAAAAGAGGCGAAGGAGAAAGGTAGCGATAATAATAACGATTACTTGACGTTTGTCAAGGGACTTGTTAATACATTTGTCTCCTCTCTGGTGACAGGCAAACTTGCTTGTCTTTTATTTTGTTTGTGGAGTTTGAAAAGGTCATTTGGGAATTCACTCCCAGATATGATTCGGGCCTTTCCATTGGATGAAGAACAAACTTTGCTTTGGCTCGTGAAAAGGTCCGTAACAGAATTTGTTTCTGAGAATTGAAGATTATTTGAATTTTGTTTTTAAATGTTTTCTAGTTTTCTATTGGCTGAAAAACATTTCGCATCAAGGTGTGAAATTTCATGAGTTTTGTTAACACACACGCTTTTGCGTGTGTGTTAAGCAAAGTTTGTAAATTCAAGTCTTTTTAATTTCTAGCAAAATCAATGAGTCAGTGCTTAGCATTTGGATTTTAAATCTATATCATGTTTTGTTCACTACAAATAAACTGAAGCAGACTTTAATAAACAAAAAGGTTCGATAGAATGCTGGGTTACTGGAATTCAATAAACAAAATTCTATAAATAAAGAAAAACAAGAAAAAGTAAAAGACTTTTCCCTTCCCGCTATTGAAATTCTCTCAGGGAGGAGGCGGGGTTGTAATTGACTTTTTTATGCTCAACGTTGGGTACTTTTTAACGCACATCATATATATATATATATATATATATATATATATAATTATTATTTATAAAAGATCACTTGATAAGACACCGAGAGTGTTGAAGCAAAATGGCTATTTTGTAGTGATTTTATAACATATTTATGTTATAATTTTTTTATAAATAATAATTATATCTGCTCTACGTTGTATTGAGCACTCTTTTAGGAATAGTAATTGTTGGTTATTGGAATTCATTCCGTATATACCAATTATATACTTATATATATATATATATATATATATATATATATATATATATATTATTAAAGACAACAAACATTTTGTACCAATTAATTTTACTGAATGACTTTTCAAAATTATGAATAATACTTCTCAGACAAGGAAGAATTTCCATCAGAAATTGCTTGAAGTTCATTGCAGAAGAACCATACAAGAAATATAGTTCAATCTTTCGACGTTTTTTAACTCATCAGCATAGGTACAGAAAATTGGTGAGTTCAATTCAGTTTGACCATATACATGATTGATGTCACCTTGATTGACTTGAAATTGGTTTCATCAAACGTGATAATGCCAGAATTAAAAAAAACAAAAAACAGTCATATAAACAATTCTGGAAAAACGTAATAATAAAATTATTTCAATATTCCTTGCCGGCTGTATTCAAGGAAATATATATATATATATATATATATATATATATATATATATACACATACATACAAACACACAGACTTACTTCTGAATTTTCTGGATTTGGTCGATTTTGTCATCTTCAGGTGGTGTAATAGAATTGATCACTTCTTCTATGTTGTAAACAGTTTGAATAAACAGATCTGATTTCATCAAAATCAAAATATTCTGGGCTTTTTTGGGAGACATGTAAGAAATTCTTTTGGCTAAAAAAATAAAATAAAACAAAATAAGCACTTAGATAATTTGATGCACAACTCACACTGAAAATTATATTTTTGTGATACAAGCAAAGAAATTCAACATAGATAGTGCAAGGATCTTGTGCAGCCACCCACTTTTTTTTCACGTATACTGTCAGTGTTGCCCATTCACTATATTCAACTTTTTTAAGTACACTAGTTTTCTCTAATCTATCCAATTCTTTATCTGTCTGTTCAATTGAGGCAAATGGCACATTCCTTTTCTTTTTGAATACCGCCTGAGTGTTTTCTTTTAGCTGGAATTTTGCCGCCATCTTGGTACACGCTCCCAAACCTGGAGAAAAAACAGTAGGAAATGTTCCCTTAAGTTTCTTTATTAATTTTTGGGCTTTGGTGTTTAAACTTTCTACCTTGTAACAGAAGGAATTTATCAGTAGATCTCATAATTGGAATTCTGTTATCCAATTCGTACCAAGTAAGTTTGTGGTATTTTCTATGACAAATAGTTTAGGTTTTTGCGTTTTTTTATTTAATGTGACGTTTGTAACAAATTCCCCAATAAATTGTATTTTTTCTCCCGTCACTGACCTCACGATTTTCTTTGTCTTCATTAAAGTTGGTTTCCCCAACTTCTTCCATGTATGCAAATTTATGATAGATAGGTCAGAACCAGTGTCAAGTTGCACTTTTATATTTTTATTACTTATATCGACGGTAAAAAATTTTCTGGTTATTCCATCGTTCACCTCGTCGGACTTTAATTTTCTTATTTTATTGTCATTATTTTTTGAATTGCAATGCATGCTTTTATGACCCACTCTTTTACAGTTGAAACATTTTTTATTCCTAAAATTGCAATATCTGTACCAGTGTAGTTCACCACAAGCAAAACATGGCTTCGGGAGTTTTTGTTTATTTTTCTCTGGTATTTCACTTTTTGCTTGATAATCCGCAATTTTAGAATTCTTTTCGATAGACTGACTTTCTTCTTTGTAGTGTATTTTCCTTACATGCAAAACGCCAGACTGTTCTATCTTTTTTTAATCTTTCTTTACGCTAACATATCTTGTGCAGTCTTCTGCCAGCCTCTGTATTGTAACATTCGGCTCGCTTTCCAATTTTGCCAGTACTAATTTTCTCAACTCTGCGTCTCTTTCCGATACCAGCCCCTGAACAAACACCAAGCACTTAAAATTGTCTGTGCTTAACTCTGCCAGCTTGAATTCTTCACAATGCTTATTCACATTGGCTGCGTACGTTATATAGTCTTGTTCGTCATCTTTCATCAGATTCAAACATCTCCACCTCTTGTGAAACAGAGATGTCTTTTTACTAAATAATTCACTTAATATATGTACCACCTCGGTAAATGTCAACTCGCTAGTTTTTTTCGGTAAAATGTAGTTTACCAATTTGTTATGCTCAGCAGTTCCTAATTTGCTTAAAAGAAGCCTAACCTTCTTTCCTTCAGACCATGAGTGGCAGTCCTCATTATACACGTCCGTATATTTTTTATAATACTCCTCAAAAGTTTTCTCTTCATCTGGACTGTACGTGAATATTTCAATTGAATTCCATATTGTATTCTCTGGGAAAGAATCGTTTTGTAGATTTTTCTCTTTCCTCTTCTGAGTTATTTCCAGAATTTTGTTTTGAAACTCCCTATGCATCTGTTCCATTTTTTTTTGTTGGAATTGCATTTGTCTATTAAAAGTTTCCTCCTGTAGCTGCATCTGGAATGTTTTTTGTTGCTCTAATATTGTCATCTGTTGTTCCGACTGGAACTTAAAGAATTCCCGGAATATATTTTTGCATTTCTCCATCTTCGCAAAAATTTTACCCAATGCCAAAATACTGTAGAGGTGGGGGCCCTACGAATTTGCAATTTGTGACCTATTTGAGCAAATTGTATTATCGGGAAAAAAAAAATTTCTTTTCTCAGTTGAGAGTACAACAGATTTTTTCATCACTAAGCTGACATTTTGGCTTGCGAAAACTTTGGCAAGTTTTTTTTTTTTTTTTTTTTTTTTAAGTGTGAATCCGAGATTTGTCGTCGAAGTTATTGTGGTGAGCAAATTTTTCTTCCACCGTATGAGTTCAAATCCCTCGTCGCCAAATTTGTTGTGGAGTTATTTCGCAGTGGAGGCTTGTATTTGCACTAAATCGGTCCTAAATAGTTCAACGTACAAAATGTTAGGAACTTGATATAATAGGTATTACGCAGAGTAATCTTGTTGTGGTCGCTGACTACTTTTGTATTCGACTAACTGTCGTCCGACATCGACTGACCGTTATTTCTCTTACTACTCCTACTTATATTAGGTGGGAGAGTCTATTAACTATAGAATAGGTGTGTTTCACCATAACAGCCAAGCTCTCAATCTATCTCAAGTGAGGTTATCTTTTCCGTTACATAAAGCCTACTACTACAATTTTAAGGCGTTGCTGTCATTGTCGTTTATAGCTGTTCCCAATTTAAATTTTTTTATTGTCCTGCCAGTTTTGCATTGCATTCATCATAGTAATAAGTAAGATTGCTTTTTTATTACTCAACATTTATTTTTCCAACCTTTCCTAAAGTTATTTGAGTTTAGTGATCCCTGTAGCTTTACAGCGTTCTATTTGCCCACGCATTCCATTTAATAATTTATACTTGCCTAAGACATACCATCAAAGAAAAGAACTTGCTTAGGTTGGAAAACTGCTGCCACCAGGTCTGCCATGCAAATAAGAGATAACGAATTGTCTTTAAAACGTTCAGTTGGCCTGTCTCAAAATGCCTTTCGGAATGCTTCAATCAGAGCCACTGAGTCCGAAGATCAACGTAGCCATCGGCTTTCCAGAAGAGCATACCTGAATGCTTCTGCACACAAGGCTCAAAATGATGATCAAAGGACTGAGGAGAAACGCCTCTTCAACTGCCACTGTGCGTGAGTCTGAAACAAGACCGAGAACGCAAAAACGGCCCTTTTCAGGACCACTCCCCATTCAAATTGTTAATCCCTCATTTGGGGATGTGCTTTAGTTGCACCCAATTGTTGTTACTAATTGATTTTCAGGCGGGCTGACTTTAAACTTAACCTGCTCCAAATGAACAGTAAAAATTCCCAGTAATGAAAGACCTGGTCGAAGATGGGTTATATTGCTAGTATATAACATAGGTAAACAATTTAACTGAAAAAATTGAAAATAAATACAATACAGTGTAACCCGGATATAAGAGAAACCCGGATATAAGAGAAACCCGGATATAAGAGACCCGGATATAAGAGAAACCCGGATATAAGAGACCCGGATATAAGTGAGATTGTCTCTGGTCCCAAATTAGAGCCTGTGTTAATGTATATATAATAGACCAAACCCGGATATAAGAGAAACCCGGATATAAGAGACTTCTTTTCCGGTCCCGACAACTCTCTTATATCCGGGTTACACTATATATATATATATATATATATATATAAAGAGACCCGGATATAAGAGAGATTTTCTCTGGTCCCAAATTGGAGCCTGTGTTAATGTATATAAAAGAGACCAAACCCGTATATAAGAGAAACCCGGATATAAGAGAGATTGTCTCTGGTCCCAAATTAGAGCCTGTGTTAATGTATATATAATAGACCAAACCCGGATATAAGAGAAACCCGGATATAAGAGACTTCTTTTCCGGTCCCGACAACCCTCTTATATCCGGGTTACACTGTATATATATATATATATATAAAGAGACCCGGATATAAGAGAGATTTTCTCTGGTCCCAAATTGGAGCCTGTGTTAATGTATATAAAATAGACCAAACCCGGATATAAGAGAAACCCGGATATAAGAGAGATTGTCTCTGGTCCCAAATTAGAGCCTGTGTTAATGTATATATAATAGACCAAACCCGGATATAAGAGAAACCCGGATATAAGAGACTTCTTTTCCGGTCCCGACAACTCTCTTATATCCGGGTTACACTGTCTATCGAAACATAAATTGAGGCATATGTCATAATAAATTCTTCCATCTTAAATAAATCAACAATGTTTTGCAACAATTTTTAACAACAACTTGAGATTTTTCTTCTTAAAATGTTGAATATAATTTTAACACATTCAACATTATGGATAATAAAGGGGGAATTATATATAGCATTTTTTGGGGGACTTAACTTGAGCAACAAAAAAATTCAGGGATATGGACAAAAACAAAAAGAAAGATCCCAGGATGACGTCAAAATTTGTGAAAATTTATAGACATGTCATTTTAATTCAACAGCGGCAATATCAACATTATGGATAAAAAAAAATAGTGAATTTTATATAGTTTTTTTTTTTTTTTTTTGAGATTTAACAAATTCAAGGATTTGGCTGAAAAAAACAAAAAACAAAAATAAAACAGAATGATGTCAAAATCTGCAAAAAAAGTTTTCATGTTTTAATATTCAGTTGCGTGTTTTTTTTTTAATTTGTAGGTAGAGAAAAGCAAATGTTGACAAGGTCACAAAGCACTGCCTGGGTCACTAATCAAGCTGTGTCAAATAAGAACAAACACACATTTTGAACACTTATACATTTTATTTACTAATGACAATAGATGTAAAAAATGACCAGTGATTACCGGTAGATTGAAATGTGACATGTGAGGATGCGTGACTGCTATCTTGAAATCCATTTTCTTATCGTCTTACAGGGTTCCGAACAAGGGGGATAACTTAGTTCCCATTTAGGTAGGGAGTTAGCTCCCTTCCTGAAGTTACACTACACTACAGGTAATTTCAAGTGACATAGCTGAACGAAAAGATAGGAAATTATTTTTTGGTCAGGGAAAAAGGACTGATAATTTAGTCCAGATGATGAAGACTAAACAAAGATGTCAGAGAAAAAACACGTACCATCATGAAAGATAAAAAAAATAGACGATTGTACTTAGTTACTCACTTTCTTTGTTCAACGATTCAGAAATTTTCTTTTCTTCTGTGAAATTTTCTTCTAAAAGATTCATATCCAGTCTTGCGCTGATGTCTGTTAAATCACCCCAGATAGTCTTACACATCTGTTGGGTAGAAATTTGAAAGGAGCATGACTGATTGAAATACAGTTGACACAGATGATGAAAGTTTATAAAAATGATTAAAAAAAAAGCTGAAGATGTGGTGGTGGGGGGAATTTAAAAAAATTAAGGGAAATAACTTTTCAATTAAAAGAAACAGCTCATGAATTGAATTTTTTAAAATCATTTCACCCCGAGAAAGGCAATAAAGCCATTAAGACACAAGAGGTTACCGAGTGTTAGAGAGTATGTAGAAAAAAAAAGAAAAATATTATTAAGTAGAGAAAATAAAAAAAAGAAGAGGAATTAAGAAGACAGAAGATAACGATTGAGGTGGCATTTAAATCTTTGAAAATCAAACTTGATTGGGAAGCGAGAAGCCTTTTGGATTTAATTTAATAAGCAAGAGGCCAGAAGAGATTTCCACAAGCTAGAAGTGCAATAGAAGAAACTATTAGCGTAGAACTTGTGGTAACATTTAACCATTTCAACTGTAAAATGATAAGAACTTGCCACCAGTCTAGCACTTCCTGAAGGTGGTATGTGATTCGAAATGTTGATAATCTAAAATTATTTTCCCCATAGAAATCAATGATTTTCATTGACTGATTCATTCATTCATTTTTATGGTTTATCAACCCTTTGTAGGTTATTTAAAGCCAGAAGTATCTTTTTTACATTGTGTAGAGGGCCATGGCTGTGATGCTGTGAAGTCAGACGTAGAAGAAACGCATGTAAGGTTCAGATTTTTCCTACATAAAAAGGTTGGACTTGAATTAAGTCCAAAGAAGAAGGCAAAGAAAACAAACAAAACACAAGACCGATAATATATGTATATACAAATATATATTAATAACAAGTTACAATACATGGAAAGAGTACAAAGGACGAAGTTTATGTGAATATTCTGTATGTGCGTGCGTGTGTGTGTATTTTGCTTAGCGTGTTTCCACGCTATCCCTTGTTAGCGCCTACATTTCGAGGTTGATAGCTGAAAGCCTGAGGAAAAAGAGAGATTTACCTCCAGGTGTCCACGCGAAGGCGTGAGGGAAAAAAAGAGAGAGAGGCGAAGGGTCAGCGGCTATTTATAGCAGCAAAGAGCGACCCCTGGTGAAAGGGTTACGAACTGAAGGAGGAGTTAACTCCGACAATTGTAAGAATTTTTTTTGACATAATGATTTAAGGATACAAGTCTTATTAGTTAACCCATAGCTGGGGGGAGACAAGCTGTATTCATACCTTTCCCAAGGTTATTTGCTTGCAAGTGAATATAACAAACCTGACTGAAATTGGAACTCAGGTCTCTGATTAACAACTCCGTGCCATTATCCATTACACTACCAAGTTTACAGCACCTAATATTACCAAGCAGTTACCCATCTAGGTATTGACCATGTTTGACATTACTTAACTCCAATGTGAAATGGATTAATCTGTTCTTGGATTTCAGATGATTGCTTATTTAAACTATTACGGCAGTTCTTTGCATTCAAGTTAATACACAAAACTAATGAAAATTAAACTAATGATGATTAAAAATTTTGACATAATTCTGGAATCATTTTTTTGTTGTTGTCCAAATTCATGTATTTGTTTTGCTCATACAATATCTCAAAACACATTTATATAGAATTCACTATTTTTTATTTTTGGAGTTGATACTTAACTCATTAATACTCTCCAGTATTAATTGTAAAAAATATAAAAAATCGATATTAATTATAAATTCTCATCTATGACCCATTAATGCCTAATGTCTCATTGAGGAGCCAGTGGCTGTTAATGGAGGAAGTCCTTGCTATCAGCAAACTGGGTATTATGCAGTCATCAGTAGGAAAATTTATATATTTCACCAAATTATTAGTAGGTATTGGATATTTCACAAGGATACTCATGTATACAGGGCCTGCGTGTACTACCCACAAAACTCCAACCGGGAGGGGTCAAGTTTGATTGAGGGCCCCTGGCAGTGTTTTATAACCATTTGCTATCTTATCAACATTTCCTTTTTTCTACCTACCCTTCTATAAGTTACAAATTAAACTAAGTGCAACCGGTTATTAAAGAAGGAAATATTTTGCAGATTTTGACGTCATTCTGGAGTTTTTTTTGTTCAAATCTGTGAATTTGTTTTGCTCATGCTAAGTAAAAAAAAAAAAACGCTATATAAAATTCACAATGTGAATGTGTTAAAATTCTTAAACATTTTAACATGAAAAATCTCAAGCTGATGTAAAAAATTGCCGTAAAATATTGTTGATTTATTTAATATGGAAGGATCTATTATGACATGTTTCAAATTTGGACTTAGATATATTATATCTATTTTTCATTTTTTTAGTCATGTTTTTCACCTCTATTTCATCCATTATTGTAGACAATTAGGTTACAATAAAATTTGTATTTTATATAAATACTATCTCATGAAAATTGATATTTAGTATAATGGGGGTGGGCCCGTATCGTAAATTCTGGGTGAACGGGGCCACAAGCAGTAGGTACCATAAGATGTGACATCCCCGGACATCCATATCAGGAGGACATCCAATCAAAGAGTGAAATAAAAATTTAGTTTATATTCAATTTGAAAAAAAGAGTTTCATCTGCTTTTACATATTTAAAATGTCTTCCTTTCTCACATTTCTCAGTACTTGAGTCTTAGGGGCATACAATCAAAAAGATGGCCCTGGCCATCACTAAACCTCTGCATATCACTGGGCACTAGACCCTTGTACCAGACTTGGTTGGTCCTGTTTCTACTGTGTCCAAGTACATCTGCATTACTTGACCTAAGTATTGAACTCTCAATTACTATATGACCAAATCGCACTGTCCCACAATCCTTTTGGCTATCGTTACACAAGATAATCCTGAAGCTAAAATTTTAGGGATTTAAGCCTAAATGAATAAATTTATAAATACAGGATGTGGCACAGATGTTGTATATTGGTTCTGGACTCAAATAAGGCGACAAATACTCATATATAAAAATATATAAATAGCTTTATTGTTTGAGTCACAGAAATTGCATAGAGTGAGGGAGAATCATATAGGTTGGGATTGTGAACACAGGAATTGAAGGAGAGAAGATCTTCAGTCAAACTCTAGCCAGCCCCTCTCTTAGGTTAAGAGTTGGACTGTTTTTATATCATTTCAACTTCATGCAGCTACGCCTTCTTTCGGTATGTTGCCTATGCAACTTCTTGTGGCTGTGCCTCTTCTGGCCATGTGCTCACACAACTTTGTGTGGCCATTTCCTTCTGTTTAGGACACCTTTGTACCCTGTTTATTTAAGGCTCAGGACACTTGTACGTCCTGTTTATTTTAGCCATTTTCTATTTATGCTACCACCAATTCCAATTTTTACTCACTTTCTGATGCAGTGGAAGGGAGGTCAAAGGTCTTCCTCAATTGATATCCGACACATATATCTCCCAGAATTACTTCCTACATGAAGGTAACTTATTAACTAGACGATGACATTATTGTCATTAATGTCTTACCATTGTGCGGGAGGTTAGAAATAATGAAAAGAGTACTGAACTGTTATGTGACATCAGTCCTCCTATATGACAGTGAATGCTGAACAATTTCCTCACAGATGAAGAAGAGATTTGAAATAAAAGAAACAGAAAAAAGTACTGAACTGTTATGTGATATCAGTGCTCATATATGACAGGGAATGCTGAACAATTTCCTCACAGATGAAGAAGAGATTTGAAACAAAAGAAAGTACTGAACTGTTATGTGATATCAGTACTCATATATGACAGTGAATGCTGGACAATTTCCTCACAGATGAAGAAGAAGCAACAGAAACAAAGAAAAGAGTACTGAACTGTTATGTTACATCAGTCCTCATATATGACAGTGAATACTGAACAATCTCCTCAAAGATGAAGACACTTGAAGCAAAAGAAATGTAGTTCTACAGCAGGATACCGAGGATACCATAACCAATGAAAATGCACTGTCACCTCTTGTGTGTTTTATCTTTTTTGCAGGACTTGTGACCACCAATTGACCTAAGTTGTATTTCAGAAATATATGAAATATTTCCAACACTTATGTGGCTGTTTTTTAGTTGAGAAATTTTGTTTTTAATTTGTAACTTTAATCTATTTTCTTCTATTTTACATTCCAACCTGACCTTTTAGGCATAACTTAAGAGTATGGGTTAAAAATTAAGAGTATGGGTTAAAAATTAAGAGTATGGGTTAAAAATTTAGCAACAATTACTCACCTCTTTTGGAGTTATGTTTGGTACATAGAAATGCTTAAGTCTTCTGTCACAATGAGCCTTCAATATAATTTTTGATTTCTTGGCCAATCCTGGCATAGGGGGAGCTATAGGAGGTGGGGGAGGCACAGGAGGAGTTGGTGCAATTCTAGAAGGTACTGGACATGGAAGTGAAAGTGATTTAGAATTAGGTGATAGGGGAGATGTAGAAGGTGATTTGGGATGCACAGGAGACAATGGGGGTTTATGAGGAGATGGCAAATTTGACCCAGAATGAGATCTGCCTTTCTTTTCAGGAACATTTAATTCATTTTGGGGTCCTGCAGTTTTTGGTCCTGACTTTTGAGGAACTGAAACAACTGGTAATGCATCTTTTGGAGGTAATGAAGGCTCTGAAATTAAAAAAATGACAATGAGAACAGTGGTGAGTCATATGTTTGAAAGCACATATGCCAAGCTATGAAGACCTCTTTAGTATTAAATGAATATGCTATTAAAGAAGATAATACAGAAAGGAAAAGAAATGACAGCAAGGCTTCAACATCAGCAAATGCAGTAAAAAAAATAAAAACCTCAGTTAATGCAGTCAAGCATAAGCAGCAGTGTCATCATCAGTAAGATTAGGTTCAGGGCTCCAAGTTCTCCACTCATGATTGTTAATTGAACAATAACATAGTGGATTAAAGTGTTGGTTTGTGAATTTGATGACATAATATTTGTGGTAATAGAGATATAAATAAATGAAAATAAATAACAATAAAACCAAAATTTCTAAAAATAGATGGATAATAAAAGTCAGCATGCAAACAAAGCCATAATTTGACCAACCACTCGGAAAGCTTTCACAATCAGGATATAAGGTTGTAAGCCAATGAAAAGGGAGCAGCCTTTTCAAAGTGGACTTATAGATGCGTATATAAACAGATAGAAAATTACCCAAAATCATAGTCAATAAATTAATTTTTTTCATTCTCTGATGATGCAGTCATTGTAACAAAACCAGAGACAAAATACATTTGCACAACTAACTGGTGATTTTACAAGGCTACACCATCTTGCTACAGTGAAAACAAACACACTTTCCTCCACCACATGGTCACACAGCACCTACTAGATTTATATATATATATATATATATATATATATATATATATATATATATATACACTTCTTCTCAAGCTCTTTCCTTATCTCTTGTATACACTAGTACTTTTACACTTTTGAATTTTCACCTTATTCTTCTGTATTATTATATTATGATATGTGAAAACATTTTTGTATTTTTCAAAACACTGTGCATTTTCTTTAAATCATTTCACAAGGCAATAGGAGTAGATAGGTTTGCCTATGGCTCAGTTCACACTCCTCCCTGGTTTTTGAACAGTATAAGTTTATACTTTGTTTCTTGTTTAGGATTGGGTTTCTCCTTCCTCCTAAAGTTTACTTCAACTTTATAATTCTAATGTATTGCTTGAATTCTGAAATTTTATTTATTAATTATTTATTTATTTTCTATTCTATTTTATTTATTTATTTTTCTCCTCAATAAGATTAGATAGGTTCGCTTATCACTTGGTTCATACTATTCCCCAATCTGTTACTCGTTTCTTCTGAAGTCTTTTCATTCTCTTTCACTCCCAGTAGCCTCTTGTGTCTTAGTGACATTATCGCCAAGGCTGGGATAAATTGATTTAAGAAAGAGATACCCAAATTAAATATACTGATATATGGGGGAAAACCAACACTGTCATATGATAAATAGATTATTGATTTTTCTTATGGTTTATCAACCTTTTGTAGGTTATTGAAAGCCAGAAAATATTTCTTTTTAAATTGTAAGACCTTTCTGGAGATAATAATGATTTATTGATGCAAGTCCTACTAATTAACCCATATGTGGGGGCATAATAGATGAATTCTAATCTTTCCCAAGGGTATTTATCAACACTTTCCAGGTTATTGAAAACCAGAAATTATTTCTTTTTAAATTGTAAGACCTTTCTAGAGATAAGATTTATGCAAGTCCTACTAATTAACCCATATGTGGGGGCATAATAGAGGTATTCCTATTTTCCCAAGGGTATTTATCAACACTTTCCAGGTTATTTAAAGCCAGAAAGTATTTTCAGACTGTAAGAATTATTTTTTGAGATAATAATGATTTAGTGATACAAGTCTTACTAATTAACCCATAACTGGGGGATAAGAGTTGGATTCATACCTTCTCCAGGGGTATTTTCTCCCAAATGAATATAACAAAACTAACTGGAATTTAAACTTGGCTATCTGATTAAAAATATTGAGCCATTATCTTTTATGTCACCTATACATCCAAGCTTACATCACCTGGTATTCCCTAGTGGTCACCCATTTAGGTATTGATCAAGTTCAATGTTGCTTAACTCCAGTGATTGTACAGAACCAATGTTTCAACATGATTTGGCTATAAACCAGTATATAAGGAAGGAGTAAGAAGTACATATCAGGAGGCTATGGAGGATAGATAAGCGTTAACCCAAGAAGAGGTTAAAATTGTAGTGATTGTGAAAGCGTCCTTTCAGGAGTCTGTTACATAAAGTAACTGTTCTGGAGAAGAAGCTGTCTGAATAGAACTTCCTCCTTGACAATGGAATATGAAAGGAATATGGTTCTGTCAATTCAGTGTAAGTGTAGAACCCATTCAAAAAAAATCAATAGATTAAGTAGTATCATTAAGATCTCAATTCTGAGTAAAAGTCAGCATTAGCATTTATTAACCAATCAGCTAGTTTGTATCAGGTGCAGCTCAAAAGCTTTGAAAAAGCAGACAACCATTCCTGTGTTGTATCCTCAAAAAATGAAGACTCACATCTAGAAAAATCATTAGCAATCCTTTCCTACCAAAAAATCAATATTAAAAATTGGGAAATATATTTACACTATTTGGACTATTTGTTGCCATATTTATCACAATATTTCAGCCATTGTATGCTCCGGCCTTCTTCAGGTGGTTGGAATGTTGAACTGAATCCTTTATTTCGCTCACTGGGGTAAACTGTTCTAGTTCCACGTGCCATGTCTAATGGATGTCAGTTATCAGTTAACTATTGGTAATTAAGTTCGCCCGTCATTTGTGATGACTGAAATGGATTAAAGTACTTGCTTTCATCCAGTTCTCCAGTCTACCAACTGAACTGTTGCTAGTGATCTCTTCTCTCTGTCTTGTTAGTATGTCGTCATGCCAATAATGCGCTCTGTCGTCTCCCTCCCAGACTTGCTATTTATGCCCACATCAGGGGCGACTACAATTTGTATACAAGACTTACTTCTCTAGGCCAAGACTTCTGGTTTTATAAATTCAAGCTGGTTTGAATTCTTAGTTTTTTTTCTATTATTAATTTTTTTCCTCTGCATGTCCGCCCGTGATCTTTCAACAGGACCTGACACGCCAAGCATATTTGCTTTCCGGTAGGTAAGTCTTCTCGTTCCTCACACTCTCCACTGATCTCATTATCACATAGATGACAGGGTGGGGGAGAACGCCTTAGACGAACACTCCTTTGTAGAGGTAGAGGGGATGCTTCTGGTGGCAGTACTGACATGTCTACGTTCTGCGGGTCCTTGGCATTTTCGGTGTCATCATGACATTCCTCGTCGTTTGAATCTGTACTCTTTGATACAGAGGGCAGACTGTCTGACTGCATTGTGCAAAACATTGTTGTCTCAGAATCACTATCAGACGATGTATCTTCGCTGTGTTAACACCCCTGAATGGTACCGACAACTTTCTTAAATCGGCCAAGTACACATCAACTGTCTCCCTGGGGAGAAGTCGCCACCAAATGAATTGCCTCCAAGCAATGGACTCATCTGTGCCAAATGCTGTGTAAAGGGCATACTTGATTTCATCCAAGTCCACTTCGTTGCCAAGTTGCTGGTAGACTGCGTTCCGGTATTAATTTGAAATTTAACTGGTCTATAGTTGTCAAAGTACGGCTGAAATAGCTTGTGGTTAATTCAGTTCACTTGTCGTTTGTGATGACTGAAATGAATTAAAGTGCTTGCTTTTGTCCAGTTCTCCGATCTACTAACTGAGCTGTTGCTAGTGACCTCTTATTCTCTCAATCTCGTTAGTACGCATGTATGCCATCACGCCAACAATGTGCTCTGCCATCTTCCTCCCAGACTCGCTATTTATGCCTGCATTGGGGGCAACTAAAATTTGCATACGAGACTTACTTTTCGTTCGCCCAAGACTTCCGGTTTTATAAATTCAAGCTGGTTTGACTTCTTAGTCTTTTTTTTTTATTTTTATTTTTTCCTTTGTACATCTTCCCGCGATATGGGAATTTCGGAATAATCCATTTCTCTTTTAATGCCTTTTAACAGGACCTGACACGCCAAGCAAATTCACTTTGCGAGAGGTAAGTCTTCTCGTTCCTCACAAACTCCTTGTGTCTTAGTGGCTTTATTGCCTTGCAGGGGGTGAAATGACTAAAGAAAAACTACAATTCCAGATTTTTGTTTTAATGGTGTGGATTAATGACATAAGGATATACAGTAGCTTGGATTACACTCATCAATCTCTTCAATCCCCAGCCCAACCCCCCTAGATATTTAACTAGGGCGGAGGGAGCTCCTCAGCCTTTGCTGACAACTAAGTAAGACAGCTCTGAATTCCAAACCAGTTGGGCATGTACTATCAACTCTGCTCCATGAACAAATCTAGTTGCAATGGAAACCACAGCAATCATGCATAGCAAGTTGAGACTCAATACACCAAAACCGGGGTGTATGGAACTCAAGAGAATGAGAGATTATTGACAAAATCACTTACTTCTAAAGGTCGTCATTTCAAGTTCTGTTGGTAGATTTAATTGAGACTGCTTGTTCCCATCATATGTATCATAATCCACAGGAGGAGATGGGCTTCTAAAAATAAAGGATAAATAGAAAAATAGGGAAAAAAATTAATTTGCTATAATTCAGTGAGAGCAAAGCTTAATTCATTTAAATATATTTATTATCAGTTTAGTATTATACAAAGAACCATAAAACAAAGATTCATAGCAAAAAAAAATTCTTATTCCCTCCAAAATTCTTTAGTGAGAATCTTCAATGCTTAAAGTGTCTGCCAGGATAGGGGGGGTTCTATCACTCACTACACCTGCTCCATCACTGACAAGTTGTCAGCAAAATTTTCCTACTGTGGACAATAAAAGTAGCCAATATAGACTATATGCATTGTGCATATAAGAAAAACCTTTCTACTGCTGATTTGACTTTTAGTAAGTGTTGTGGACCCAGAATAGGTCCGAAAGAAAACTCGAACTCAGCAATTTAGTGAAAACATATTATTAACAAAAAGAACGATTACAAAAGTGTTGCACGTCCGACTGATGGCAAAGTACAGTAGTCAACTCATCAACTGTAGACAGCCCTCTTGAGAGGCATAATCTCCCCATATATATAGTAATAGGACGAGTCCATTTAGAGAATAAAGGTAGGTCCCATAACAGTAAGAAACAGTGTGACTTTGTTGTATTGGCCTGAAAATAACTGTGGAGATAAATACAGCAACACAATGACAGAATAGTTACTAGTTGAAACACCAGTTCGAGCCACGTATGATGTCATGATAATGTCGTAAAAAGGATAGGTAGAAAAATTAATTCAAAATTAGTTTATTTTTGGAATACGAAAATGGAAAGAGAAGAATTAAATAAATTGGCAGGTTGTAAAAAGTGGAAAATAAAATAAGCAGGGTTTGGGAATAACAATGGATAGGTTGGGGAAAAAAAATTTAAATCATCAGGCCTGTCTGGGATGGAAGGGAATTTCATAAATTTAAAAGTTTCTTATTTATTAATATCTTTATCTTGTTCTGATCATTATGTTTCAGCCAATATGTTCTTTGGCCTTCCTATGTGCTTTGAATTTGTATTTTATTCTTTAATTTTTAACATATAGTTGGTTTGTAATTTTGCTTGATTCATGCAATGTCTACGGGGTAAATGGACCTTGCTTAGTTTTGAAAGCTTTCTATGGCTGAGGAATCTAAAATATACTGAACTGTTCCAAACCATGTTGGAAGGTATATTTATGAAGACTCTCAAATACACAGGCCAGTAGATACAAATGTACACTGTTTAAAAATAAGAGGATCTCTACTAAAACATCGGTATCCACTAAAGATAATATTTAAAGTAAAAATAAATACATGTACAGGGTGTGGCAAAAATACTTCCCCAAAATCCCACTTCTTTATGTCTCATGTCCCTTCAAGATATAGGCGATCATGGCTTTCCACGATTTCCTGTCCTTTGTAGCTTCAGCCAGTATGTTCTTTAGCCTTCGTATGTGTTGTGAATTTGTATTCTATTTTTTGTTTTTTAACAAAAACATGTGATACCTAGAGGATAAGTGAACTTTGCTTGGTTCTGAAATCTTTCCATGGCTGAGTAGTCTAAAGCACTCCAGGTCTGAGTGGTTTCTCCTCTATGTGAGATGCAGTTTCAAAATTTGCTAGAGAATCATTTTCTTTATTAAGACTCTCAAATACACAGGCTGGTAGGTATAAACTTACACTGTTTCAAGAATAATAATGTTTACTCAAAAATGGCCACCCACTAAATATAACATTTAAAGAAACAAAAGTATTTTAAAATTTATTTATTTAGGCTTAAGGCATTAAAATTTCATGAGAGAGGTTGGGCCTACATGTGTCATTTACCTGAAGAAGAGTTGGAAGCCATGGCATTTGACAAAGACCCGGGTGAGGAGTCATTCTGCAAATGGAAATCTGTAGCAAACAATGTACAGGAAGAGAGAGAGAGGAGAGTAGAAAGATGATGAGCAGCTGTGAACAGGTTGAGATTATCACAGTGCTACAGTGACTCGTACAGCAGCAACAACAACTTAAAATTAACGACACTGCTCGCCCTGTACTGCACTGAGAGCAACAGTCACTGAAGTCACCTGCAACTCCACCTGAACAAACATGACTGCAACACTACCACAGCCCAGACCACTATGACACTTTGAACCCATGCACATTAGAGTAATTGATTGTGGCTTGGATTGAGGAATCAGAAGGAGAGCATTGCATTCACTTATCAGAAGGAGAGCATTGCATTCACTTATCAGAAGGAGAGCATTGCATTCACTTATGCCTTGGGAAACGTATGAATCCAACTCTTCTTACTTGAGGTATGGGTAAATACTGACTGGGTTCTTGGAATGTGACCAGTCTAGAGATGATCTCAATAAAACCACCTATCTCCCAGCAGTCCTGCGCTACTCGTGGGGATACATCGGCTCATGAAACTCACCTCTTGCCTTTACAATTGACAAACACATCTGCTACAGTTACTTTCTTCAAAATGCCCATGGGTCACATGCAGAGCAGGATTATCATTTTGTCTCTTCATCACCATTCCCCTTAATTAATACTTTCGTTAACGTTCCCTTTAATTTATATTTTCATCTCTGTTTTTCTGTTGATTTTTTCACAACTTTACTTTAGGCATTTCTCTACCGCAATAAACAGAGTGTGCAAACGACAAAATAAAAGATAAACCTTTCATGAGATTCAAACTGCAATCAATTTTGTCTCAGGGAAACATGCAGAATACTAGGTTTGAATCTGATTTGAACATACAGGTGTCACAATATTTAAAAGAAAAAAAACATGACACTTACCTCATTAATTTTTTTTTCTCCTGTGAATAGAACAAAAAGAAAGTAAAATATGTACATATATTTTCAAAGATATTTTCAAATAATTACATGGGATACTTTTAGAAGATAAAGGCTGGCTGTATATGAGTAGCCAATCCCTGTTGCAGACGCCTGCTCAGGCACATTTGTGTTCATTTAACACCCACAGAGCCCACTGTAGTTTATCCTGCAACTATGCTGAGTGAACCTTATTTACAGTTTCTGGGAGAGAGCATATTATCTGGCGGGACCAACACTCTGAACAAAGCCAGTATCATGACTTGCAACTTCATACCACAGACGGCTTCCAAATAATTCTGTCAACCCAATTTCACTCACAAGGCTTAAGTCAAACCATGTTATGGTTTTCAGGCACTTTCCAAAGACCCTACATATTAGGATTGCCTCTATAGGCTGATAACACCTTCCTGACAAATTGACTATGGTGAGATTCGAATACGAGTCTCATGGTCGGAAAACGAACATTCTAACCACACAGCCATGTGCCAATAGATAAAAGATACAAGTATTAGAAAATAGCAAACATTTTATATAGTTACTGTTGTGGATTCCGTAAATGGAATCCTGCACAAATAAATAAACAACACCAGTAATTGAGATAGAAAAACAAGTGTATTAAACATAAGAATACAGACTTGAAGTGAAGATTAGTAGTCCAGGAATGCGTGTTAGTAGAAAGTATATGTACAAGTCTCTGTAAGTAATCCTCTCTCTCTCTCTCTCCTCTTGTGTAACGCTCTGAGAACACCCTGTGTCTGTCTCCGTATCTCTCAACCTGTCTCAACGTATCTCCACATATCTTAATGTATCTCCACGTATCTCAACAGCAGATATTCTCTCTGTCAGTATAAGTATACTTTGGGCGAGTCCATCTTATGTAAAAAGGGGAAAGCCCCACAACAGTTACAAAAAGTAAAATAAATCTATTCATGATTTTTTAAATTTAAATTTCATATTCATAAAACAATTTGCAAGAGACGGCTCTTTCTGTTTCATTAAGAAAATCTTCAATGTTTTCTTTTAGTGCTGCATAGGATGATAAAGTACATCCAACAGGAAGGCCTCTGTTTTGGGAGATTGGAGGTTTTGAGGGGTGTGAAGCCACGTCTTAATGGCTGTTGTTCCCAGACCCAGGGTAGTAACACCTGTTAGAGTCCTAGCTATGGGCAAATAGTTAAATCCCCTAAACAAAACATAAAATTATAAAAATACATTTTTATACAAAAATTACCAACATCTGAGATGGGGTATTATGTACATCTCATCTTTGTTGCCATATTTGTTACAATGTTTCTGCCGTTGTACACTCCAGCCTTCTTCAGGTGGTTGGAATGTCGAACTTAACGCTTTATTTCACTCACTGGGGTAGACTGTTCTAGTTCCATGTTTAATGGATGTCAGTTATCAGCTATCTCTGAAAGCTCTCCACTGCCTCAACTGGGTATTGAACTCACACTATTTGGGTCCTGTCACTGGATATAACCAACGCCTTTATCCACTGTGCCATGTGTCCTTGCAGACACCTGTGCATGAATTTCTGGGTATTATAAACCTAATGTCGTCAGCAACCATTTTTACCAGCGCTCATATTGCTCATAAAAAATTAACAACAATACATATTTATAGTAAAACTACCAACAACACACACATACTAAGAAATTGTCACAACTACAACCAACCAACATAAAAGAACTTTCAGGACATTAAACCATTTAATATCCTTCTTTTATATGCTGTGTCCCTTCAGGATGTAGGCAATTATGGTTCTCCACATCCTTCTGTCCTTTGTAGCTCTTAATAAGTTTTGTCTGTCTGTTATCTCTCTCAGACTTATGACTGCAAGCAAACATTGGGAAAAAGGACAATATCAGTAGTTCAGCATTCGATTTGCTCACGCCCATTAAATATGTCACGCATTGCTTTCCCCTGTCCCTCTTTCCCTCTATCCGTCTTGTGAGTATCAAATTTTCCAAGTCCTCCTTCCTCATTTCATGCCGCAGAAATTTCAGCTGCCTCTTCCTGATGTTAAGTATAAGTTTCCTTTTTGTTTTCAAGCTCTCCAAAACTTTGTCATGTTCAGCCTATGGTATCCTTAGCATCCTTCTGTAGAACCATATTTCTGTTGCTTTAAGTCTCTTCTTCATCTTTGAGGAGATTGCCCAGCATTCGCTGTCATATAGGACAGATATCATGTAACAGTTCAGTACTCTTTTCTTTGTTTCTAACAAAATTTTCCTGTCTCTTAATACTCTGCTTAGCTTTTCAAATGTATCTTTGACCATCCCAGTATGTCTTTGGATCTCAGTGTCACACTTTCTGTCCACTATTAAAACACTTCCCAGGTATTTAAATTTTTATAGCTGCTTCATTCTAGTATCCCTGACCTGTAATTTACATTTTGGGCTCATCTTTTTGCTGATGACCATCCATTCTGTTTTCTTGTAGTTTATGCTTAGTCCTTTCTTCTTGCTCTCCTTTGTTACCTTCTGTAGGAGCTTTTGTAATTTCCTTTCTGTGTCTGCTATCAGCATTGTGTCATCTGCATATATTGTTAAGATTGTGGCTGTCAATGTTGAATCCTGGTAGGATTTCCAGTTCTCTAAGAATTGCCTTGCTATATAGGTTGAATAAGCCTGGTGAGAAGACACACCCTTGTCTTTCACTCCTTTCTATCTTTGTCTATCTGCTGAACTCATTTTTTATCTGCATGCAGGTGGTTTGCTGCAAGTATAGATTTTTTATTATTCTAATGTCTTTCCTGAATATGTCAAGGTTGCTGAGCAACTCTAACAGATCTTTGTGGTGTACTTTGTCAAATACCGTTGTGTGGTCTATAAAACACAGGTACACATCCTTCTGCATTTGTGTTGCTCTTTCTGATAACATTTTGAGCATAAATATCATGTTCCTTGTTCCAATGTCTTTAATGACCTGCACTGTTCTTGTCCTATCTTTGGGCTGATTCTACTGCATGCTTTATTCATCAGAATATGGATGATGAGTTTAGTTGTGTGGCTCCTTATGTTGATTGGGTTGTTCATATTCGTTTGTGCCTGGTTTCTTGAGCAGTGCTATGAAAATAGATCTGCTTAGGTCTTCTGGTATATCCCCACTGTTGTAGATTTCATTTATTATTTCTGTAATCTTGTCTATGCCAGAATCGTCGAAGGCTGCCAGCATCTCTATTACAATTCCGTCTGGCCCTGCTGCTTTCTTTCTGTTCAATTTTGGCCAGTGAAGTTTTTTTTAATATTTCCTGTCTGTCAGTATTTTTGTGTATTGCCAGTTGTTCTCTTTTTTCGTGAAAGTGATCTCTGATATATTCTTTCCAGTGCTGAACTATTTTTCTTTCTTCTAATATGATTGTTCTGTCCTTAGATTTTACGCATCCTGTTGATGAGCATGTCTTTCGTCCTGTTAGTTCTCTTAATTTTTTTATGCATCTCTCCTTTATCAGTGATAATCATTCTTTCTATTTCTGCTCATTTTTCATTGAGCCATTCCTCTTTACCCTCTCTTCATTTGTTTCTTATTTCATTGTGTAGTTTTCTGTATTCCATCCCATGTTTTGGCATTGTTTTCTGTCTCCTTTGCATCATATTGAAAATCTCATTTGTGATCCATTCATTTTTTCTTTTTCATCCATTTATATCCTACAATTTCTTAGATCAATCTATTTTCCAAAATATAACTTCAACAAAACTACACATCACCATCTCTAGTAATTATGTACACACAAACACATACACACACACACACACACACTATATATATATATATATATATATATATGAAGGCTTGGAGAATTTAACACTCAAAGTAAGGTACTAATAGATTATAAAATAAAATTAGAAACAAAGTTCTAATTTTGTAAAGATGTATTAGTATGTCTACAGCAGTAGAAGTGTCAATATGCATTATTTGATTAATATCTGTCCACCTAAAGATCAATATATGATCTGTTATCTTTTAACTCATTCTTGAATTGTCAGTATTACTGATGTTAAATGGTCCACTTGTAAAAAAATAAGGAAAAATCTTTTTAAAAAAATGAAAAAAATCCAAACATTGGGAAATTATTCTTATTATTGATTTTTTTATGGCTTATCAACCCTTTGCAGGTTATTTAAAGTCAGAAAATAATTTTAGATTGTAAGAACATTTTTTTGGAGTTAATGATTTTAGCAATACAAGTCTTACTAATTAACCCATAGCTGGGGAGAGAAGCGGTGGATTCATATCTAATCAGAATTTGATAAACAAACAAGAAACTGTCATATGGATATAAAGTGGGGAATCAATTCTATATTACAAGCAATATAAAAACTGATCCCTCACTTTGTATCCATAGTAGTTTTTATACATTTATATTCCAGAAAATGTAAATAAATCTAAAAGACATTGCTGTGTAGCTAATGAGCATTTCATTGATTGATCAGTTTGTTTTTTACAGCTTAGCAAACCTTTGCAGGTTATTTAAACTCAGAAAATATTTTTAGATTATAAAAAAATTGTTTGGAGATAATGATTTTAGTGATACAAGTCTTACTAATTAACCCATAGCTGGGGGAGAAGAGGTAGATATATACCTTTCCCAAGATTATTTTCATGTAAGTGAATATAATGAACCTGACTGAAATTGGAACTTGGCTCTCCAATTAACATTTCTGAGCCATTATATATTACACTACCCACACATCCGAACTTAGAGCAAATGGTATTACCAAGCAGTCATGTATATAGGTACTGACCAGGCTCTACGTTGCTTAACTTTGGTAATTGTATGGGAGCCTGTTGTTTCAATATGATATGACTGCAAGCAAACATTGGGAAAAAGGACAATATCAGTAGTATAGTTATCAATGACATGGCCCAGTTTCAAATATGACATTTGTAAATAAAAACAAAGTACATATAACTCTTTAAAATGTCAGAGATCGATTTAATATGGTTTTTATATTATGAACAATTATATTTATCTGGCCTCCTCACCAAGGTTGGATGTGACACAAGGTCGTTTTAATGTGGAGACCGCTATACACATACTTATGTATATGTACCAAGGACAAACCTTGAATTTTGTCAAGCCTCTGCGACCACTGTCATGTTGGCATCAGTATTACACCAACCCAACCTTTTTAGTGTGATGAAGAAGGTATTGCTGCTGGGTTGGAATCCCCAAGGCTGAGCAAATTCTCCCATCTGAAATGAGGAGAAACAAAGCTCTATTTACAGCACAGGGAGTGTTAACCATGCCTCACTAAAGCCTCAATGGATAATGGTTAACTCCTGTGCCATATTTCAAACAGGACCCAACTCCTAAAATGATAAAAAGTCAGTATTTTTTTCATTCTGACAAATGCTGTTCGTAGAGGAATGTCTAATAGATGTTAATCTAAAAAAATTATTCCCTCCCTCAAATTTTTCTTTATTTTTTAACGAGAGGGGACCAGATAAACTCAGTAGTGCTGAATTTTATTAAAATGTACCTAGTTTTTTGCAGTAAGTGATTCTTAAAAAAAGCCAATAAACAAAGACTCACAGAAGGGAAAAAAGATTTCCGATTTTTTATCCAATATCTTATAAATCTTTCCTGGCTGCATGCTTCTCTGAATGCCTGTAAGAAATAAACAACAACAATAAAAGACAATAGAAATTCAAGCATTAAAAACTAATAAAGGTTTACGCCAGTGTTTCCCGCCTTTTTTTTCAACCAGCACCCCCTTTTGGGCACAAGTTTTTTTGTGACCTCATATCGTCTTGCTGAAAGTTCGAACTTGATTGACCAAAGCAAGATACTTCTTTAGTTTGTCGTACACACGGTCTATCTGCTGGGGATACAGCTTAGTGTTGATGGTGTAACAAGGTGGAGCAAGCTTGAAATGCAGTACTCTTTGGAAATTCTACCAAACAGGGATCAAGATTTGTTGTTTACTTTCCACTTCTAAAATGCGTCAGGACTTTCTGGTCCAACCTAGTAAAGCGAGCAAAGAATTTCATTCTCTCAGTTATCATGATGAAGGTGGATCTGAGAGTTAAGGGTCTTTTTGTAAGGCAATCTCACTTGGGCATTTAATTATAGTTCAGGTCAAAGAACATTAATTGCTTTAAAATGCCATTTTAAAGAAAGACATTGCAAATAGATCTCTTTAATTCTGTAAAGCAATCTATCTTTGGGCTTACAATTATAGGTCAGATCAAGGAACATTCTTTGCTGCAGGTACCATGTAACCTAGTATAACTGGTGAAAAGATTGCCATTTACATAAATGCCATTTTAAAGAAAGCCATTGCAAATAGATCATTAAATAGACATTCTTTGCTGCAGGTACCATGTAACCTAATGGTTCCCAAACTTTGTTCTTTCAGTCACATTTTCAGAATGAAAATTTACTTGCGCCTCACCACATTTTATGTGATAAAAAGTACATTAAAAAAATGAAAAACAGTGAGAGGGTTAAAGGGAGATAATCATGGATTCACAATCAGAACATTATCATTGCTAACTCTTTCCTTCAATTGGCGGACACTAGTTACTATATTCTTAATCCTTGATATAATGGAAAAATATCACAATGATAAAATCAGTCAATAATTATTTATAATGGAACTCATGCCTGCAATTACAAGTAATTCAGAAAATTTTAAATTTTGAAATCATATGAATTTTTAGAAACTGTTTCTCAATCTTTGTCTTTCTATCATTTCACCTGTTATCCTCTTCTGTCACTCCTATGAGGTACACTGCAGTATTTGGGAATCAGTGAGTAACCCAATATAACTGGGCAAAGAATTCTATTCTTTTAATTATCATGATGAAGGTGGATCTGAGTGCTAAGGGTCTTTTATAAGGCAATCTCTCTTAGGCATTCAATTATTGGCCAAATCAAAGAACATTCGTTGCTGCTTGTACTTGTTAAAGTATTGTTATGGTCCAGGTTAGGACCATGGAAGAACAACACGAACACAAGAGTAGAAATAACAAAGGTATATTACACAAAATAATAATACAGGATGTGGAAGGTGTTAGTATGACTGTCAGTCTGGTTTGGAGTGAACTACTATCGGCTCGACTCGATTTAACCCTCTCTCTTGAGAGGTATAGTATACATAGTGTTAAGAAGAGTTCATTCTGTAATTATAGGTAAGGACCCGTGACAAGTATAACTGAAATAAAGTTTGCCATTCACACAAATTCTAAATTCTAAAACTTGACCTGACAGTTGGATCTCTCTATCCAATCTATCTTGGACATTGAAGTATAGGCCAGGTCAAGGAAAATTCATTGCTGCAGGTACCATGTAACCTAGTATAATCTGTTGGTTGTTATTTGAAAATGTAGTAAGCACTGCCAAGTAACTTCCATTACTTTAAAATATTCCATAAGGGGGATTAATTCAGAATGGCATATTGACAAACTTATGGGCCATAGGAATATTGTCAAAGCTGAGCAAATGATATAAAATCAAATGAAGAATATCAAACTTACAAGGATCCATGAGTTCCGTTCACCTTCTGTTCTCTCAGGGGTTTCATATTTCTTAACACGAAAACTATAATGAAAAAAAAAAACAACATTTTACGGAGTTAATTTTGGCTTGTTATCAATGTGTCATGAATCTACTTTGGTATGTAATCTACACTTTATATTGCGATCTACATGTCAAGAACACTCCACATCAAGAACAAGGAAAACACTTGTCTTTGTTTCAAGAAAATGTCATTAACAGAAAAATTTTTTTTAATATTTTAATTACATTTTCTCTATGTTATAATGTTTTACCATGTAGATATTCTAAATTAAAATTTCTACAATGGAGATATTTTAGCCAAAGTACATGCTGTTTATCGCTAGAGTATAAATAAAAATTTGCTGTGAGATAAAAAAAAGGTTAAAAAACATTGATATTGTTATATAATGTACCTGTGAGCACTAATGGGTACGTCCCAATCCCAATAAATACGTTGGACACTATTATAAGTCGGATTATATGGATTTAAGTAGTCCACCGCTAGCAGTGGTTTACCTACTTCATGCCGCTGGTGAGTATTGTATTTTGTTGATGCTATAAAGATTACCATTTCTTTTCCAACCTCCATTTTAGTTATTCTTCATTCAGTAACACTTTCTAGGTTACAACAAATATAAAAATGCATTGCCAATGATTTTTACTATA
This sequence comes from Acanthosepion pharaonis, assembly GCA_903632075.3. Classification (NCBI taxonomy): domain Eukaryota; kingdom Metazoa; phylum Mollusca; class Cephalopoda; order Sepiida; family Sepiidae; genus Acanthosepion; species Acanthosepion pharaonis. The sequence continues at coordinate 855,064 of CAHIKZ030000039.1, forward strand.
AAAATGCATTGCAAATGATGTTTACTATAAAAATCCATTGCCAATGATTTTTACTATAAAAATGCATTGCCAATGATTTTTACTTATCAACACTAATGTGTATGTCCCAATCCTCATAAATACATTGAACACTATTGTAAGTGGGGGTAATATGCTGTCTAAGTAGTCCTCAACTAGCAGTGGTTTACCTACTTCACGCCGCTGGCGAGTATTGTATTTTGTTGATGTTATAAAGATTACCATTTCATTTCCAACCTCTGTTTTGGTTATTATTCATATTAGGGGGGGGGCGATTTGAATAATCATAATTAAGTAATTCATCAAGTCTAGAAGAATCCTCAACATAATGCAGAAAAGATTGGACATCTGTTTTGTCCTATTTTGGGACTCATCAGCAGTGTGCTTCCGCTACTGAGATTCGAAACTGGTACCCACTAGACCAATGGGTCTCATCTGTTTGACTAGTGGATGCACACTGCTGATGAGTCCCAAAATAGGACGAAATGCCCGTCCAGTGCTTTTTGCTGACGATTCTTCTAGATTTGATGAATTACTTAATTATATATTGTTATGGCTGGCGTAACACGAAATAAGAAGAACCAGATTTATAGAAATTAAAGTTGAAGAAAAAAGATTACATCTAATAACGATATGCGGATTTTATTTAACATATAATACAATATTTTTTATAAATAGTCGGGCGGAGATTTAAACAATATACGTTGGGAAATGCTAACAAGTTAATAAGCATGTGAGAGCCCAGAAAGTAGTTGGCTTAACGTGTAGCTATACAAGGGAGTGGGAGATGAAATCCACTGTAGTTAAGATTAAGGCGACAGATGGGAATTTGTTGCTAGGCAAAGAATTATATTATTTTCTTCTTAAAAATAGTTTGATATTGACATATATGAAATAAAAAAGTTTGGTCAATAATATCAAGGAAAACGGGTGAAGTCTGTTCTTTTCAGGACTGTAGGAATTTAGATTCTTTCAGTCAAAGCTTTGTTCTTGAATCAAACCAGACCAGAGTCGACCTCAATAGCCGTGACAGTGGGTTCAGGAGGCAACTGGCTAGTTGATATGAACAATGTTTTTTGGACCCTTTAGAACCCAGTAGAAAGTTTTAGAGGCTTCTAGAAAGTTCCATTCTATTATTATGAAATATAAAAGGTTTGGTAAATGGGTGCTTTTCGTAAGGTAAAAAGGGCATCTAGTAGGTACAGATTTAAGTCATCATTTTAAGTTAGATTTTGAATTTTATAGTAAAAGTATAAAGAAGTAGGACAAAATAGGGCCTCGTAACAATATATATATATATATCTCGAATCGAGAACACTAACTGCTTTTATCGGCAGAACCTATTTTTTTCATTCGTCGACAGCTGGGATAGGATGTTCCGTAATTTGCATATCAAAATACTTTTATAGCGACTCCTGCGACGGACTTGTTTTTTTTTTAATTCAATTATTCCATTTTCAGCATATTATGTGGAATATGTGCCCTTTTGTTTGGTAAGTAATTTTCTTTTTCGCCACTTTTTCCGTCGTAGAATACATGCGACGCACTGTCGCTTGGTAAGTCGCCGTTTTCTTCGATATATATATATATATATAGTAAAACAAAAAATCTATGTGTTTAGTTAAACAAAAAAAACTTCCTTACTAATGGCTAGTCGTTTAGTTGAAAACACTAGTCTCCAAAGATCATTTAGACAGTTTTTTTTACACTATGTCCAACCTTGAAAAATTTAAATACAATGTCATTCATCATCTTCTGATTTCTTGAGCCCTGTTCCTTTTGGTCCTTTCCTCAGTCCTCCCTATTCTCAGCTTTTTCATTCACTTTCACACCATGCAAACCCCGGCGTTCTAGTGATTGCCTTTCTTAGGGTGAAAAAAAAAAAAACATGCTCATAATATGCAGTTCTTAGTTTCTCCTTTGCAACAATCTCACTCAGAAACCCTCTACCTTGAGTGGCCCTTAGGCCTTGTATTGGGTGAACTAAAGTAGAAAAAAGAAAAGCACTTTGGAGCTGTTATAATGGTATCAGCCAGATATACAACTTACAAATAAGATCTTTTGCCGACAGTAATAACAAAAGTGTCCTTTTCTGTTGATATTGCTTCAATTTCGGTTGAGCTATTAATCTGTACCACACCCAAAGGATCCTGAAAACAAAAAGTAAAAAAAAAAAATTATGCAAAGAAAGGATTTATGGCATAAACTATAAAAGATGTCTTTGTTTTATCATGTACCATTTTCCTTCAGAACATTGGATGGTCATAGCTCTAATTAATGTCTGTTTCCTGATTATCCCTCTGAGTGGTTAGAACATGAGACCCAGGTTTGAAACCTGGCATGGTCAATTTCCTAGGAAGGGGACTTCTTGATGTTATTGGCCTAATGAAATGATCCCAGCTTGCAGCACATTTGTAAAGTATCTGAAAACCAAGCGACGAGTTGACCGAAACCTTGTGATTGAAATTGGGTATATGAAACTATTTGGGAGTCATTGATGATTATGCTAACACTAAGTCACAAGTCGCTGTGACAGAGGGTTTGTGCGTGCTGGTCTTGTTCAGAATGTTGATCATGCCAGATAATGCACTCTTTCCCAGAAAGTGTAACTAAGGTCCATTCAGCATAGGTGCAATATAAACAAACCACAGGTGGGCTCTGTGGGTGTTGAACAAACACAAATGTGCCCAAGCAGGTGTCTGCAATAGGGATTGGCCTGCCACCCTAGTAGACAGACATACTCAGATACAAGTGGCTAGTCATTATAACTCCCACTTACACAATCACATTAGGTAGATTACTCAATGTTTCTCTCTGTCCTTCAGTATACTCTGTGAGTGTCAAATTCTCCAAACTCTCTTTCCTCATCATGTGTCAAGTAATAAGTGCATGAAAATAGTAATATAAGTAATAAATGTCTCATAATTGCAATAAATAAGAGCATAATAAAAGTAATAAATAAATGCATGAGAATAGTAATATATAAATGTGTAAAAAAAATAAATGCCTTATGATAGTAATAAATAAATAACATAATAAAAGTAATAAGTGCATAATAATATTCTTTTTTTTTTTTTAAGCAACATTTCACCCCAAGCAAGGCGGGAAGCCACTAGCACGCAAGGGGTTACAGAGAGTTGGAGCGAGAACAAATAGGAGTGATAGAAGAAAGGATGAGGAGAAGGATAGGGAATAGATCAAGGCATCTGGAGATGTCGATTGACATTATATTTAAATAGTTGGAGATTATAGCTATCAGGGAAACAAGAAGAGGGGAGGGAGCTCCACAGGCGAGAGGTGCGAGACATGAAACTATTGGAGTAGAAGAGACAGCTATATTTAATAGTTTCAACAGTGAAAGGGAGTGAGAGATGCCAGCCTAGTAGAAGGCTTAAATTCATGAAATTTGGGAACCAGCGAAAGTATTTGTAAAAAAGACAGAGGGAGGCGACTGCACGTCTGTGAGAGAGTGACTGCAGATGAGATGCCGGATCAGAGCCAATTACATTGCATATTCGTCTCTGGATCTTATCAAGAACCTTGAGACAAACAGAAGGGGCACCAGACCATATATGGCAGCAATACTCCATGCAAGAGCGAATGGTTGATTTGTAGATTTGAAGGATTGACTCTGGGGAGAAAAAATTTCCTGGCGTGGCACAGGGAGCCAAATTTTCTTGCGGTGGACGAAGCTATTGACTCAATGTATTTTTGTTCCATCTCAGGTCAGCAGTCAATTTGAGGCCGAGTAGTCGCAAAGAGGAACTCTTGAGAAGTTGAGCATCAGACATTCTAATGCGGGGGCGGCAGGGATGGTTCTCTGTGGTGAGTAATAGAGAGCAGTTTTGTTTTTGATGCGTTAAAGTTAACCAGCCAATTCCTGTATTTATGTGCAATAAAATAAATAAGTGCCTAATAACAGTAATAAATAAATATTAAAAGAAATAAATGATGCATATGTTGTAGTAAAGAAAAGACTGTCAACTGATAGTAGCAACTGCAATAGATTTCTTGTTTCTCGGCCGCAACACTTGTAGCCAAATCACAGTTCACATGATAGTCCGACATAACAGTCCAACACACACGGTAGAAACGACAAAATGGGGTCACAAATCCAACCTTCACTTCTCACCAACAACAATGCGTGTTTGTCTCACAGCGCAAAAAAAAAAATCATCTCGTTTTATAAGCGAAAAACGACTTCTGTTCACCGAGAGAATTTTCTGATTGGTCACAGCATTCAGGGGAGGGAAGAACATTAGCATAGCTTCTAGTTATTGATGTAGAATTTTGCTGACTACTTTTTGGTAATTTTTCTTCAGCAGATCGCACACAAAACACAACCTTTTTTGGGGGTACCTGATTATCTCTTTCACTACAGCATAATAATAGCAATATATAAATGTGTAATAAACAAGCACATAATAAAATTAATATATAAATAAGGCTATAATAAAAGTTATGGCATACAATTATCAATTTAGATAAAAACATGAATTACTTTTGTCATTTAAAACTAAGAGCACTGATTTTTCATTTTACAGTCAGAAAATGATTTTTTTTTTTAAATACTGACACCATAAAAAAGGATAAAATGAAAAATAAACATCTCTCACCTCTTCTTTATTTGGTTCATAGTAAGAGAATTCTCTTTCTTCCACACGTAAAAATCGTCTGAAAGATAAAAAGAAAATAAAGTAGGTATGAATTCTGGTCATACAAAATTCAACTCTCTATAAAATCTTTTAAAAGACTTGAATCATATTCTTTTATTGCCCCTCTTTTCCTTTCACTATGAGTAATCTCTTGCATCTTGGGGACTTTTATATCCTTGTTGATTGAAAAAAAAACAACTCCCTTTTGGGATATAGGTTATCATGACTCTCCACAGCTTTCTTCACTTTAATATCAGTTGTGTTATGCCATGCTTTTGGGAAAAATAGTGGAGTGCCTTCTTTGAATTTAAAACTTTCATTTGTTGCTATCATAGCCATGCTATGTCCCTTTTAGGAAATAAAGTTTGCTTTTTCAGGACTTGATTCCCTGTCTTTTTTGTACAACATTTTTCTCATTTTCTGAATAGGACATTGTCATAGGCGATCTAATTTATCCTCCCATCAATGCAGAAGGACTTTGTATTCTACCAGCATGTGTAAATAGTTTTATAATTCAGTATTAGTCATAGCAGGAAAGTAATTATGGTGCCCCTGGATGGGAAAAATGCTTTCAACCCCATTTTCACCATGGGAGTCATTATTTCTGTAATTCTATTCAATTGTGGGTGGTATAATGGTGTTTTGTTTTCCAATTTTTTTTCACTATGAACACAAAATTTCATCACAAAATTCTGGTGCATTGTCAGAGACTAACGTTTTTGGCACACCATTTCTGGTAAAATATTACTTGTAATATTTGCTTTACGATGGTTGCCTTATCCTGAACCCTAACCACTTCAGACCATCCAGAGAATGAGTCAACAAAAATTTAAAATAGTCACATGCCTTTAACCAGGCCAAAATACCATCCAACTGCTGAAAATATCCCTTTGATGGGCTTTTATGTCCTTTAAAATTGGCTCCGGTTTTTAATTTATTTTCTTTAGGTTGGAGTGGGTGCTATTGGGTGGAAATTCTGGATTGTATTGCTTATTTTTTCTTTGAGTGTGTGAGTAAAAATGGAGGGTATGTGTGGAGTCTTGTACAATTGATGGAATTTTAGTTCAGTTTTGGGTGTTCAAAGCATTCATATCTGGCCAGTGGTGGAAATTAGTGTAGAAGGAATCAGGAGATCTGGCTTTAGGAAGACTATAACATATTTTTCTCTTTCTATTTTTGTATCGCAAATACAGCTGTATTTTCCTGAAGGTTGGGCAAATTTTCTCCTCTTTCTATTTTTCTTGCTTATGCCAAATCACACTGGAAACATCGGTTCCCATTAGATCACCGAAATTAAGAAGTGTTAAACCAGGTCAGTATTTTTCCCTTAAAAATGTATTGCTGGTAATATTTATTTTCTTCAAAAATGTATTGCAGGTAATAATGTATTACTGGTAATAATTTTTCCTCAAAAAAATATTGCTGGTATTAAAACCTATTTTTACACTTTCATAGTGTTTTGACCCCAGTTTGGGGGTTAACTATTTGCCCATAGTTGGGACCCTAACTGGTGCTACCACCCCAGGTCATGGTGGACCTAGGAACAATAGCAATTAAGAGGTGGCTCCATGCTCCTCAAAAACTCCTGGTCAGAGGCCTTGCTGTAGGACGTAGTTGATCTTCTTACCCAGGACGCGGATGTAGTTTACCATCATACCCAGGACACCATCCTGGTTTGGTAGGTTAGTTTTGTTTAGTGGCATACCAACGTCAATGGGTTATTTAATGCCAAAATCTAAATATTTTATACAGAATCTTTTGTTTTTGAGATAATAATGGTTTAAATTGAAGGTGCTGTACACAAGAGTAGAAACTTTCTTAATAGATAGAATTAAAAAAAGAAGTGAATTAAAAAGCTTAGAAAACTTTGGCTGAAGATTAGAAATATGAAGAAAAATTAACTTGAAGGGAAAATAAATTAACTTTTATTTGGATACTTCATTATTCTATCTATACTAAAACTCATTTTATAGGAATGGACACTTTACTTATCAATCAATCCTTATAATGTTGATGAGAAATTAATTTCCTGAATTTTGATACCTGTTTTATTATTGGTCTTGTTGGTTGGTTGATTTCGTTTAGCAGCATATCAGCCTCTATGGGTTATTTTATGCCAAAATCTAAATATTTTGTATATAATTTTATGCTTTCAACTACAAATATTTTGTACATAATTTACACTTTCTGATGATGCCAAAGCCAAAAAGAGATCTGTAATCACTTTTTACCTCTTTCAAATTTATGGTCTTTAAACTTCTTGCTTCATGCATGGGCGACAAAACAATTAATCCATGTTTCCACAAAGTCTTGTTCATCCAATAGTGTTACAGATCCTATCTGCGATATCATATTGTTGTGTTGTCTCCTAGTCTGTGACATAGAAATTCGCCCTCTGTGTCAAATGACAACTAATTAATAGTTGCTTGACTCTATGGAAAATAGGGTAAGTGCATTTAAACATAATGGAACGCTATTAAACTCTTTACTCTAAGCATACCAGGTTACATTTAAATTCACTACATTTGAAGCACCACAGTGTGGTTGGTTAATTTTGTCTAGTAGCGTATCAACCTCTAGGGGTTATTTAATGCTGAAATCCAAATATTTTATACACAATTTTTTGTTTTTGAGATTATAATGGTTTAAATTGAAGGTACTGTACACAAGAGTAGAAACTTTCTTAATAGATAGAATAAAAAAAAGAAGTTAATTAAAAAGCTTAGAAAACTTTGTCAGAAGATTAGAAATAGGAAGAAAAATTAACTTGTAATTTTGAAAGGGAAATAAATTTCCTGAATTTTGATACCTGTTACAGTGTAACCCGGATATAAGAGTGTTGTCGGGACCGGAGAAGAAGTCTCTTATATCCGGGTTTCTCTTATATCCGGGTTTGGTCTATATGTATACATTAACGCAGGCTCTAATTTGGGACCAGAGAAAATCTCTCTTATATCCGGGTTTCTCTTATATCCGGGTCTCTTATATCCGGGTTTCTCTTATATCCGGGTCTCTTATATCCGGGTTACACTGTATAATGTAAATGCATTGCTAATGATTTTACTATAGGAATGCATTGAAAATGAAGAAGAAAGGGATTGTCAGTGGTCAGGAATGAATGCAAGCATTACTGATAGAATAGGGCTATTATATATACAGTGTAACCCGGATATAAGAGAGTTGTCGGGACCGGAGAAGTCTCTTATATCCGGGTTTCTCTTATATCCGGGTTTGGTCTATATGTATACATTAACACAGGCTCTAATTTGGGACCAGAGAAAATCTCTCTTATATCCGGGTTTCTCTTATATCCGAGTTTGGTCTATATGTATACATTAACACAGGCTCTAATTTGGGACCAGAGAAAATCTCTCTTATATCCGGGTTTCTCTTATATCTATATATGCATTGATTGTTATTTTGCTATAAAATTTTATTGTTGCTCATTTTATTGTAAAAATGTACCGTTAGTTTTTGTTTGGGTGTTCACTATTTGCCCATAGCTGGGACCCTAACAGGTGCTACCACTCAGGCTCAGAATGGACCTGGGAACAACAGCAGTTAAAAGGTATGTCCACAATCCTCAAAACCTCTCAATCACAGGCTTTGCTGCAGGATGTAATTTATCATCCTGCCCAGGACTCTAAGCATCCTGGGATAACGTATCCTATCAACTCTATCCTTTTATAGCTCTATTAATGTCCACTGTCACATTTTGGCAATGATGACCTATTAATCCATTATAAGTAAAAATCTATAATACCAGATTTCTCTGAGTTTGATCTTCACTGGGTGTTCCATACTGTTGGCCTTGTGCCACATCCAAACTATTCTTTGTAAATCACTATAAAACCAAATTTCTATAAACCTTTTTTTTATTATTTTTTAGAAACCTGTTGTAAAAAACTTTTATTTTTATGACCAATACCTATTTTTATTTTAATATTTATAATCTATAGTAGATTTAATATCAGCATTAATGGGTTAGTCAAAATTAATGGTTGAAATTTTAACAGTTAAACTGAACAGTGATTAATGACAAACATGGTAATAAATATACTAAATTACTTACTTTGACCACCGTACAATAGCTGCGTTTCCTTTTTTTTCTACAATTCCTTCTTTTAAAACTTTTCGTTTGTTTATCACTGATATGATTGAAGGTTCTGAGCCTGAAATTGATGAAAAGAAAAAAATTCAGATTAATGTCAAGGCCATAACATGATTTTTTTTAATTCATATATTCTTATCTTTTTGTTGAGATAAAATTCCTTCTTAAAGCCAATTAGAATACACTTTGCTTGGCCAGTATATACAGTGTAACCCGGATATAAGAGAGTTGTCGGGACCGGAGAAGAAGTCTCTTATATCCAGGTTTGGTCTATTCTATATGCATTAACACAGGCTCTAATTTGGGACCAGAGAAAATCTCTCTTATACCCGGGTTTCTCTTATATCCGGGTCTCTTATATCCGGGTTACACTGTATGACCCTTAATGGCAAATAAGCTGAGCTATATTCATACAGAAGAGCAGACCTTACTTATCAATCAATGAAGAGAAATAAATTTACATAATTTTACTACCAGGTTCATTACTTTATCTGCTCTAAAACTTGTTTTATAGGATTGGAGATCTTACTTAACAATCAACCCTTGCAATTGATGCTGAAACACTCCTGTTCCTAGCCTGTAGATAGAAACAGTCCTTTCAAACATGACCTGCTCTCAACTTGTGTGTAGAAACAATCCTTTCCAACATGACCTTCTCTGGACTTGTGGGTAGAAACAAGGCAAGAATGGTGGATTGAACCAGTGGTATCTTGAATTGTATGAGCGATGTCTTAGTAATAGCTACAAGCTATTTCAGCCTTCCTCCCAATCATGGCGGACAGAAGTTTCGATATTTGCCTGATACCTGAATTCAGTGGGGCTGCAACAGATCTACCAATTGTAGAATGGATTGAAAATGTGGAATTGGTTTCTGAACTCTGCAATATGGATAAAGTTGAGTGGATACTGCCACTGCGCTTGCAAGCCAGGGCTCTCTCTGTGTAACGGCAGCTGACAAAGGAACAGAGGTCAGATGCAGAGCAGATTAAGCAAGCCCTTATAACTGCATATGCGATGGTATTATTCACTGTGTATGATCAATTCGCGTCACGATGGTTTCGGTCAGGAGACAAATTTTTAGCAGAGTTAAAACTGTTAACTTTGCAGGTTGGTGGCTAATGGCCCGAATGATGGATGTAGGGCTAATGGCCCGAATGATGGATGTAGAGCTAATGGCCCGAATGATGGATGACGTGCGCATTTGTTTCTGGACTGCTGCAACAAGTCAAGCAACTTCTCCGAACATCATCCAGAATGGACGTGATGACTTTGGACCAAATTTTGACTCACCCTCGGGCCGTTATGACCGATAGCAAAGAGCCAGATGAGTCTGTTGCCGCAGCAGCTCAACAGATGAATACTGATGTTACCGCACGGATGGGCAGCATTGTTTAAGTGTTTTGGTCTCCACCACCTGGCAAAGAGCTGCAGGCAAGGTTACTCAGAAAGGACGGCTACCCGGACATGAAGATCCCGCCGCTAGTGTTTTTGATGCGACAAGGTCGGGCACATCTCATCAGAGTGCCAGGGAAACGGATCCAAAGAACAGATGTCAGTGCTGGTTTTCTCCCCAAGTGATTAAAAAACATGGCCCTAACTATCATTGAGGTGGCTGTAGACGGAAAGAAATGCATGGCCCTGGTTGATTCTGGTTGCTCACAGATGTTGGTGAGCAAATACACATGCCGCAATTAGCAACCAATGAAGACGGTAGTCCTAACTGCTGACGGTAAGGTTCTAACTTACTGTGGACATGGCAGTATTACGTTGAATATTGGTCATGCTCAATGCGTGTGCATTGATGCCCTAATTGTGGACGGGCCATTACTTGGGTTCAGTCTTCTTTTTGGGATTGACGCAATCAGAGAACTAGGAGGGGTTTCACATAAATCCCTCAGAAGTTCACTTTTTTGAAGAAAATATATCCCATTATGCTGCTATTTCCATCAATGAACCCGACTTTAGTGTAGAGTTCGACCGTCATAACAAAGTATGGACGGCCTCATGGAAATGGACAAATGGACAACTACCTATAACCCTAAAGAATAGAGCAGCAGAATATTCAGTACCCAACTATGCCAGGGATGAATATGAGATGGAGCTTCACTCGTGGTTGGATGGTTGAGACCATACTTCGAAGACGAACTTGGCCCACCTAAGTGTCTAATCCCATTAATGACAGTGATACAAAAGAACAAGCAGAAGATTCATCCAGTACTGGAATACCGTGAGTTGAAAAAAATTGTGGAACCATATTCCACTAACTCAGAGGTGTGTGCATATAAGTTGCAGGAATGGTGACGATTGGGGGCTAACGTATCATTATTGGACTTATGTAGGGCATATCTGCAGATACATGTTGAGAAGGCACTGTGACTCTATCAAACTGTTATATTGAAGGGCCAAAGATGCTGCCTCATCCAACTGGGCTTCAGTTTAAATGTAGCACCTCTCATCATGAAAGCTGTAATTGATGCGGCACTGTCTCAAGATGAAGCCATTGTGAATGCCACATTGGCATATATTGATAACATTTATGTCAACGAAAGTTTGATTTCTGTCCACATGTGTGAGAGAGTACCTGTCCAAGTACGGACTATTATGCAAGGAGCCGACAAGTTTAGGAGATAGAACTAAGGTGTTGGGCTTGCAGGTCTGGAGTGATAATGGCACTCTCCGATTGAGGTGAGATGGAGAGATCCCCGATATCCCTATGAAGATAACTTGCCAGCGTGTGTTCTCTTTGTGTGGAAAACTTGTGGGACACTTTCCCGTTTGTGGCTGGCTCCGAGTGGCCACTGCGTTTGTGAAATGGCGATCAAGCGCCCTAACCACAGGATGGGATGATGAAGTTGAGGATACCTCTTTTAATTGCATGCTAGCTGATATAATAGCCAGAATACGCAAGGCCGATCCAGTAGGAGGAGATTGGTGTGTGAGTGACCGCGAAATAAACGTGTGGGTAGATGCGAGTTCTGTAGTCACAGGTGTGGTATTAGAAATAGAAACGTCATTGAGGATGCGTCGTGGCTGCGCCTGGCTGGAGATGCAATTTGGCTGAGCTAGATGCAATGATAAAGGGTGTCAATTTGGTTCCTCAATGGCAGGTGTCAACAGTACATCTTTTTACCGATTCAGCATGTATTCATCAATGGATTTCAAACACTTTAACTGGCAAGGCACGAATAAATACAACGGCGACTGGGGAAATTCTAGTGCGCAGACGGTTGAAAACACTTCGTGAGCTTGTAGCTGAATATAGCTTGATGGTGGACATAACACTAGTCAAATCCAATATGAATCTGGCAGACCAGCTTATTGGGTGTTAAATCTACACAATTCTGGAACGGAACCAGTGTAGTCAGTATACACTACTACGAAGACCAAGTTGGACGCACATCAAGTGGCTAATATCCACCAAAAACCAGACACCCGGGCATAAAAAAGACCCTGTACATTATTAGGTTGATAGACCCTTCAGTATCATCAGAAGTTGTAAAAGCGGTTGTCAAGGAATGTGAGGCTTGACAAAGCATTGACCCGTCTCCGGTGCCTTGGCAAAAAGGAAAGCTGAACGTGAGGGACAACTGGAATAGGTTAGCAATGGACATCACCCTCCATGGTAGTAAGTACTTTCTGATAATCATTGATTGTGGACCCTCTCGATTCACAATATGGTGACCACTACATCAACAAGATTCTACTAGTGTAGCTCGTCAGATGGAGTCAATTTTTTTACGAACGGAGTCCGCCACTCGAGATATTGACCGACAATGACACAGCATCCACCTCCTCGGTGAAGTACCCGGCAAAAGCGAACTGCTCATGACTGTATTTTTGTGATCATGAGATCAGAGGGAGTGTGGTGAACAGTCACGTAGAAGCAAGCATGACAGAGTGGCTTGCATCTGGTGCAAAGGAAAATAAGTGTCTTACCTCAATGTGCAGCACGTTGCATCAACAGTTTTGCACCTTGTAAATGGCATTACTCTCCTGTCTAGCTATTTCAGCAGTATGGGCGGTAATGAGGGCTTTTTGCACACTTTGGCATACTTTGACTAGTAGCAAGCTGTGTGCTGACTGGTTAAACTAGAGGAGGCTATTTGCCTGGGTAACTGAGAATAAAAGGGAAGAACGTTGATTCATTGGTCGACCACGGTGTTTGCCTGATGTTATAAAATAAAATAAGACATATCTCGGCTGATTTACAGGCAAATAAACTAACATACTCAAGAGCAAGAGCCGGATGTGAACGGGAGAAGGCCCCGTCACAAAATGACCATTATCGTCGTTTATGAATGTTCCCGACGCACGAGTTCCGGTCGAAAAATAAAATAATATTTAAAGTGTTCTATGTTTCGTCCAATAAAAATGCTTCCTTCCTAATTATACTTGCTTCGTTTTTCGAGCCAGTTAAGCACCCCCCCAAACGCCATAAAAAGGGGTCACAGGGAAGTACAATGGGCAGTCAACAGGTGGCCAGGGAAGAGACCTGTCACGGTCAGGCTGAGTGGTCAGCAGTTGTCAGCAGCTGTCAGCAGGGGGAGCGCCAGCGTCACCCTGTGTGAATTACTATGAGAGATCAACCTAGATCCGAAGCCGGCTTATGAACTATACCACAAGGTAGCTGTCCCAAACCCTTATGTTCCTATTGAAATAAATCACGTAAATCTATTTCTGCTGTTGTCGTATTTCTTTCTTGCAACCATACGCTTATCTATTACACTGATAAAAGAGGGCTAAAGCAGTGAGAAAGGGAAGACAGGTTCACGTTTTGAAGTGTGTGGAAGGCAAGAATGGCAGATTGAACCAGTGGTATCTTGAATTGTATGAATGACGAGACTTGTCATTCGGACTTGTCGGAGTTAGCTCCTCCTTAATTTCCTAATGGTTCACTAGGGGTCACTCCCCACTACACTATAAATACTGGTCGAGTTCTTGCTTCGTTCTCTTTTTGACTTTGAAGAAAAACCTAACTTGAGTAGCACTGGCTGCTTGGTCAATGAATGTCAAATGTTTGCTTGTAGGGAAATGCCTATTGCCATTACCTTTAGAGATGAAGAGAACAGATACTACACATTGATCCCAGCCTGATAGCCAGGGTGGGAAGAAAAGCATAATTGGAGTAGCAGTGGTTGCTTGGTCAATGAATGCTAAATGTTTCCTTGTAGGGAAATGGCTAATATTATCATTACCTTTAGAGATGAGGAGAACAGATACTACACTTTGATTGCAGCCCAATGGCCAGGGAGTGAAGAAAAACATAACTTGAGTAGCACCTTTACGATTAGAGACGAGGACAGATACTAAACTTTGATCACAGCCCAATATCCATGGTGTGAGGAAAAGCATAACTTGAGTAATACTGACTACTTTATCAATTAATGCCAAATGTTTCCTTATAAGAAAAAAACTCCTATTATCATTACCTTTAGAGATGAGAACAGATACTCTACTTTGATTGCGGCACAATGGCCAGTGAGTGAAGAAATGCATAATTTGATTAATATTGGCTGCTTGCTAATGAATGTCAAATGTTTCCTTGTAGGGAAATGTCTAATATTACCATTATCTTTAGAGATGATAGGAACAGATACTACACTTTGATCTCAGATGGCTGGTCAGGGAATGTAAAAAAGCATAACTTGAATAGCACTTGGTATTTGATCAATGTATGCCAAATGTTTCCTTGTAGGGAAATGGCTAATATTACCAATACCATGTTCTGGTTGTTAAACTCCCTCTTATTCTCTGAGAACTGATAATTACCAAAAACAAAAATAACTGCTGTTACCTTGCAAATCTGGGGTACTGGGAATTTCCTCTGGAAATGAAGGTATTTCAGTTTGTATTGATCTAAATTTATTTCCTTGAATAATCGTTGAAATCAGTCTTTCAATTTCTGCTATGTGTTCAGAGTTTGTAGTGAATTTAAACTTGCTGTGTTTTGTTTGGATTTTTATGGAAAAATTATTCTGTAAAAAATAAAAGTAAATATGAGTCAAAAGCCAACAACAATCTGTCTAAAGTAAAAGAACTTCCCCTTATTAGTTAAAAGATTATGTTGTTACTGACACAGTAGAGTACCCTGTAAAGCAGTGTTATAAAAATAAGTAAAATAGTTATAAAAATGTTGTAAAATTAATTAAAATTATAATTAATTAAAAAGTGTAAACAAATAAATATTTATAACAGGAGAGGTCTATTGAAGAAAGATTTATTCCTCCATTTGAAATCTCCTGTTATGGGTATTATAGCCATGATATAAATGAAGGGTTTGGTTTAAAATTTCAAATATCATCTGAAGAAAGCCTCAGTGTACAAAGACTGAAATGTTGTGAATATGACAATAAAGGTGAGGACAACAGTCTGAACAATGTAAATAGTGTAAATAGTTACAATACCTCATCTTAGAAATACAGACAACTAAATATTATAATTGCCTAAGTTATTATTGGGTTGGTGCATAATTATCAGGCGTTTTTGAAACAATATTTATTGTGAAAAAAGAAATATAACAATTCAACAATAACATTTTTAAATGATTATTCCAGAGCATATGATTATCAACACCCATTTTTATAGCTTGAAAATAAAATATTTTTATTAAAATAAGTAAACAAAACAGCAATTTTTATTAACAAATAAATCACTTACAAAAACGCCTGATAATTATGCACCAACCCAATAATTTTTTCAACCATAAAAAAAAAAAAATATAAGATTTTATTGAAGTCAGAAATTGTTTGGTAATTATCAGAATTTTTTTTTTTTTTTAAAGCTTTTTATTTTTAAATTATGTAGAAATATTTTTAGGTCTTTTATTGGATTAAAATATAGATCTACACATTAAAGTATACATACACATAGAATTTTCATAAAATGGAAATCTGGACCACAAGAAAAAAGAAGGCTTGAGAACCACTTAAAGGATTACAGGGAACATAATGGTAATTCTGGTGGTAAGAAATGAAGATTCTAAGGACAAAGAAGATGGTTATTTTTGTTTTAGAAAATAAAAGTTAATTTTCATTCTTTAGAATTCTAATTCCTTGTTTTTATTTTTTTAGAAATGCTTGGTTAGGTATCTGTTCTGCTAGACAGATATCAGCAGAGTCACCCACCAACATTTATTTGGTGACCCAACACTTACCTCATTACTGTCACTTTCAATAATGTCAATAAATGGAATGATGACATGGATGGTTATTTTGTCCATAAAATAAATGCTTTGCATTCGGAAATCAATCTGAAATATTGAAGATAATCAAAGAATTAAATTTTAGTTTTTAAATTAGACATATCTTGCATTTATAGTATTTTTTTTTATAATGTCCACTCTGTACAAGGCCCAAGAGCCACTCGAGGTAGAGGCACCGTTTATGAGGATATGTGGAGAAGAAAATAATTAACTCTTGATTTGAACAGGTTAAGATAGTAAGAATCAAGGAAATATTTTCTTGGAAACCAGTTCCACAAGGAAGCTGTTCAAGTGGAACTTACAACTCACTAATCAAATATGAAGAGATTGATAGTTGGTTTTCTACAATGTGCATGGCATGGCTGCACATTGGTCATGATGGTTATAATTGGTGAAACTGTGGAGAGGGTCAATTGACCTCACTAATTTATATTAAACACGATACCACAAAATAATTTTTTTTAGAACGATAATTATTTATTGAAAAAAGTTTGAACAAAATGTTTTTTTTTTTTTTGGTTATCCTCTGCCAGCCACAATGATGGAGAAAGCATTACCTCAAACCATGGCCAGTGAGACATGCTGCAAAAGCCACTCGGTTTTGCGAGGTTCGTCCCTTAATTGAAACGTCATCGTGCCAATCCTTCGAAGGAACGCCATCAAAAGAGGGCCATTAACCCCAGAAATCTCCACTGCCACAGGAGTAAAAAAAAAAAAATCTATCAGCAAGAAAAAAAATATTTAACTATTTTTTTTTTCTCTGTGTCCCGGGCGACAGACCCCGGCTCAACCGCGGACCTGATCAAATTACCGGTTGAAAACGTATCTGCACAAGTCGCATCCCAAATCAACGACTTCCCCAAAGTGGGACATAACCATTATAGGCCATAGGTACTGTATAACATATATATATATATATATATATATATATATATATATATATATATATATATATATATATATATATATGGTATAAAATGACAATTGAAAAAAATCTTAGATTTTGCCGACGTGTTTCGTCTTCCGACTTTTTCAAGGCAAAATCTAAGATTTTTTTCCAATTGTCATTTTTATACCAATCTGTCTTATCCACATAATTGATCTGGGAATTATATATATATATATATATATATATATATATATATATATATATATATATACAGGTGCGGCTGGTATTTGAGGACATGCAGATTTAAGATCAATACTTAAATGCTTTTATTTTTCCGAAATCAAGAATGGTAAAACCTATGATAACAAATGAAATGAAAAGGCATGCTGTGATTGTGGCATTAAAGGCTGATCAAACCATTTTGGATATTGCACATTTCTTCAGAGTTGCAAGATCTTTTGCCCACAAGATACAAAAAGAGTTAGAAGACGCTGACTCTTCCCCAATGGCTGTATCAAAATGTAAAAGACATTTTGCACGTTCTGATAAAGTGAGAACATCCAAATTTATTCAGGAAGTCAAGCAGACAATTAATGAAAACGGAGGTCAATCAATGAGGTCAATTGCCAAAAAGGTGCATGTGTCTGAAAAAAAAAAAAACTTTTTTTCGCAAGGTCTTAGAGTAAATGCTGCTGCTTACATTGAAGTTCTAGAAACAGTTGTCAAGCCTTGGATTGACAACATATATAACAGGAGGCTTTACATATTCCATATCTTCTTATTTATTTATCTCTTTGACACTACAAGTTTAATATATAAATTAAATACTTTTCTGGGCTTCAAATTACTTAGTGAAGTTTTTTTTAAAAACTGAAGATAAACTAAGGAACAGACAATATCAGCAAGGCTTTATAAAGTTGGCTTATTATTTCATTTTAAAATGTTTCTGCACGTCTAAGTGGATTCAGCATGTTCCCTATTCATCTATAACATGGACACAGGACAACTCAAAACCGTTGACTCAACACCAGGACAATTCAAAACCGATGACTCAACACCGGGACAACTCAGCACTGAGACAATACAGCACCAGAAAAACAACTTTTTTATAACCAAATAAAAGTAATTTATTAAGGATTAAAACTTTAATTAGGGAATATTTTTCTTCAAATAAGGCATTTGAAAAGGCATTATGTAAAATATGAACCAGTTTTTTGGTTTTAATTTTTTTTAATAAAGTAAATCGTAAATTATTAAGTTAAGAATGTTGATTTTCTGGCCTTCAAATTACTTGGTGAGTTTTTTTTTTCTACACTAAGGAAATGGCAATATCAGCAAGACTTTATAAAGTTGGCTCATTCTTTTATTTTAAGATGCCTCTGTGAATTTAAGTGGGTTCAGCATGTTCCCTCTTCATATATAACACGGGCGCTCACCAACTCAACAACGCCGACTATTCGTAGAGAAATTCATTTTTTAATAAAGTATATAATACGGATTCTGTTAAAACGAAAATATATGTAAACCGTTCAATGAAAAAAAAAAAAAAGAAAATGGAAGGTATAACTTGTATCAGATTTAGCACAACCAGTAATTAGCTATGGTTAACTTTCTATAGCCTTTCTTGTGTCAGCAGATTAACAATGACCAATCATTTTCTTTCTTTTCTACCTTCTTTGCTGACATGAAGAAATACTTTAGTAGAAATTAATACAAAAGTTATTGACATAGAACAGGACTATGTATAATGTAGATACATTGAGGATAATTTTATCATAAAAATGCATTTAAAATCAGGAAGAAAGGGATTGTCAGTGGTCAGGAATTAATGCAAGTATTACTGATAGAATAAGACTATTATATGTATAATTTAAATGCATTGCTAATGATTTTAATATAGGAATGCATTGAAAATGAGGAAGAAAGGGATTGTCAGTGGTCAGGAATGAATGCAAGCATTACTGATAGAATAGGGCTATTATATATATAATGTAAAGGCATTGCTAATGATTTTACTATAGGAATGGATTGAAAAAGAGGAAGAAAGGGATTGTCAGTGGTCAGGAATGAATGCAAGCATTACTGGTAGAATAGGGCTATTATATGTATAATGTAAAGGCATTGCTAATGATTTTACTATAGGAATGCATTGAAAATGAGGAAGAAAGGGATTGTCAGTGGTCAGGAATGAATGCAAGCATTACTGATAGAATAGGGCTATTATATATATAATGTAAATGGATTGCTAATGATTTTACTATAGGAATGGATTGAAAAAGAGGAAGAAAGGGATTGTCAGTGGTCAGGAATGAATGCAAGCATTACTGATAGAATAAGGCTATTATATGTATAATGTAAATGCATTGTTAATGATTTTACTATAGGAATGCATTGAAAATGAGGAAGAAAGGGATTGTCAGTGGTCAGGAAATAATGCAAGCATTACTGATAGAAGAGAGGTAATATATGTATAATTCAAATTCATTATTAATGATTTTTCGATATAAATGCTTTTCTAATCAAGATTGGGATTGTCAATGATCAAGAATTAATGCCTAACTTACTAATAGATTAGGACATATATATATTAAATGAAATGAATTTCTAATGATTTTACTTTTCAAATTTATGGCTTGTCGGTAAGAAAATTTATTGTCAGGAATTTATTGTCAGAGATCGGGAATTTATTGTCATGGTTCAGGAATGAATGTATTATTGATAGAATAAGACTTAGGTGTATTATTAAGACATATACCTGCATAGAATTCTTGATACCATTGCCATTTTTAAATCCATATGGATAGCGGGTCACACCAAATGTGAAGGCCTTTGCGGAAGTGGATTCCATTTTCTCTTCCTGAAAACAAAAGTCGAAAAAACAATCAACAAAAGATTTTGTGATAGAAAAAAAAAATTTAAAAAAAATTTAACCAATAAAAAATAAATGTGATTAATTTTGACAAGAGATTTTGTAAAAGGATTAAAAAGAGATTTTGATTCAAGGTCTATACAGTACATTGATTGTAAGTCTCAAATCTCAGGGACGTTTTCAACAAGTTCAAAAACCCACCATCACACCAAGCCAAGGATGATAACAATAGGTTGGGGGTGTAATGTCAATGGGCCAGGGGCAGATTTTGCTTTTCATTACAAATAACTTTAAAAAAAAAATCTTTCTGAACAGAAAAAAAATCTTTGCTGATAAATTGAGATTTTTTTTCTGTATTTTTCATTTATGCAATTTCTTCAAGGATAGAACCATTTGACATTTTCAGAAAAGACACAGAAATATTTCAGATTTTCAGAAAAGAAGCAGAACTGTTTGAGATTTTCAGAAAACAGTCGTAACAAACTGAGATTTCCAGAATAGAGGCAGAATCATTTCAGATTTTCAGAAAAGAAGCAGAACTGTTTGAGATTTTCAGAAAACAGTCGTAACAAACTGAGATTTCCAGAATAGAGGCAGAATCATTTCAGATTTTCAGAAAAGAAGCAGAACTGTTTGAGATTTTCAGAAAACAGTCGTAACAAACTGAGATTTCCAGAATAGAGGCAGAATCATTTCTGTTTGAGATTTTAAGAAAAGAGGGAGAACCAGTTTAGATTTTCAGAAACAAGTTGAAACACCAGTTCCTGTACGATCATCAGAGTTAAGCAATGTTGAGCTTTGTTAGTACCAAAATGGGTGACTGCTTGGGAATATCAGATGCTGTAGGCTTCAATGTATGGGGTGTCATGGATTATAGTCAATTATTATTTTTAATAGAAGAACCAAGTTACAATTCCTGGTGTACATTATATTCACTTATGTGCAAGTACCCTTGTGAAAGTTATGAATCTACCTCTTCTCCTCCGGCTATGGGTTAATTAGTAAAACTTGTACCATGAAAAGCATTATTATTTCCAAAAAATAAATTCAAAATTCTTATAATCTAAAAATATTTCTTGGCTTTAAATAAGTTGATAAACTGTAGAAAAACGAATCAACCAATCAATGAAATACTGATTAGCTACACAGGCATGTGTTTTAGATTTATTTCCATTCTCTGGAATATAAATGTGTAGAAACTATTATGGCCACAAAATGAGGGATCATTTCACATTGATTTTAATATAGAATTGATCCCCCATTTTATATCTACATTATAATTTCTTGTTTGTTGGTAAGCCGTAGAAAACATTCTCTGGAATATAAATGTATAGAATGACCATAAAGTGAGGGATCAGTTTATATATTGATTGTAATATAGAATTGATCCTCCACTTTATATCCACATAATAATTTCTTTTCTGTTTATCAAATTCTGATTCCTAAGACATTTGGTTTATAATATCCAGAAATTCATACACAGATGTCCTCTAGGACACATGGTACAGTGGATAAAGGCGTTGGTTAGATCCAGTGACAGGACCCAAAGAGTGTGAGTTCAGTGGAGAACTTTCAGAGGGAAATTAACAGGAGATAACTGATAAATGACATCCATTAAGACATGGCAGGTGGAACTAGAATAGTCTACCCCAGTGAGCGAAATAAAAGGTTCAGTTCGACATTCCAACCACCTGAAGAAGACCGGAGCGTACAACGGCCGAAACGTTGTAATAAATATGGTGACAAAGATGAGGACAATAGTCTCAATAATGTAAATAGTGTGCATCATACCTCATCTCAGAAATATAGACAGATACTGAAAGGCCGAAACGTTGTAATAAATATGGTGACAAAGATGAGGACAATAGTCCGAATAATGTAAATAGTGTACATAATACCTCATCTCAGAAATATAGACAGATACTGAAAGGCCGAAACGTTGTAATAAATATGGTGACAAAGATGAGGACAATAGTCCGAATAATGTAAATAATGTCGAGATTAAAGTTTTCAGGAAAGTGTCTGTTTCTAAAAATGGTGGTTCTTCGGAAAATCTGTCTAGGGAGAACTTCCTTTGTTTTTTCTTTCCTTTTTTTTTTTTTTACAGTGGTGATCACCCTATACAATGCCCAGGGTCATTCGCGGTAGAGGATTATAGAGTAAGAGGTAGTTTAGGATGGGGAGATAACGGTTAACCCTAGAGTTGAACAGGCCAAGGTTGTAGCAATTGGGAAAACATCTTCTTTGCATTTGGTTCCACAGGGCAGTGGTTCACAGGGAGACGCTGGACAAGTGTAACTTCCTTCTTACAATTGGAGTACAGAGGAAATGACGATGGTTCACCACAATGCACATAGCTGTGAAGATTTAGAACTGGCAGAACCAAAGAATGCAGTTCGAGGTTTTCCATGGAAGTAGTGACAGAGCAGTGAGACGCTTGCCACATCACGTCTGTGTGTGTGTGTGTGTGTGTGTGTGTGTGAGAGAGAGAGAGAGAGTTGGAAATAATTTGTCATCCACAAGGACTCAGAGATGCTTTTGGATTCTATCAAGACTGGAGAGAGACGACTGGGCAGTTTTACACTTGGATCACGGGAGAAATAAGAGTGATTCGAATTTGTGGAAGTGTCCTAGTAGAAAAAAAAATGAACTAGTGAAGCTATAGACTAGAGTTCATCTGAGTATTTTCCATGGATACAAAGATAAAATAGGCTTAAAAAACTTTGTTTATTGGAAAGAGGTTGCAGAATGAAAAAAAAAATACAAGGAAGCGAAAACGATTTTGAACTTTATCAAAGTTTAAAAGTGATGATTGAGCAGCTCCAGAAGTTTTAATATTTTGGAAGAGTTTTTGTTTGGTTTGTTTCGTTTTACGGCATATCAACACCTCAATGGGTTATTTAATACTGACAAGATTATTGCTGGTAATAATTTTTTCAAAAACGTATTGTAATATTTTTTCATTAAAAATGTATTGCTGGCAATATTTTTTCTTCAAAAATGTATTGCTGCTAATATTTGTTTCAAAAATGTATTGCTGCTAATATTTGTTTCAAAAATGTATTGCTGGCAATATTTTTTCTTCAAAAATGTATTGCTGCTAATATTTGTTTCAAAAATGTATTGCTGGTAATATTTTTTACCTTCAGAAATTTATTGCTGGTAATATTTTTTTCCAAAAATATATTGCTTGTAAAATTTTTTTTTCTTTCTTTCAAAAATGTATTGCTGGTAATATTTCTTTTTGCAAAAATTTATTGCTGGTAATATTTTTTCCTTCAAAAATTTATTGCTGGTTATATTTTTACAAAAAGTATTAACTGGTATTAAAACCTTTTTTTACACTTTCATAATGTTTCGACCCCAGTTTAGGGGTTAACTATTTGCCCATAACTGGGACCCTAACAGATGCTGCCACCCCGAGTCAGGGTGGACCTGGGAACAACAGCAATTAAGAGGTGGTTCCAGGCTCTTCAAAACCTCCTGATCAAAGACCTTGCTGTTCGATGTAGTTTATAGTTATACCGAGGACGCAGATACAGTTTATCATCATACCAAGGACGGTGGAAAAGTTTTAACAGAGGATGGAAAATATGACACCGAAATTTGAATGTGCAATAGAATGTGCAAAAGATTGTTGCATATTCACAGCAGTGAATGATCTGAGCTTGGCTTTTTCTCTTGGTCAGCAAGCGTTAATCGCTTCGTCTCAGCAATGAAAGATTTCAGCATCGAGAACTTTAACTTAACATTTTTATTAATCTTGTTGACATATACATTATCTAACTATCCAGTGGAGGTGCCCCCTCTCCACATCACTGGGGAGCTGTTTCGGACACAAAAGAGAACACGTCTACATCGCTTGACAGGTAAGAAACAACTCGCTGAAACTTTTCTCCTATCTGTCTTTCTCATGCTAGCTCAGCCAATCAAAATCGACTTCCCTATTATGGGTCACGTCTGACCCCGGCTTTTAGAAGTCGGAGCCGGGATACACTATTATATAACAAGATGCCTTTCAAAATCTAAACAAAGTACTAAGAAACAGGACAAGTTCACTAAACAGAAAGAGTGCCGAACTGCTATGTAATAACAGTCTTCCTATATGACAGTGAATACTAGGCAATCTCCTCATAAAAGAAGAAGAGACATGAGGCAACAGAGATGTTTTACAGAATGATAATGAGAATAACATAGACGGAGCACACAAGCAATGAGGAAGTTTTAAGGAAAATGAAAACAAAAAATAAACCTCATATTCAGAATCAGAAAGAGGCAGTGGAAATTTATTGGACAAATAATGAGGAAAGCTGGCTTGGAAAATTTACCCTCACAGAACATACTGAAAGCAAAGGGGGCACGGGAATGAAATGAGCTAACTGCCTGATGAGCATGTGTGGGTGGATGGAAGGCGGAAAGGGTAGTTGTATCAGAATAAAAAAGAAAATCAAAACGAAAGACAAAATGCGATAAAAGAAAAACTACTAGAAAAAGAAAAGAAAGGCAAAGAGAAAAAAAGAAAACCGAAAAGAGAAGAAAAAAAGAAAACCGAAAAGAGAAAAAAAGAAAAAAGAAAAGAAAACCGAAAAGAGAAAAAGAAAAAGAAAAGAAAGAGAAAACAGAAAACTGAAAAGAGAAAAAAGAAAACCAAAAAGAGAAGAAGAAAAAAAGAAAACTAAAAAGAGAAAAAAAAAGACAACCGAAAAGAGATAACCAAAAATAGAAAAAAAGAAAGCAAAAACGAAATGGAAAAAAGAAAAGAAAATTACAAAGAGAAAAAAAGAAAAGAAAATCGAAAAGAGAAAAAAAGACAAGGAAATCGAAAAGAGAAAAAAAGAAAAAGAAAACCGAAAAGAGAAAAAGAAAAGAAATAGAAAACAGAAAAAAAGAAAAGAAAACTGAAAAGAGAAAAAAGAAAACCGAAAAGAGAAAAAAAGAAAAGAAAACCGAAAAGAGAAAAAAAAGAAAAGAAAATCGAAAAGAGAAAAAAAGACAAGGAAATCGAAAAGAGAAAAAAAGAAAAGGAAATCGAAAAGAAAAAAAAAAGAAAAGAAAACCGAAAAGAGAAAAAAATAAAAGAAAATCGAAAAGAGAAAAAAAAAACGAAAAGAGAAAAGGGAAAAAGAAAAAGAAAAGAAAGAGAAAACAGAAAAAAAGAAAAGAAAACTGAAAAGAGAAAAAAAGAAAAGAAAATCGAAAAGAGAAAAAAAGAATAGGAAATCGAAAAGAGAAAAAAAGAAAAGAAAATCGAAAAAAGAAAAAAAAGAAAAGAAAATCGAAAAGAGAAAAAAAGAAAAGAAAATCGAAAAGAGAAAAAAAGAAAAGAAATCGAAAAGAGAAAAAACAGAAAAGAAAATCGAAAAGAGAAAAAAAGATAAGGAAATCGAAAAGAGAAAAAAAGAAAAAGAAAACCGAAAAGAGAAAAGAGAAAAAGAAAAGAAATAGAAAACAGAAAAAAAGAAAAGAAAATCGAAAAGAGAAAAAAGAAAACCGAAAAGAGAAAAAAAGAAAAGAAAATCGAAAAGAGAAAAAAAAGAAAAGAAAACCGAAAAGAGAAAAAAATAAAAGAAAACCGAAAAGATATATAGGAGGACTGATATTGCATAACAGTTCAATACTCTTTTCTTTGTTTCTCTTGCTTCATGTCTCATCTTCATCATTGAGGGGACTGTTCAGTATTCACTGCCATATAGGAGGACTAATATTACATAACATTCAGACGTCTTTTCTTTGTTTATAAAAAATTTTTCTTAATTCTTAAAACTTTGCTTAGCTTTTGGAAGGTATCTTTCGCTATCCCAATGCACCTTCGGATTTCAGCATCACACTTTCTGATATTTAAATTATTGTAATTGTTTGATTTTTGTATCTCCAATTTGTAATTTGCATGTTGGACTGCTCCTTTTGCTCACAACCATGCATTGCTGTCCCTTGGGAATTAACCTATCTCTTTTCCTCCCGGTTTAAGACTAGGTTCTATATTCTTGGCCGGCAACCAGTTTACTGCAGAAACAGCAACCTACTGGGGGAAAATCTTCTGCCTAGTCAGTCATGAATCGAAAGAGACATGATCGCTCAAGTGTGTATCACGTGATGACACTTTACTGACTTTATCTCTTCTTCCGTCCGCTATGATTTGAATAACAGGACAGAATGGGTCCTATAGCCTTGGATGGCAACAAGTCTACCACAGAAAGAAATGACAACCTACTGCGGGAATATCTTCTGTCTAGTCAGTCATGAATCGAAAGAGACATGATCGCCCAAGTGTGTATCACGTGATGGCACTTTACTGGCTTTATCTCTTCTTCCCTCGGCTATGATTTGAATAACAGGACAGAATGGGTCCTATAGCCTTGGATGGCAACAATTCTACCGCAGAAAGAAATGGCAACCTACTGGGGGAAAATCTTCTGCCTAGTCAGTCATGAATCGAAAGAGACATGATCGCCAAAACGTATATCAAATATGGCACAGTTGACTGATGATACAGTTATATTCAGACGATGCTGTTTTTTGTATATAGAAAATAGCATACATTCAGGTACTGGTGAAATGTTGTACGTGTTATGTAATCAGGGTCAATGCGTACTACTCCCTAACCAACCAACCAGTGTTTGTGGGCCCTGGGCAGTGCTTTATGATCCTCACTATCTTACCAACATTTACTTTTTTATCTACATTTATATCAGTTAAAAATCAAAGTAAGCACAACTGACTAAAGGATGAAAAATTTTATTCACGGATCTGTTTTTTTTTGTCTAAATCCGTAAGTTTTTTTGCTCATGGTAAATCTCTAAAAAACACGATAAAATTCACTATTTGTATCCATTTGCTGAATGTGTTAAACTTATTCAACTTTTTATCAAGAAAAATTTCAAGTTCATGTAAAAATAACCGCAAAACATTGTTGATTTATTTAACATGGAACGGTCTATTATGCCATATCCAAAAATTTGTATTAACATAAATTATACTTATTTTCAAATTTTCTATTTGAATTGTTTACTTAGATAAATAAATGATGAAAAATTTTCATCCATGGTTCTCTTTTTTTCTCCAAATCCGTAATTTTTTTTTTTTTGCTAGTGGTAAATCTCTAAAAAACACGATATAAAATTCAATATTTGTATCCATAATGCTGAAAAATTATTCAACTTTTTAACAAGAAAAATCTCAAGTTAATGTTAAAAATTGCCGCAAAACGTTGTTGATTTATTTAAAATAGAATTATCTATTATGACATGTCTTTAATTTGTATTTACATACATTATATTCAATTTTCAATTTTTCTAGTTGAATTTTTCATCGATAGTGTATATGATCGATTATTGTACATAATTAAGTTAGAATAAAATTTGCATTTTATATGTAAATTCCCTTATAAAAATTGTGATGTGGTAGAGTTGGGAGCTCCGTACCATAGATTGTAGGGAGCGTATAATAGATTCGAGATGGGAGGCACAAGAACCATGCACATATCCTGTTTGCAATAAATCTCTAGAATAAGAAGACCACTTATGAAATAAAGAAACCTCACCCATAAATATATCGTCTGGAATGTTCTAATAAAAAATTAAAAAAAAAATTTCCTGATGAGTAAGTGGAAAACGACAGGAATGTCTTTACAAATGTCAATATGTCATAAAAAGATTCGATTCGGTAGAGTCCACCAATCTCGATATAAGTAAAGCGCAGTGTATGTGTGTCCGTCCGTCCGTTTTTCGGAGAATCATAAACAACCTGAAGTAACAGGTAGTAACTACTTTAATTAAACGCGATTAAAGATTTAAAAAAATAACTCATTTAAAGTTAAATTTAAACATCGAACCTAAAGAAAGGTTAAAAAAAAACAAATCTTTCTTAAAGGTTTAACTTTCATTTCACTTTTCGTCGCAGTTGCAATAGATATAATCTAATTAAACCGTAATTAAAAACTTAAGCGGGGCACGGTACATTGCTCATATTTTTTTTTCTTTTTTTCGCACGCTTATTCTGTTGTATTCGAAATATTACATAGTTCGGGTTTCCTAACGTCTTTTAAAAATGACTTTATGCGAAGTGATCATAAAGAATGATGATTTTAAAAGAAAATAAAAATTCTGCACAAAATAAATGTAAACAAACTACGTAGATCGGTTGCGTATACGAAGAAAGATTGTGTCGAATAAAGATAAAATAATTTTATTATTTCTAAACTCTTATAACTTTTATGTACATAGGACACTGAAGGTAAAAGGTTGAAGACTCGAATACCCTCCGCAGGAGCTTGCCTAAAGTTTCCTCGAATGTCGGCGACTAGGATAGGGTTAGATAAACTTGTAATTAGATAAAAAGTCCGCCAATATTATATAAATTTGTAATTAGATAAAAACTTATCACATAAAGGAATCAACGATTATTGGAATGGCTGGGGGAGGATAAACGCTACCTTACCCTCCCAATATAGCTTTACTTTTGTTGTTTTTAATCATTTCCCGCCAAAAATATAAGAAAAGAAACATATTACGGAGCGAAAACAATAAAAGAACTAGAATTAAGAAGACAAAAGATAAAGATTAACTTTGCATTTAAATTTTTGAATATCAGATGTGACTGGGAAGCCAAAAGTTGTTGGAAGTGAGTTCCACAACTGTGAAGTGTGAGAAAAGAAACTGTTAGCATCGAACTGTAAAATGATGAGATCTCGCCAATCTAGTCATACGTTTAAATTAATAAAGTCTAGATACTCTAGAAAAAAGTAATATTTATTTTGAGTAATACAAATATGTGGCCCAAGGCCAAAAGGGGAATAGGAGAAGGCTGATCTTCAGTCTGTTTTATCTTAAATTTAGTTAGCCGCAATTACTGATCCAAACATATCACAGTATTCCTTACGCCAAAATAACACATTCTTACTAACTATTCTTACTACAGTCACCATAATACCTCAATGTCTCTATGTCGTCCTAACTAGTTCCCATATGTACCATAGAAGAAAGTTCATCAGAACAAATGCCATGAAAGTATTTATAGAAAAGACACAAAGAAGTTATGTCACAACGGTGGGAAAGTGGCTGAAGCCGAGATATCAAGCCAGGGCGAATAACATTTCAGATTCTTCTTTAGATTTTATCAAGGATCTCTAAATATATAACAGGAGCACCAGAGTAAGATCTACGATATAGTAAAAGTTTGTTCATGGGTAAAAATAGTGTAATGTTTGGATTTTTCCTTATTTACAATGACGTTGACCCTGTACAAGACCCGAAGTTCACTCGAAGTAGAGAGTTACAAAGTAAGAGGTTTAACTTATGAGGATATTTGTGCAAGATAACGGTTAACTCTAGACTTGGGCAAATTAAGGTTGTAGTGATTGGAAAAGTTTTGAAAACTTAAAACGTAGACGTTCCACTTCAAAAATATGTCATTAGAAAGCTGTAGCAAAATTTCATTAAATGAAACTACTTGTGAACAAAAGAATTACCATCAAATAATAATTCAGATAAATATGTTGTTAGAATGTAACAATAGCAAAAAATGTCTCATTCTGTAATAAGCATGTAAAAACTAAAGCTTATGTATTAAAAATGCTACGAATTTATTCGGTACTGACTGGATGAAACTATTTGAACTTTGGGATTTGTCGATAAACGTTTATTGTAAAAACGTAAGTGGACAAGCAACTAAAAAAGGTTAGAGCAAAAATCTTAAGGAAGAATTAAAAAAATGTTTTTCAGACGTTCTATCAAATGAACTGGGTCGGTGTTCAAAATTCAAGGCGGGTTTTCAAGTAGAAAAAGGTTTAATGCCAGTATTTAAGCCGAAACGGAGCATATCATTCGCAGCATTGGAACAAGTCAAGGAAGTGTTGGACAGACTCGAAAGAATTGGTTTAATAGAAAAAATTAACCATTCAAAATGGGATGCACCAGTGATGTATATAAAGAAAAAAAATGTTTGCGCGGATTTTTCGACAGGATTAAACAGACAGTTTAGAAACACATAAATACTCATTACTAAGTCCAGAGGAAATTTTTTCGAGATTAAACGGTGGAAGAATATTTTCAAAGCTGGATCTCTCTGAAGCGTGTTTACAAATTCAGATTGAAAATGAATGTTCCGAATTAACGACTATAGATACACACAGAGGAGTATATAAATTTAACCGACTTATTTTTGGTATTATGGTGCCACCAATTATTTTTCAACAAGATATGGATACCATGCTTGTGGATTGCGATTTTGCAGTGGCGTATCTCGAGGACATTTTGATCAAAAGTGTACCGAAGAACAACATGTTGGGCATAGAAAAACAATTTTGGAAAAATAAGAGAGTACAAATTCAAGCTCACTATAAAAAATGCGAATTGTCTTTGCCAAAATTGCGAATTGTCTTTGCCTTGGTCAAATTGCTAATAAAAATGGTCGTCAATCAGATCCGTTGAGGGCAAGTACAATTAAAAATGTGTCTTCGCCAAAAAACGTGACTTCGTTACAAGCTTTTTTAGGATTGGCTAATTACTATCAAATATATATATATAATATACATAATTTGAGAGCTTCACTGAACGATCTAATTAAAAAAGTAGTAAAGTGGAACTGAAATGATAACTGTCAAAAGGCGTTTGACGAAATAAAAAAAGACTTACTTCTGATTTATCATTAGCATACTACGATCCAAAAGCAGAAATTGTAGTGGCGTCAGATGCTAGTGAGTACGATATTGGAGTGGTGATTTTACACAAATACGATGGCGGTAAAATGAAAGGTTTCGTTCATGCTTCAAGATCGTTTCTACCAGTAGAAAAAAAATTACAGCCAGATAGAAAAAGAGGTTCTGGGAATTATATTTGCTGTGAAGAAATTTCACGAATTTATTCATGGAAGAAAATTTAGGTTGCAAACAGACTGCAGTCCTCTATTAACAATATATGGTTCAAAGAAAGCAATACCTATGCATACGGCTAATAGACTACAACGCTGGTGTACCATCTTATTAAACCATAATTTTACGATCGAGTACCAATCGTCTAAAAAATTCTTGACAATATACCTATGACCAGGACCTTACATAATATCACCGATCATGGCAAAAGCAATAGTAGCACAATACGATATACGAGCTAATAAAGAAGAAAACAAACATCTACACGGAGTGAACTGATTTAAAATCCAACAGCCATCAACGGCTCTAATATATATATATATTTAAAAAAACACCTTTTATTCTCTGGTTGTTGGATCTAATAAAGTAATTTAATTACTAACACGCATATATATGATTAGTAAATATAGTTTTTACATAACAATATCACTTAACTGGCACAAATTCATGGAGAATTTTAAAAGATTTAAAACTTTGTAAATTATTCTAGTTAAAAATTTTTAAAAATGAAAACAATTCTTGTAAAAATTCATTATTCATCGAAATTTTTTTCTTAAGGCAATAATGTCCATAATGAATCTTCATAAAAACAAATAAAAGCTTTTCTAACTAAATAATGTCCTAGTTTTATTGCATTTTTATTTTACGATTCAGAGCAGATTTTCGGTAACTTCGGGTCCTGTTTCACAAAAAAAAAAAAAAAATCTCCAAGGACTTGTGCATATAACTAATATAAACAAAATTTAATTTCTGGAAATTTCATAAAATTAAATTAGTAGTGGGTAACAGATGTAAAAAATATTTTTACCAAGATTTTCGAAAAACAAACATTTCTAAATTAATTTCATTCATTTGTGAATAAGTACAGAAAGTTTCATTAAAATCCGACAATTTGATTTTTTGCAAGAATTTCCAAATCAATGTTTTTCACCGGAAGAAAGACGCTGAAATGTACTATACTAATCTTTGGTCCCCCAACACATACCACGGACACAAGAAGAATTAACCAAAATTTTGGACGTTCTAAAAAGGATCAAGAAATATAATTTAATGATCAAAAAAAAAATCCTTTGGTCTTTCCTTTTATTAATAACAAGTTTTTGACGATACAATTTCGTTTTTTATTAAGAGGCATTTTTTCATTATGATATGCTCATATTTCAGTGAATCTTTGGAGGTATCTTTAAATCGTTAATATGTTTTCAGCTAAGCTGGTGTGAACATGACCAACCACAACTAATAGTTTATTACGCACTATGGATGCAGTCTTCAGGCAGCCGGTACTAGTCTGCACAATGGCATGGTCATTTATACCCCATCGGCTAATTCAAAATGTTACAATGAGAGTATCTTCGTCTTTTTCTATGCGCCATGTTCCTTCAGGACGTTGGCATTCATGGTTTTCCACAATTTCCTGTCCTTTGTAGCTCTTAATAAATTTTGTCTTTTTGTTATCTCTCCCAAATTTTGTTCCGCTCCACATTTACTCAAGCTCATTCTTCTATGTGCCGTGTCCCTTCAGGACGTAAGCAGTCATGGCTCTCCACAATTTCTTGTCCTTTGTAGCTCTTAATAAATTTTGTTTTTTATCTCTTCTAAATTTCGTTCTGCTATCCATTTACAGAAGCACATTCTTCTATGGTCCGTGTTCCTTCAGGACGTAAGCAGTCATGGCTCTCCACAATTCCCTGTCTTTTGTAGCTCTTAATAAATTTTGTCTTTTTGTCATCTTTCTTAAATATTGTTCCGCTCCCCATTTACTGAAGCTCATTCTTCTACGTGCTGTGTCCCTTCAGGACGTAAGCAGTCATGGCTCTCCACAATTCCCTGTTCTTTGTAGTTCTTAATAAATTTTGTCTTTTTGTTATCTCTCCTAAATTTTGTTCCTTTGTTCATTTACTCAAGCTCGCTAGGTAGGTTATGTTTTTGTTTTCCTCTCTTCCTCTTCAATATGTCCTGTGATTATCAAATTTTCCAAACTCTCTTTACTCAGTATGCGCCATGTTAATTTCAATTGTGACGTTAATTCTGAGTGTCCTTTTTGTTCCTTTTAATAGCGAATACACATAAATGTACTCACCAACTTGAATCATCAAACAGGAAATACCCATACGGATTCGGTAAAGACGAATTTTATTTAAGTTGAATAAACACTTTAAAAACGATAGACACCTGTAAACTCCGCCAAATAAACAAATAGTATTGCTAAATACCATCGGTGTGTAGGTAATATAATAAGTCGTTCGATAATTGTACATTTTTTACATTCTTCTTAGTAAAAGCGTGCCTTATGAATAATCGTCTGATTCAAGCTTAAAGCACGAGTTATGGGCGGAAAACTTCTCACTATTTTCCTGGCCTTTTATCACAGCAAGCTTATTGTCTTCTGTGATAGCCACTTAGTTACACCTGCTTTAGGACTATCAGTTGGCAACGTATTCGGCGCCATGAAGTAAAAATAAAACCATGATCTCAACACAAATGAGATTCTGTAAAATCACATGCACAGGTACAGACTCATGAGCGACACAATGTAGAGGGTTACTGTATAGTGTTGTATGACCGTAAGAAAAGGTAAACAATTAAATGGGATTAGGCAGGAATGATAACGGTTAACTAGTGGCGTATCTAAAAGGGGCAGAGCGGGAGGGGGGCTCCGGGCGGCATTTTTATGTGGGCGACACTTTTGTGCCTGCTTTAGGCTGTAAGCCTGTATAGGCTGTATTGAAATAAAAGTGTTTTTAATGTCAGAAGAGGAGGAGTAATGGATAGTGGCTCGGATTGAAGAATCAGAGAGCCGAGTTCGAATTCCAGCCAGATCCATAACATTCACGTAAGGGAATGTAATGGGAAAAGGTGTGAATCCTCTTCTCCCCCCCCCAACTATGGGTAACTAGCAGGACAGACCGGGTTCTATAGCTTTGGATGGCAACTGGTCTACCGCAGAAAGAAATGGCAACCTACTGCGGAAAAAAATCTGCCTCGTCAGTCATGTATCAAAAGATACATGATCGCCTAAGCGTGTATCACGCATGGCACATGACTGACTGATTTCCAGTTGAATCTATTACATTCACTTACGTGCTAATACCCTTGGGTACCATTGGGAAAATTATGAATCCTTTTCTTCTCCCCCCCCTCCGGCTATGGGTAAATAGCAGAACAAACTGGGTTCTATAGCCTTGAGTGGCAACTGGTCTACCGCAGAAAGAAATGGCAACCTACTGCGGGAAAAAAATCTGCCTCGTCAGTCATGTATCGAAAGATACGTGATCGCCTAAGCATGTATCATGCATGGCACATAACTGACTGATTGATTTTCCAGTCGAATCATTCATCCAGGACAGACTGGGTTCTATAGCCTTGGATAGCAACTGGTCTACTGCAGAAAGAAATGGCAGTCATGTATCGAAAGATACATGATCGCCTAAGCATGTATCAAGCATGGCACATGACTTTAATGTCAGGACAGTGCTTACAGTTAAAGGATCTTTTCAATTTTGAGTAACTTAAATTATGGCCTATACAGCGACAATTGATAGATCAAATAGTATTTGAAGATGTTAAAAGAATTAAAGAATTTGCTAACAAAAAAAGCAAGGAAAGTTACTTTGTAGAAAATTGTAATTTTCATTACAGAAATAAAGATGGTTCTAAGTTTTTACATTTTTTCCCCATATATCGTTTTTGATTTTCACTGTTACTGATAAAGCTTAAGTATTTTTGGTGTGTATCTGCCTCGTCAGTCATTAAAGTATACTGTATTTGAGTATGTGAAAGTAATATTATAATGGTACCCAAACTATTTCTATAATCTTAAGAGTGAGTCACTGTGCAATATATATTTTTGTGGTGGTAATCAAGGGCTGCCATGGGCTGCACACACTCTAGCTATGCCACTCTGGTTACCTCTAAACTTGAAGAGCTCAAGATTATATTGCTTGGGAAAGCATCCTGCTGGGAGTCCGTTCCGCAAAGCAGCATCAGGGAAGAAGCTGTCTGAGTGGAACTTAATTATTTCTAATTGAGTACAAAGAAAATGAGGATGATTCACAGTTGCGTATGTGTCATGACAGATCTCAGTTGTATAGGTCAGAGGTGGTGGGACGAAAAAATGTAGCTCGTCAGAACAGATGCCGTGGGAATAACGATCGAACAGCGTGATGTTTGCGACATTATGTCCGTGGAAAGGGGGTTTAGGGTGGAAAATAATTCATCACCCAAAAGTTCGTATATATGCTTTTGAACTCTGTTAAGACAGGCAAGTGAAGACAGCTCCAGCCCAGATATGACAGCAATACTCCATTTCTGATCTGATCTGACTCGTGTGAAAGTAGAGTATATCAAGAAAAGTCACATACTTATTGGAGAGGTACAATGAACCAATGACTTTTCGAGCATAGGGGAAAGTGTGGGGGTCTGCTTGGTGGTGATGGACTTCATTGACAACAGGCAATATAAGTTTTCTAAAGACAGAAGTATATGTGGCAGAATGGATTATAAGTTGGAAAATCATCACTCACAAGGCCGTGTAGAGACGTTGAGAAAAATCTCTAAGATCAAATTGATTTGCATAATTCCTTTGTAAAATATTGAGTTACAATTTCATTATTTGTGGTATTTACAAGTAAATATGATAGTAAAATTTAGTTATCTACATAAAAGGAAGAATAGTCTGTGCTGTTAGACATGCTAAGAATTCCGAGAAAAAAAAATAGAGGTAGAGCTGAAAGTCAGGATTCCATTCAAGCTATGATAGCAGTTTTAATAGTCCTATGAACTCACTAAAGAAAACAATTACATTGAAGGTGATCAGCTATTGTGCGTGGCCTACAGAAACAGGCAGGATAATCCATATATGTAAATATATGGATTATCCAGCCATACTTTGTGCTGTAAATGTCAGGGATGGGCTGCACTTCTAGCCAACAAGTGGTGTGATCAATGCAAGTGAGGATATATTGATATGAGCTGATGAAATGCTTATTTCTTTTTGATGGTGAGAGTGGTCCTACTATATCTATATGTATATATGAAATCCTGCTAATGATATTTCTAATGTTTGTATCAGTGACTTAGTGTAGTTGCATATTTTTGCTTGTTGACAGCATGCACATTATGCACAAAATTCTTTAATGGATTATGTTGGCTTAAATATTTTAAATGATGATTTGATTCCAGGATGTGATATTGAATGGATACTCTTAAAAATGGATCTACACAACTTACTCAAAACAAAAGATCTGGGGAAAGTCCAAAACAGAGATATTGTAGCAGTTTTTGAAATGTCATCTTGACACATTCTGATCTAGAGGTGGCCTGAAATTAAATCTGTTTTTTAAAAATTGTTGTTTGGTTGGTAGTTTCGGAGAGAGAGAGAGATAGAGAGAGAGATAGAGAGAGAGAGTTAACATTTGGTACAGGATATTGGTCAATTTTCATTATATTAAAAGGTGTGATAATCCCCACAACAACAGTTTTATTTATTTTGATTTACAATAAGATTAAGTAGGATTGTCCTTTTGCGTTCATAAGGGGAGATCATTCTGTTGTTTTGTAGTTGTTTAAATTCAGAATGTGGTGCTTCAAATATTTCAGAAGGAACACAGTTGGATGGTTTCCAGTGTTTATTCTGTGGTAAACACCACAATAGTCTTTGTTGATTTATATATATATATATATATATATGTGTGTGTGTGTGTGTGTGTGTGTGAACATAAATAAATATCCAGGAAATCATCTCACCTGATAAAAAACACCAATAAATTCTACATTCAACACCATCACTTGATAAGACACCAGAAGTATTGAAACAAAATGGCTATTTTTGTAGAGATATACATATTTATGTTATAATTTTGAATAAATTATATATATATATATATATATATATATATATATATATATATATATATATATATATATTATAAATTTGCTAATTTACAAAATATGGTCCCCATTGCTACACAGGAATTACTATGTTTTAAAAACAGAAACTAAAAACTTCAAATTTAATTATAGAATTAAATTAAAATCCTTAGTACTAGCTCATTTTCATGCGATTTTTGGAATAACTTATTTTGAAATTTACTGAGTTCATAGGCACATACATACTTGATATTAGTTACTAAGGTTACGTGAAAATTCAATCATTTTTACAAGGGGTGGTAGGGTATTTATTTTCACTGACAACCTGTGTATCTGCAGAATTGCATTGGGCACTGTTTTCTAAAAATAAAAATAATTAATAAGAACGCCGGATTGTAAATCTTACTGTTCTTTCCCTTTATTTTAAGATATATATATATTATAATTTTTACATACAGACAAAAACAACTTTCTCACTACAAAGATGCATTCTTGTTTCAATGTGGCTGCATCTTGACTATTGAGAACCAAAAATGGTTATGAACAATTCTATTTTCAAGCAATCCGCTTATGGAAAAAAACCATAGGGAGAGACACTTTAAAAGGAAAGAGAGAAGGGTAAATAAAAGGGAGAAAAGAGAAGGAAAGGAAAGAGGGTGACAAAATAAGACAATATTCTTTGTTACTCTTTACTAAATCAGGACACAAATTTATAAACTTCATTAATAAGCATTTCCCTAAGGGTAGTAAATTGTCTTACTCTTAATTATTGCTCTATTCTTGGTACTGAGTCCTGTTTTGAATTAATGCTGTGTATGTTTTTATATTTATATATATATTATATATTTATATTATTTTCATTCTCATTACATTTGGGCATATATATATATATATATATATATATATATATATATATATATATTTTATAGTTATATTCTATTTACATACACACAAATATAAATAAATACATACATAAAATACAAGTAAATGCTCTGTTTATGATAAACAGTATTAACAACATTTATATATATAAACATTCATTATATGGATGGAGAGCGTTGTCGTCAGCAATGACGAACAGCCTAAAAAAACATATATATATATATATATATATATATATATATATATATATTCATTATATACATATATATATACATGTATATATTCATTATATACATATATATTCATTATACATATATTCATATATATATATTCATTATATACATGTACATATACGTATCTATTCATTATATACATATATATTCTTTATACACATATATATGCATACATATATTCACATATATATATTCATTATATACACAAGGATATATATTCATTATATACATATATATTCATTATACACATATTCATATATATATATATTCATTATATACATATGTATGTGTATACATTCATTATATACATATATATAATCATTATACACATATTCATATATATATATTCATTATATACATATATATGTATATATTCATCCTATACATATATATTTATTATACACTTATATATGTCTACATATATTCATATATATATATATATATATATATATATATTCATTATATACATATATGTGTGTATATATTCATTATTTACATATATATATTAAAGCAGGTTTGATAAAATAATTTAGATGTATTATATGTATTTATTTTAGTTTTAATCTTTTCTCGGCAATGTTAGGGTTAAGGTTAGGCTAACCCTAACCCTAATTCTTTCAAGTCCACGAATTAATTTCTTGCTGTGTACAGCAAAACAGACTAGGTCCTATAGCCCTAGGTAGCAAACGATTTCGAAGGAGGAAAACTTTAAATTCAAACCAACCTCAGGTGGGTTGGGCTCTATCAGTTTATCTGGCCTAAAACACACCACCTCTATTACAGGTTTTCCTATGATTTTAATCAGTTACAGGACTCATGATATTCCAGTGCAATATTAACCTTCTTGCTTAATGACTTTCTGCTCTGTGGTACCGACTCCCAAGAGGATATTTCCCTAATCGCTACAATCTTAACCTGTTCAAGGCTAGAGTTAACCATTATCTTCTCCTGTTTCCCCTTGAGTGGCCCACAGGCATTGTACAGGATGAATCTTACTCTAGAAAAAAAAACATAGAATAGAAACACTTGAGTAGATAAACTGCACCTTAAATCCTTCTGAAATATGGCTACTTGTAATATTTATAAATAGGAGCAGTCCATTGTTACAGTAGCAGGGAAGAGCAGGAAGTACTCTGATCCCTACTCTCCCTACTCGGATAAATTAGTCCTTTGCATTCAGCTATTCCAAAAAGTGTGATTGATTCTGCTCAATCCATCACCACTATAATCAAATCCTATGTGTGAAAAGTCTCGCTCTTCAGTTCTAATAAATGAACTGCTGGACCGTTATATATTTAAAAAGACAAAAAAGTTCAGTGTGTCATTAAGAACACATGGCACAGTGGATAAAGGCGTTAGTTAGATCCAGTGACAGGACCCAAAGAGTTGTGAGTTCAATACCTGGTTATGGCAGTGGAGAACTTGGAGAGGTGAATTAACAGGAGATAACTGATAACTGACATCCATTAGACATGGCACGTGGAACTAGAACAGTCTATCCCAGCGAGTGAAAATAAAGGACATTCCAACCACCTGAAGAAGGACGGAGTGTACGACAGCCAAAACATTGTGATAAATATGGCAACAAAGATGAGGACAATAGTCCGAATAATGTAAATAGTTTACATAATACTTCATCTCAGAAATATAGACAGATACTGAAAGGCCGAAACGTTGTAATAAATATGGCAACAAAGATGAGGACAATAGTCCGAATAATGTAAATAGTGTACTCTTGAGAAGTATGAACCCATCTCCACCTCCCTAGCTATGGGTCATTGTTTTTTTTTTAAATTCACTCGTAAAAAATAGAATTATTACAATACAAAATATGTTTTGGCTTTAATTAACCCACAAAGGAGTGATAATCTGTGAAAAATAAATTAATCAACATGTTCATACAATTTTCTTTTTAAATTAGACTTAGAAAAGATTTACGTTTGT
Organism: Acanthosepion pharaonis; assembly: GCA_903632075.3. Taxonomy (NCBI): domain Eukaryota; kingdom Metazoa; phylum Mollusca; class Cephalopoda; order Sepiida; family Sepiidae; genus Acanthosepion; species Acanthosepion pharaonis. The sequence goes on from CAHIKZ030000039.1 coordinate 894,601, forward strand.
AACTACAAAGCCATGATTTTTAAGAGAAAAATGCTTCCTTTGTCAACACTTTGTTATGCTGTAAAATATCTTTTTACAAATTTTAATTAATTACCTTTCCTGATGATATTATAGAGGCCATTTTTTCTGCATCATCCAGGCTTAATTGTCTCTGTTTAACTCTTTCCATTATCCATAACTGTTCCTGGTTTGTTAAATTGTAAGTTTCAGACATTTTGAGTGGAGACTACACAGGTGAAACACTTATGTCTGCATGGAAACTTTGTAAAAGGTAGTTGGTGACCTAACGTGAAAACCCAATTTATTTATAGTCATGTGTTTTGCTCTAGTAATCTAGTCAAGCAGAAATTTTTTTACCTATTCTCACAGGCTTAAAAGTAAAATAGATAAACAAGTACTGTATTATAAATGAAAAATTGACTCTATATCCGTGACACATACTGTGTGTAATTTTGGGCAGCAACTTCTCTTTTATACATGTTTTATTGAATGTGACAAACAAGGAAAACCTTATAGGGTTTTTATTAAGTTTTAAAATAATTTTTTTGGGAAGGGAATATGAGAAGAGATAACATCCTCATTCTTATCCTGAATATTAACAAAAGTGCATACAAAAACAAAAGTATGTTTGTTTCTATAGTGGCATATCAACACCTTATGGGTCATTTAATGCAGATATTTAATTTTCTTGGGAACAGTAGTATCATAATTTCTCAAAAATAATACATATTTTTTTACTGTAAATTACAGGTGATAGTAGGGATGTGTATTATAAATAGGTTTAAACAAAAATATTTTTTTCATTATTGATTTACTAGCAGTAGAGCCCGGCGTTGCCTGGGGATGTAACAGTAAGCGATAGATCAAGTATCGACCATCATAAAGACTGAAAATTAAAATTGACCAAGATTATTGTTTAAGGTTGACAGACACGCATGTCTTAATTAGTTTTTTTTTTGTTTTGTTTTTTGATGGTTTTTTGTATTTTTGACGAATTGGTCAAACCCAAACTCAAACAAAAACATTGTTTTCAATCACTATGAGTCTACCAATTGAATAGAATTTTATTATAAACAATTGTCTTGCAAATGGAATTTTTAAAGCATTCTGAATGTAAAAATAAAGAAATAAGTGTGCAAGACAATAAGAAACACTACCTGCCAAAAAAAAAGTGAAGTTTTGTTGAAATTGGTTGAAAAATGTAGGAAATCCAATCCCATATATAAACGAACACAGACACACACACACAAACAACCTGGGTTTTATAATAAGTATAACTTGATATAAGTTGTCCCCCTTTCATTCTTGCGACAGCAATGGATCTTAATTGTGTTTTCAAATTGATTTCATGCAAAAACAATTGTGTTTTTCCAATTTTTGGCATTGTCAGAACCACCGGAAGGTAATTTTACGTAGTCCTGTGAAGTTTTGTTAAAATCGGTTGAAAAATGTAGGAATATATATATATATAAACGAACAGACACACAAAACCTGGGTTTTATAATAAGTATAATAATAATAATAAATACATAGTTGCTGTTCTAAAATAAGAAAGATATTATCCCAATTTTTATTTTAAATCTAACAATAATAATTGTAACATTTTTGTCATTAAATTTATGTTTATCAGTAACCGCATTTTTTATTTCCTGAAAAAATAAAAAATCTATAAAAAGGACAATTTGAAAGAAAAGAGGATATCAAGTTAATTTATTGAAATTTTAATTTTCATCATCACCACCACCACCACCACCACCACCACCACTTTCTATTATAGAATCGATATCTAAATTGTCATTAAACAAATTATCATTCAAAATATTATCTTCATCAGTTCAAAATTATCTTCAGCCTCTTCATCCTCTTGCCAAAGGATGTCACCTTCAGAGCCATAAATGGCTGTCATGAAACAATACTTCTTGAAACCTCTCTTTATAACATCCTCACTGACAGATTCCCATTTTGGCAGTAAAAGAAAATGTTATATTTATCAGGAAAACCGCATGGTAATTTTTAGCATTATTTTAGTTGGTTAGTTTCGATTTTATTTTTAATGTCAAGGTCGACAAAATGGCTTTGAAATTATTTTTTTTTTTTGACAAAATCTATAAATGCGTATTATACATAGTTAAGATATATTTCTTAATTTTTGGATTACGTGTTGGGGTGCGTATTATTTATGGGTGTGTATTTTTTTTTCAAGAAATTACGGTAATTTTTTTACAAAAATGTATTGCTGGTAATTTGGGATTTTTCTGTTAATTCATCCCAAAATATTAATTTACTCCAAAATAAAAAAAAATTATATTTACTAAATTCTCCCAGAGAGATGGTAATTTTCAACATTAATTTAAATTTAGGTGGTTAGTTTCGATTTTATTGTTAATGTCAAGGTCGACAAAATGTCTTTGAAATTATTATTTTTTTTTTGACAAAATCTATAAATGCGTATTATACATAGTTAAGATATATTTCTTAATTTTTGGATTACGAGTTGGGGTGTGTATTATTTATGGGTGTGTATTTTTCAAGAAATTACGGTAATTTTTTTACAAAATGTATTGCTGGTAATTTGGGATTTTCTGTTAATTCATCCCAAAATATTAATTTACTCAAAATAAAAAAAAAAATAAAAATTATATTTACTAAATTCTCCCAGAGAGAGGCCCTTCCATTGCACTTTGGCTGGGTTGGCCTTTGGGATCGCCCCATATGTGGCCGACTGGGGTGGGGTTTCTGTTTGCACTCACTTTGATAAACAAACCAAAAACAGATTTTTTTTTAAATTGTAAAAAATTTCTTGTAATTATTTTGAATATTGTTTATGAAATGTAAATAACTCCCTGATTTTTGGTCATTTTTAATTCTGAGGGTTGAAGTTGTTGTGAGGCAAACTAAACAAATTTTGTCTATATTTCTGAGAAGAGATATTATGTACACTATTTACATTATTCGAACAATTGTCCTCATTTTGTCGCCATAGTTATCACAACGTTTCGGCCCTTCAGTATCTGTCTATATTTCTGAGATGAGGTATTATGTACACTATTTACATTATTCGGACTATTGTCCTCATCTTTGTCGCCATATTTATTACAACGTTTCGGCCGTTGTACACTCCGTCCTTCTTCAGGTGGTTGGAATGTCAAACTGAACCCTTTATTTCGCTCACTGCGGTAGACTGTTCTAGTTCCACATGCCATGTTTTAATGGATGTCAGTTATCAGTTATTTCCTGTTTATTCTCCTCTGAAAGTTCTCCACTACCTTAACCGAGTACTGAATTCACACTCTTTGGGTCCTGTCACTGGATCTAACTAACACCTTTATCCACTGGGCCATAGTGGATAAATGGGGTCAGAACACTATGAAAGTATAAACATAGATTTTTATTGTAAAAATACCAGCAATACATTTTTTAAAAAAAAATATTACCAGCAATACATTTTTCTTAAAATATTATCAGCAATACATTTTTTAAAAAAAATATTACCATTTAAAAAAAAAATTACAAGCAATAGATTTTGGAAAAAAATATCAGCAATACATTAAAAAAAAATATTACCATTTTTGGAAAAAAAATTATTACCACCTTTGTAAAAAAAAAATTACCAGCAATACATTTTTGAAAAAAAATATTATAAGCAATACATTTAAAAAAAATATTACCATTTTGGAAAAAAAAAATATTACCAATTTGGAAAAAAAATATTACCAGCACTACATTTTTGAAAAAAAAAATATTATTAGCGATTAATGCATATTCTATGGAGATGAACTTATCCTAAAGATCTTGTCAGCGTTAAATAACCCATTGAGGTGTTGATATGTCATAAAACAAAATAAACCAAACCAACTATTCCCAGATTACAGTTTCTTTCTACTTATGCTTCTCAGGTGGAAGCCAAAAATTGCATTCACTTCTGGGTCTTTCTCAGTCTGCATACAGAAGAAAATTTGTGTGTCACTTTGTCTTGGTCGAAAAGGTTTAATATATCTTTTAAATTTGAAAATGAATTTTGAGACAATCCACCCTGACTGAAACATTTTGGGTAGTTCGCTTACAGCCAATTGTAAAAATAGAATTTTTTACAAACAAATGTAACAATTTTACCGTCTGACTTTAAAAATACACTTCTCTAAAAAGTACATGTAAAACAAACCTAGATGTTCATAATATTAATTTATTTTTTATTTACACTTTATTTATTTTTAATTAATTATTATTACCCCAACATTTTAGATGATGTATTATTTTCTTCCGAACATTTTAGATGATGTTTTGTTTTCATCCCAACATTTTAGATGATGTCTTGGTTTCAACCCAACATTTTTGATGATGTCTTGTTTTTATCCCAACATTTTAGATGATGACTTTTCATCACAATATTTTAGATGACATCTTGTTTTCATCCAACATTTTAAATGATGTCATGTTTCAAACCAACATTTCAGATTATGTCTTGTTTTTATCCCAACATTTTAAATGATGTTTTGATCCCAAAATTTTAGGTGAAGTCTTGTTTTCAACCCAACATTGTAGATGATGTCTTGTTTTCATCCCAACATTTTAAACAATGTTTTGTTTCATCCCAAAATTTTAGGTGAAGTCTTGTTTTCAACACAACATTTTAGATGATGTCTTGTTTTTATCCCAACATTTCAGATGATGTCGTGTTTTCATCCCAACATTTTAGATAATGACTTGTTTTCATCCCAATATTTTAGATGACATTTTGTTTTCATCCCAACATTTTAGATGATGTCTTGTTTCAAACCAACATTTCAGATTATGTCTTTTTTTTATCCCAACAATTTAGATGATGTTTACATCCCAAAATTTTAGGTGAAGTCTTGTTTTCAACCGAACATTGTAGATGATGTCTTGTTTTAATCCCAACATTTTAAACAATGTTTTGTTTCATCCCAACATTTTAGCTGATGTCTTGTTTTCAACCCAACATCTTAGATGATATATTTTTAACAAGGCTGTGTACTTATGTCTGCAAATAATGCAAGATTTGACAAAAAGCAAAGAGCATCACCTCAACAACATGAAAACTGAATCATTGGACTCAGTGATAATTGCTTATATGTTTCTGAGAAGAGTTAAATTTAAATTAAATTATCAATTTAAAATGAAATTACCTCCAGATGATAAAAGTTTCAATCTCACAATTCTAATTAGAGAATATTAAAACTTTTATTTAAAAGGGAAAGTGTTATGATGTTGATTTGGGGTTAGTAGAGACAAACGCCAAATAACACGTAACAATAAAAAGGGTTTTAATAGGTTGGTAAAAAGGTACAGAAATCGTCTGAGTAGTCAATAACTAGCTCAGCTAAGAACTTCTCTGCCTATCTATCTTCTCCATGTCAACTGACATGCCACTATTTAAAGTCTTTGTTCACAGACGCAGACAAGTTCATCTTCAAGAGGGGTGGTAGTTTTCCGACACAACAGAAAGTAAGATTAAACATTAATAAAAGAACTTTATGTCCTTCCATAAAAACACAAAATTTTTTTTAAAAAACTGTGGTAGAGGAGGGTGGAGGTTATCAGGCTTACATGAAAAATTTGTTACACAATTCAACTTACATGTAAACGCCCCAAGTTGTTGTTATAAGTAAGAAGAAGGAAGAAAGAAAAAAGAAAGAAAGAAAGAAATCATAGTGAGACCAGCCAAAAGGAAAGAGATTTTTAAATATGAAAATATTCATTACTAATTATATAATAACAAAAAGATTTTTAACGCTCAAATTTACTAAAATATACTTACAAATAAAATATAATAAGATTAACAATAAATCGTTTTAGATAGTTTATATTAAGAAAAAATAATAGGAAAAAATATAAAGAAAAAAATTATATCAACCATTTAAAATTTAAAATAAGTTAAAATATTAATATAAAAATACCCAGAATATATAAAAAGTATATACATTTTATATATATATATTTTATATATATTATAAATATATACATTTTATATATATATATTTTATATATATTATAAATATATACATTTTATATATATATATTTTATATACATTATAAATATATACATTTTATATATATATATTTTATATACATTATAAATATATACATTTTATATATATATATTTTATATATATTATAAATATATACATTTTTTATATATATATATTTTATATACATTATAAATATATACATTTTATATATATATATTTTATATACATTATAAATATATACATTTTATATATATATATTTTATATACATTATAAATATATACATTTATATATATATATTTTATATATATTATAAATATATACATTTTATATACATATATATAGGTGTTTCAAAAATTTGATATCATTTCGCAATCTAATAACTTTGTTAGATCTCCTTGAAATGACTTCAAATTTTAATAGCATCTTTATGTTTAATGTTTGTTTTATGTTTTTATGTCTTTATGTTTTTGTGTTTTTCTTATTTGTATTTTTATGTTCTTTAATCTTTAATCTTTTTCTTTACAGGTATAAAAAATGCTATTTACTAGAAGAGAAAAGGCGTTTTGTGTGTTGGAGTTTGCTAGAACACAGTCAAACAAGACTGTGCAGCGTGCATTTATGAGAGAGTTCTCTAGAAAGTCACCAACAGGAATGCAGATTTGGAGATGGCATAAAAAGTTCAATGAGGAAGGCTGTCTGTGCAGAGCAAAAGGATCCAGACGACCACAAACTTCACATTTGTGAAATCGTTCACATAATCCACATGCTTTTGAATTTCTCATTCAGATTTGGAAGAATAAATCTTATGATCTTCAACATTAATACTTCTTAATTTCATTTGCCTTAATCATGTACTTTCTGTGATATTTAGATCTTAAAGGATATCAAATTTTTTGAAACACCCTGTATAAAAAAAAACAAAAACATTTTTTTTTTAAATTTTAAAAGGATAAAGAAAAAATAGAAAATAAAAAGAAGTTCAAAAAGTAGTGGTAGGTTATAGGATAGGATTGATACGGAGAAGGCAAAATATTGAAAAAACTAAGGTTATATGTATAATATTAGAAGGGTTATTAAGAAGTAAAGTAAGATCACAAATATTATATAAGTTTAAATCTACTCCTATGACAACATTTTGAAACTAATTCATTCCTTTGATTTAATAGTTTGCTTTGATTATTGAATTTTATTCCTTTGATTTAATAATTTGTATTCTTAATATTTTAACTTATTTTTAAATTTTAAATGGTTTATATAATTTTTTTCTTAATATTTTTTCTTGTCAGTTTTTTCTTTATATAAACTATTTAATAATTGCTGCCATATATTGTCTAGTGCCCCTGCTATTTTCCTGGAGCTCATTGATAAGATCCAAAGAAGAATCAGCAATATTATTGGTCCTGATCTGGTGGCTTGGCTTCACTCACTTGCCCACTGCCATAATAAGGTTGCCTCTCTGTGCCTTTTTCACAAATACTTTCATGATAATTGTTCAAATGAGCTTTTTGCTATGGTACCTAGACTGTATGAATCTAAGTGCAATAGGAAACTGGCAGTGAGATCTCATTAATTTACAGTTGTGCTAGCTAGATGTAGCCATAACTTCTATGCTAACAGTTTCTTTTCTCGCACTTCTCACTTGTGGAACTCCCTTCTGGCTCCATGCTTTCCAGCCAACTTTAATCTGCAAAAATTTAAATGCAATGTCAACTGCTATCTACTGTTCTCCTGATTGCTCTTTTCTCTTTCTATTCATTACTAATGTTTCTGTTCATAATTCCTCCACACTCTATAAACCCTTGCATTTTAATGGCTGTATTGCCTTGTTTGGGGTGACACCAATTAAAAAAAATATCTATGTCTGTTAATATCTATTTAAGTCAGTTCATATCTCTACCTCAGACTGTTAATATCTAGGTCCGTTAATATCTTTTTATCTAGGTCTATCTAGCAGTCTGTCTCAGTCTGCTAATATCTACCAATTTATGCATCTATTATTCAATATATCTCTCTACACACATACATATATATATATATTTATTAAAGACATTTTTATGTTTAACGTTGTTATTTATAGATACAAGTATTTAAGCAAATGCTCTGTTTATGATAAACAGTATTAAATAACATTTACCGGCCTGAATGTCCGAGAAATTTTCATAGAAAATATTCGTTCTTTGACAGGATTCGAACCTGCATCCTATACGGAACCGTCATATACACTGACGTGCCTTAACCGTCTTACGGTAGACAAGGTCGAATTTACTGTTTATAAACTTCAATCTTCCATGAATCTCGTACATTCATAACTGCTCTGGCGTATCGAATGTAAACAAATGATGTCATATGTTAAGAAATGGACAAGGTCCGACAATTTATTTATTAAAGACATTTTTATGTTTAACGTTGCTATTTATAGTTCTTTGTGGCCGAGACGGTTAAGGCACATCAGCATATATGACGGTTCCGTATAGGATGCAGGTTCAAATCCTGTCAAAGAACAAATATTTTCTATGAAAATTTCTCGGACATTCAGGTCGGTAAATGTTATTTAATACTGTTTATCATAAACAGAGCATTTGCTTAAATACTTGTATTTATAAATAACAACGTTAAACATAAAAATGTCTTTAATAAAAAAATTGTCGGACCTTGTCCATTTCTTAACATATATATATATATATAAACTTACCTCATCTTCTGTTCTGTCTTGATGCATTTCAATTCTTTCCATTGTGCAAAACTGAAGAACTTAGAACTTTATGCTTGGCTTTCTTGTTTCCTATTTGCAAATAATAAAAACATTTAATAATTCTTCTGTCATTTATTCTAATTGATCACATTCATGCTTATATATCCTTGAATCAAAGCAGCATCGACTGAAAACAATTCAGTTTAGTTCCTAGAATATCATGACACAATTTTTAACCTTGGAGGAAATTAATGCTTGAATTATAATTCTGTGGCATTGTATTTCTAGATAAAAACAATATGAAGGTTTGGAGAAAAACTGTAGATTTCCCGGAATTCTTTTCCTTAATGCATATACTGGCTTCAAAATCAGTGCTACTATTGTATGATATCTACCAACACATTTTCAACCTAACGTAAATGTCGATGCACTTATTATTGCTGAACAATGCTCAGGAAAAATGATGATCTGTCTACTGAAGAGAAAAAAATGCTCATAATCCCTCCATTGCTAAGCAGCAGAAGCAAAATTGCATTATAATTTATTTTTCAAAATTGATACACACTACGGAAGCCAAAAAAATTGTTCATACTCCTCCCTCCCCATTTCCAAGCTGCAAAACTGTATTTAATCATTTATTTTTCTAAAATGATCCACCCTACAGGAGCCCCCCCCCCCCAAAAAAAAACAAAGTTCATACTCCCTTCCATTTCCAAGTTGCAAAACTGTATTTAATCATTTATTTTTCAAAATTGATCCACCCTACAGAAGCCCCCCCCAAAAAAAAACAAAGTTCATACTCCCTCCCATTTCCAAGTTGCAAAATTGTATTTAATCATTTATTTTTCTAAAATGATCCACCCTACAGAAGACCCCCTAAAAAACAAAGTTCATACTCTCTCCCATTTCCAAGCTGCAAAATTGTATTTAATCATTTATTTTTCAAAATTGATCCACCCTACAGAAGCCCCACTAAAAAACAAAATTCATACTCCCTCCCATTTCCAAGCTGCAAAATTGTATTTAATCATTTATTTTTCTAAAATGATCCACCCTACAGAAGCCTCCCTAAAAAACAAAGTTTATACTCCCTCCCATTTCCAAGTTGCAAAATTGTATTTAATCATTTATTTTTCTAAAATGATCCACCCTACAGAAGCCCCCCTAAAATACAAAGTTCATACTCTCTCCCATTTCCAAGCTGCAAAATTGTATTTAATCATTTATTATCCAAAATTGATCCACCCTACAGTAGCCCCCGTAAACAACAAATTTCATACTCCCTCCCATTTCCAATCAAATTGTATGAATATTTGAAGGTGGTGCTTTCATGGGGTGTTCATTTACAATGAACAAGACCACTATTATACAGAATATATAACAATAGACTAGATATAATATATATATATATAATAGACTATGTTAAGTAGAGTTTTGCTTAACACTACATATGTCGTAAAGATAAATTGTTACAGTTGTGAATATCTATTGTAAAATTAGCAGTTAAAGAACCAGCAAAATTATTTGTGAATTATTGCAGATTCAGTTTTTGAATTTTTCGAGAAAGAAGTGTTCATATTTATTGACCAATGAGAGACGTTTTCTCAAACTCTTGTGAAAACCTGGATAGACTCAGTGTGACCCTCCATTGTTCAATAAAAATGACTGCTATTAGTAGATAAGATCAGAAAGCAATTAACCATTGAGGGGTAAGAATTAATGCCCTTTCTTCAAGGATGGAGGATTAGTCCAGCCAAAGGGGTCATAAATCAACACGAGGAAAGAAAGAAGAGCCAACAGATTCAACCCCCAATTCCTTTCTGTGTCATCCTAAGAATAATTTAAATGAAACGAACATTCAAGTTAAATGCAATGTCAATTGCTATCTACTGTCCTCCTGATTGCTCTTTTCTCTTTCTACTCATTACTAATGTTTCTGTTCATAATTCCTCTACACTCTATAACCCCTTGCGTTTTAATGGCTGTATTGCCTTGTTTGGGGTGACACAAATTAAAAGAAATATATCTATCTATGTCTGTTAATATTTATTTAAGTCAATTCATATCTCTACCTCAGTCTGTTAACATCTATCTTTCTAGTAAAGTACTACATAACATCCTCGATATAACAACCCGTGCACTGCACAAAACACCTTTGTTCTGAGACATTCCTATTAAGTATTATTTGAAGAAATTAGGTGGGTGTGCTTTGTGTTTTCTTCCTTGTGCAATTTTATACTTCCTCAAAGTTTGTTCACTTTTCCATTTTTAAAAGGTGTACACTTTTTGTCATTGAACCCATGTCTTTATCTAAACTGTAACCATTTTTACCTTTTTTGATGGTAATCTCTTTTTTGTAATGTCAGAAATTTGTTATCCTGTTGTAATAGATGTACAAAAGAACATTTTTGTGCAAATTTTGTATTGTAACTATTGTGGGGCTCGCCCCTTGTACACAAGATGGACTCGTCCAAAGTACACTTATACTATGAAGAGATAGCGTGACAAAAAAGGTGGACACAGGGTGTTCACTCAGAGTTACAAGTGTCCAGAAAGAGAGATAATTACAGCTTCACTTACAGAGACTTGTAAATATACTTTTCTACTAACCCGCATTCCTGGACTACTACTAATCTTCATTTCACTTTGTATCCTTACGTTAATACACATATTTTCCTATTTCTATTACTGGCGTTGTTATTTATTATCCCCAGAATCCACAACAGTAACCTTTTTTGCCTTTACTTGCGTATTAAATGTTTTACCCTTAAAATTTTACATGGTGGTTGAATCTTTTTTTTGTGATTTGCAACTATGGCATCATATAAATAGTCAAACTGAAAATTTTATGTCTGTTGGTTTTTTCATTTTTTACTTTTCAAACACACTTCAGTATATAGTCCCCTATCTTATTTAATGTTAGTTAATCCTCTTTTGGGTGTTGTCAACTAAAATTTGTTTAAAGTTACCATTATTTTGTCTATTTCTCTTATGTTCATTTATATGTGCAAAAATTGCTCTAAATTGATTCCATCAAATGTTTGAAATTGATTCCATCAAACTTTACAAATTGGTTCCACTAAACATGAGAACACCGGATAACAAATTTCTAACATTACAAAAAAGAGATTGCCATCAAAAAAGGTAAAAATGGTTACAGTTTAGTTAAAGACATGGGTTCAATGACAAAAAGTGTACACTTTTTAAAAATGGAAAAAGTGAACAAACTTTGAGGAAGTATAAAATTGCACAAGGAAGAAAACACAAAGCGCACCCACCTAATATAAAATAAAAATTATCGGGTGGACCAAAAGTTTCCATTTCAAAAGTCAAATGAGAAAAATCAGTCCTTTGCACATAGGCTCCAAGTGTCACTTCTAGCAGCATTTAAAAAATATTCAAAATATAATGTAAATTATCAATACTCAATTTTCTAGCTTTAAATAACCTGCAAAACCTTGATATGCTGTAAATAAACAAATCACTCACTTGTTCTTACCGTAATTGCTACAGTCATCATGTTTTGGTCATTGTATTCTTCAGTGTTATTCAGCTCTCTATTATAGTCGGTAAACTTCCAGGAATTTTTTGTCTGGAATGCTCCAACTGCATAGACTATTGTCCTCATCTTTGTTGTTGTTATCACAACGCTTCAGCCATTCATCTGGGTAACCTATGGGGTATTCTGAACTAAACCATTTATTTAATTTACAGGTTTAGACTATTTTAGTTTCACAGTCCATGCCTAGGAATATCTTGTCTAATTCTTATTAGTACTGATCAGTTATTGCTCACCCTTTTCCACTTATTCCAAGTACACACTGCCCTGCCCAGGGATTGAACTTCTAAATACTGTCACCAAATTCACAAACCAAATTTTTAATCCTGTAGGACAATTTTATGTAGGGAACTGACTTGGCTGTTGATTAGTGTTGCTACTGTTACTAGACATGGGCAGTAGCACGAGATCAGTCTACTCATGTGGGTTAAATAAATTTCAGAATTCCCTGTAGGTTATATGGAGCAATATGCACCTGATGAAAACCAGAGTGCACAAGAACCAAAACATTGTCATAACAAAAAAAAGATGAGGACAATAGTCCAAATATAAAAAGTGCAAATAATGATAACACCTCATCCCAGAAATTCAATCAGAAGGCGATCAGGTGATAACAACAACAAAGATGAGGACAATAGTCTAAATATAAATAGTGTAAATAATGATAACACCTCATCCCAGAAATTCAGACAGAGGGTGATCAGGTGATAAAAACAACAAAGATGAGGACAATAATCTGAATATAAATAGTGTAAATAATGATAACTCCTTATCCCAGAAATTCAGGCAGAAGGCAATCAGGTGATAATAACAACAAAGATGAGGACAATAGTCTAAATATAAATAGTGTAAATAATGATAACTCCTCATCACAGAATTTCAGATAAATGATCTAATTTAACCAATCCTATTTACTTTGTTATAAAAAAAAAATAAAGGTTCCTTTTCAGTCATATTACTTGACTTGATTAGCTCCAGGGGCCATCCTCCAAGCAGTACCTCTCTGAGAGTGGACTAGGGATCAATGTTTAAGGCATCTCCCAAGAGGGGTTTGAGCAATTTTTGTATGGCTTTCCCAAAATTCCCCATTAAACTCCAACCTTTTGTCACATGCTGTTGAGACAATGGCGCGGGGATAAATGCCTGCTTGATTGATCCAGGAGCAGACTGGGTCCAAAAATATTGGCAACCAATACTTTTGGACCTGGATTTGATCAAAATGAAATATACTTATCGAAGTACCCTAGGAGTCATTAGCTTGTTCAAATTTAAATTTAATTTATATCAAAGGGAAAATATTTAGTAGGGGGGGGGGTACCCTTTGGGAGTCCCCTTTAATCAAAATGATCTTGGCAATGACCTCCATCTTTTAGCTTTCTTCTTGTATATTTTTGATAGGAAACATTCCCTTGTTCAAATTTAAATCAAAAGGAAAAAAATTCAGTAGGAGGTTTGTGCTCCACCTCCGGGGACCTCCTTTGATCAAAATTACATATACTTATCCAAATACTCTTGGAGCCATTCCCTTATTCAAATTTAAATTTAATGTAAATCAAAGGGAAAACAATTTTCAGTGGGGGGGGCACCCCCACTATCCCTGGAGCCCCCACCTTTCATCAAAATGAATTATATCTATCCAAGTACCCTGGGTAATGTAGTTTCAGTTACGGGGGGTCTATCTCCAAAACTCTTGGAGGAGTTTGATATCAAACAAACAGAAAGAGACTACAACTTTATATATAGAGATTCACAAACTCTTGCCAAAAACATGGAATTTCCTTTAATATGCTCGGCCCTGACCCCCTCTGTTCCATATCCATCCATCACTTTTCCTGCTTTCTTCCCTCCTTTCCATGCACAGCTTATTTGTGCCCTGTTCTCTTTCTTCTTTTTCTTATACCTTTTTAAAAACAGTTGTCTGCGTTTGATATTTTTATTGCATTTTTATTTGATATTGCCATTGGGCAAGCTGACACCTTGGCCAGTGCGCCACTGAGTTGATCATTAACTATATCAGTTGATCACATGTTACTTGAATTTTACTCTCCTTATTTGCTGAATCTGACTATTTTTTTTTTTTAACTGCTGACCTTCCTCGTTGGGATCTTGTTCTGACGTACTTTACTCTATTCCTTTTTATTACTAACACGTTCTTTTCTAATTCATTGAAACACTGGTTCTTTACGATCACCGAAGTTAAGCAACATCAAGCCTGGTTATTACCTAGATGGATGACAGCTTGAGAATACCATGTGACGTAGGTTTAGATGTGCAGGTAGTGTAAAGAGTAATGGTACAAAATTGGAAATTGGAGAGCTGTGTTCCAATTCCAGTCAGGTTCGTTATATTAACTTATGCGCAAATACCCTTGGGAAAGGCATGGATCCATCTCTTCTTTTCCAGTTATGGTTAAATTAGTTTGTCTTCTATCAGAAAATCATCATTTTCTCTAAGAAATTCTTACAATCTAAAAATATTCTTCTGGCTTTAAATAAACTTCAAAAGGTTGATAAACCATAAAAAACAAATCCATCAACCAAAGTACAATTTTCTACCTTACGAGATCTGTTTTTCTTGCGATTTGGTCTTTAACAGTTTCTTTGTGGTTCTTACTATTTCTTTTTCAATCTTGAATTTCTTTCTGGTTGGATTGTTGTTATCATGTGTATTATTTTCAGTTATATACTCTATATCCCTTTTTAATACTTGACCCAGGGTAGCACTACCTCTTCAAGGCACGATGTAGGCCACCGTGTTGAATCCGAGGCCTTGTGAAAAGAATAATGGCGGCATAACGTTGCCATAACTAGTGATCACTCCAAACACTTTCGTAATTACCATTAGACTCATCTAACTCTTTCTTAATCCTCTGCACTGTTCTCAGATTGACAACCATGCACTGTGAAATGTTCGTATGCCAAGCAGTTTCCAAATGAAGAGTGAATTGTTTCACAGTGCTCTTTTTCTCACAGACGATGCCCAACTGACCCTACTATATTGGGCAGTAATGAAAATCAAAAACAACTCAAAATTAAAAATATAGAATGGTGATAATTTACCCATTACACCCTGTATTTGTTCATTTTTTTTTAAATGATTTTTTAACATTCTTTTTTACTACTAATCTGAGTGTGATACTATGGACACATCCACTATAGAAAGGAAATAGGCAGTTTTATCTTGATCTCAAGTGTTTCTAGTTAATAAAGCAACGCATGATTCCATTTGAAGTTCACTCTTCTAAGTGGCATCCAGAAAGAGGATTGGAAAGTAAAAGGGTGGGTGAGAGATTTTTGGAAATCAAGTGGCAACAAAACCGGATATGGAGTATATCCGGGTGTTGATCTATATTAAGTCATGCTTGGAATCGGGAAAGAGTTTTGGTCCGCCCTTGACTGCAGAAAAAAATTGAAAATTTACGAGACGACTTTGTGGAATATACAAATCTTTGGGCCTCAGCCACTCAATAAAATGAACATGAATGTGAGGGGTTGCAGAGGCCGGCAGGTCAGGTGGTTGGCTTTGTGTATAGAGTTTTGCGGTAGTCTCACTGATTGTGAACGTAAAAAGACTGGGCACAACTGGTACTCCAAATAGATGTACAATTTTGCAACAATTAGCAAGTTCACTTTCTGTGAAATAAAATTTTCATTTATGTTCTTTCAGCTCTTGATGTTCTTTAGTCATATTTATTTATTTTTTAATGTTTGGTTAAATAGCTGTACCTATTGCAGGTACGATTAAGTTCGATCTTCTAAGCGGTATCCACAAAGAGAAATGGGAATGAAAAAGGTGGATGAGGGATTTTTGGAGATCAAGTGGCAACAAAACCGGAAATGGAGTATATCCGGGTACTGATCTATATTAACAGTTATACTAGGGATTGGGAAGAGTTTTGGTACGCCCTTGACTGGAGACAGACATGTCTGTTGTGCAGTTCTGAAGCCTCCATTCGTATTGGCAGCCACTACATCGGGATAAGTATCACCTACCTACCCACCTGAATGAGCAGGTGAATCCCTGAATAAAACATCTTTATTTTTTTTTTAATGTTTGGTTAAATACCTGTACCTATAGCAGGTACGATTAATTTCGATCTTCTTAGAGGCATCCACAATGAGAAATGAATAAAACATCTTTATTTTTTTTTATTGTTTGGTTAAATAGCTGTACCTATAGCAGGTACGATTAATTTTGATCTTCTAAGAGGCATCCACAATGAGAAATGGGAATAAAAAGGGTGGATGAGGGATTTTGGGAGATCAAGTGGCAACAAATCCGGAAATGGAGTATATCCGGGTACTGATTTACATTAACAGTCATGCTTGGAATAAGGAATAGTTTTTGTCCGCCCTTGATTGGTGACAGACGTGTCTGCTGCGCAGTTCCAAAACCTCCATTCGTATTAGCAACCACTACATCGGGATAAGTATCATCTACCTACCCACCTGAATGAGCAGGTGAAGCCCTGAATAAAACATCTATATATATTAGGTGGTTACATATATTCATTCTCTATTTCTGATGTTCTGCAAATTATCTTGAAGAATAATTTTTTGTAGACTTTTTTGCTTCTTAGTAACTCTGGTCATCGTGTGAAACTGTTGTCAAACACCCAGCCAGTCAGTTATGTGCCATACGTGATACACGCTTAGGCGATCATGTGTCTTTTGATACATGACTGATGAAGCAGATTTTTTTCCCGCAGTAGTTTGCTATTTCTTTCTGCAGTAGACCAGTTGCCATCCAAGGCTATAGAACCTGGTCTGTCCTGATATTTACCCATAGCTAGGGAGAGAGGAAGAGGATTCATACCAAGGGTGTTAACACATAAGTGAATGTAATGGAATTGACTGGAATTCGAACTCGGACATTATTGAAATTTTATTTAAGATTAGACACCCTTTTGAAATGGAATGGTATGTAGACAAGAATGAGTATGTTTGACATCTTCTCTTTGCTTTTAATCAAGGTCAAAAAGCCAATGAAACTACTTGAGATATTTGTGCCGTGTTGGTACTGACAGAATGACACAGAAATGTTTTGTTTTTTTTCATTTCAAGGAGGGGGAGTTCGAACTCACAGACACTCTCCGTGTTCTTGTCGAACTGTTCAATTTGATGAGAACCAATTCCATGCGCTGATTAAAGAAGAACCGTACCAGACCCCTAGGGAATTGTCTCAGAGGATGGCAAGCTCTCATGTTACCGTCGTTCGTCATCTTCACTCAATGAGTAAGGTTCAGAAACATGGTGCATGGGTGCCACATGTATTGACCGAGAAAAACAAACTCCAGCATTACTTCATTGCCACTGGTCTACTCGCTTGACTATAGTCTGTTCGTGGGCACAAAGACAGATTCCTTTACTGTATTATCACTGGGGATGAAAAATGGTGCCTTTATGTGAAGATTTTTATAAAATAAAATAAGACATATCTCGGCTGATTTACAGGCACATAAACTAACATACTCGAGAGCGAGAGCCGGGTGTGAACGGGACAAAGCCCCGTCAGAAAAAGACCATTATCTTCGTTTACACATGTTCCCGACGCACGAATTCCGGTCGAAAAATAAAATAATATTTTAAAGTGTTTCTATTTTTCGACCAATAAAAATGCTTCCCTCCTAATTATACTCACGTCGTTTTTCGAGCCTGTTAAGCCATAAAAAACGCCATAAAAGGGGTCACAGGGAAGTACAACGGCAGTCAACAGGTGGCCAGGGAAGAGACCTGTCACGGTCAGGCCGAGCGGTCAGCAGCAGCCAGCAGGAGGAGTGCTACCCAACCTGTGAGAACTACTATGAGAGATCGACCCAGATCTTCAGCCGGCCTATGAACTATACCACAAGGAAGCTGTCCCAAACCCACACGTTCCTGTTGAAATAAATCACGTAAATCTATTTCTGCTGTTGTCGTATTTTTTTCTTGCAACCATACGCTTGTCTATAACAAGATGAAGCGGAGAAAAGAAAGGTTTAGTCCCAACAAACAGGCAATATCCTAAACGAAGTCAGAGCTGCACCCACGCAAGCAAATGATCTGCATTTGGTGGGATTGGCAAGGACTAATTTACTATAAAACGTTTCACGACAACCAAACAATCAATGCTAAGCTGTATGTTAAACAAATGAACAGGCTTAAACTAAACAGGTAATTCAACTGAAAATACCTGGCCGGCGGTACTGTATGATTATTCATCATGACAATACTCGCTCCCACATCACTAACATAAACAAACATGCAATTAGAGAGCTCGGTTGAAATGTTTTGCCACACCCACCATGGTCTCCTGATTTATTCCTTCAGACTACCACTTTTTTCGGTCGCTTTTGTGTTTCGTTCAACCATGATGTGAAGTTTAAAACGTGACCTGATGAATTTTTCGAGTGAAAACTTAGTGATTTCTATCGTCGAGGCATTGAACAGTGGATCGTTGACAAGAGGCCGTGAACAACGAAAAGGAATACATTGTTGAATGATTCATTAGAACTGTAGAATGCTGCTTTCTTAAGTGTTGAGGTTACCAATGTATGATGCTGCTTGGTAGATAAATGTGGCGGCGTGTTGAATAAGCATCTAACATTCATACATAATTTTTTAAATATCAAGGAAAAACAATGAAGAACCAATTTGTTTCAACGAATAAACATATATATTAAAATCAACAATAAATACAAGGTAGTTGTATAATGTGTGAATAAGGAGAAAAAAGTAATTTCCCTTTATCTGTTAGGAAATGTTTTTAAGCAAGTTTTTCTGAGTATAAAGTTCAGAGTTCTGTGTTAAAATAGAATATATCTTCAGAAGATTGTTCAGTTGTGTGTTTGTAACTAACAGAGTTATTTCAACTTAGTTTGTTCACAGAGAACTGATGGTGTATCAAATTCAAGTTCTGTATCTGTGTGTATATACGTGCGGAGTGGGTAGGATGAATAACACGAGTGAGTAGTCGAGATCTATTGTCTCTGTTCTGTACTCTACTGTGGTGCTGGAACTACTGGTTGATTTGGGAAATGCATCCAATTTTATATTATTATAGGTGGCTCCCAGCACGAACGCGGGATAAATTTTGGAGGGTATACGAAAAATACAACGATTGGGTGAAAAATTAACCAATCAGTGATTTTATAACAAAACTTGTTTGTGAGCAAACTGTAGGAAAAAATTCAGTATGGTGAAATGCGATCGATAAATTGTCTTATTATTTTTAGTATATATTAATCGACCAATCAAAGTTGAAGAAATGTAGGCGTGGCACTACAGAACTGTTAATAAATGATAAGTATTAAAATAAATTATAAAAAAATGAACGAATTTATCTAACAACCTAATAATATGGGAAACGGGGTTCGCGTTCTTATTTCTCGACGTGGCCTTTGTTTTTCATCTTGTTGCCTTGTAAGCATGCAGCACATCCTTTCCCAGCTATCGGTGGTCACTGACAAGATTGAGAACCAGAATGCAACGCGGTATAATTATTGACCACTCGATGGAAAGCTTCGACCAGGGCTGAATTGTATGTTCATAGGAGTTCTTTTTTACTAATTGCTACTGAAAGTAATTCTTTGCTTACAGGACATTGCTTTTGGACTAGGCTGACCTCCACCCACCCAAAATCGCAACAAGGGGAGTTACTGCAATTTATCTAATGAGTTATTATTATTAAAAGTTATATTTTTATTTTTCTTTCCCTCTTTCTGATGGTAGCGTTAATTTCTTTATTTTTCTTTTATAAAATCGCAAAAAGAAAAAAAAATGACCACAACCTAGGTTGATTCTTGGAGGCAGAAATGTAAACCAGACCAATGTTTTCCTATAGACTCAAATATAAACCCGACCAATGTTTTCCTATAGACTCAAGTATAAACCCGACCAATGTTTAACTGTAGACTCGAGTATAAACCCTTACAATGCTTAACTATAGACTCATGTATAAACCCTACCAATATTTAACTATAGATTCGAGTATAAAGCCAACCAATGTTTTCCTATAGACTCGAGTATAAACCCGACCAATGTTTTCCTATAGACTCGAGTATAAACCCCACCAAAGTTTTCCTATAGACTCGAGTATAAATTAGACCAATCTTTACCTACAGACTGATAACAGTAAAAAACAAAAACAAAAAAAAAGGCTTATTACAGTAAATTGCCTAACAACTGTTGATATATAACGTATAATCCATTGAAACCAAACACTGGAATTCCGGACGTCACCGTTTTTTAAATTCATCAGCAAAATTGTTCCCATTTTTCTAAGAAAACTAGAAGATATTACCTACTTGCCATTCATTTGTCATTATGATATATTTTTTGCCTATCCCACTAAACCACAATACATGACTTTTTTGTCCTGTTACACTCGCGTCTAGAGTTGAAATTACGTCGCTATTACACTAAACCAACGTCATTATCCACTAAACCAGGGACCGTGCCGGCGCGTACTATCCCTGAATCTCCCAACAAAGTCTACTTGAAGGCCCCGGATGGGCTGGTTTCAGCAGTGCTTTGTGGCCCTCCGTCATTTTTATGAACATTTACTTTTGTTAGCTACGTTAAATTATAATAATATACATAGATCATCTATTTATATTTATTTATATTTGTGTGTAACTTCGATTTCATGAACAGGTGTGCCGTAAAACAATTAAGTTTTTGAAACCTAATTCAAAGTCATACTTGAGATCAGGAACAGTTTTGGTCCGCCCTTGACTTGCGACAGACGTGTCTGCTGCGCAGTTCCGAAGCCTCCATTCGTATTGGCAGCCACTACGTCGAGATGAGTATCACCTACCTACCTACCTGAAGGAGCAGGCGAAGCCCTGAATAAAATATCTTTATTTTTTTTTTTTTTAATGTTTGGTTAAATACCTGTACTAATAGCAGGTACGATTAATTTCGATCTTCTAAGAGGCATCCACAATGAGAAATGGGAATGAAATGAGTGGATGTGGGATTTTCGGAGATCAAGTGGCAACAAAACCGGAAATGGAGTATATCCGGGTATTGATCTATATTAACAGTCATCAGGAAGAGTTTTAGTCCGCCCTTAACTGGAGACAGACTTGTCTTTTGCGCAGTTCCAAAGCCTCCATTCGTATTGGCAGCCACTACGTCGGGATGAGTATCACCTACCTACCCACCTGAACGAGCAGGTGAAGCCCTGAATAAAACATCTAGATATATTAGGTAGTTACATATATTCGTTCTCTATTTCTGATGTCCTGCGAATTATCTCGAAGAATAATTTTTTGTAGCTTTTTTTTTCTTTTGCTTTTTAGTAACTCTGGTCATCATGTGAAACTGTTGTCTAACGTTATTGAAATTTTATTTAAGATTAGACACCCTTTTGAGATGGAATATCATGTAGACAAGAATGATCATGTTCGACTTCTTCCCTTTGATTTTTATCAAGGCCACAAACCTGCCGAAACTACTCAGGATATCTCTGCTGGTACGATTAAGGACGCCCACCTATTTGTCATACCCAATAATTTCTAATAAGATATTTCTTACGCTTAGTTTTGGAGTTTCCACTTTGCTTCGGGATTTCATGACGTTTATGAAGATCACGCCTTACGTTCCACTTCAATGGTGCTTTATAATTGACTTGTGTATACGGATGCTGTTGCTATTCTAGGGTCATACGTGAACTATATTCAGTAAAAGCTCTTATTGGATCGTGCGAACTTAATTGTATAATTCACAATGGAGAAGAAATGTACAAATAAATTTCCTTTTTTTTTTAGATATCTTGGTTATTCGTACAGAAGGAGAGTATATCCGAAATTCAATTCCAATCATCTCTGCATTATCAAGAGCATATTTGTCCATTGCCACCTAAACTAGGCACGAGTCATTGGCAGCAATTCAAATATTTTATCAGAGAAATTGTTGGAAAAAAATAAAAATAAGTTATTTGCCTTAACTCTGACCTGAAATATGGGGGTAAAAAAAATATAAACACTTTATGTGCTCAAATTTTAAGAATGAGCTACTTATGAAAACGTCTTTTTTTTAGTACACTATTCACATTATTCGGACTATTGTCCTCATCTTTGTGGTCATATTTATCACAACGTTTCAGCCCTTCAGTATCTGTCTATATTCCTGAGATGAGGTATTATGCACACTATTTACATTATTCGGACTATTGTCCTCATCTTTGTTGCCATATTTATTACAACGTTTCGGCCTTTCAGTATCTGTCTATATTTCTGAGATGAGGCATTATGTGCACTATTCACATTATTCGGACTATTGTCCTCATCTTTGTCGCCATATTTATTACAACGTTTCGGCCTTTCAGTATCTGTCTATATTTCTGAGATGAGGTATTATGTACACTATTTACATTATTCGGACTATTGTCCTCATCTTTGTTGCCATATTTATCCGATCCTTCAGTATCTGTCTATATTTTTGAGATGAGGTATTATGTACACTATTTATATTATTCGGACTATTGTCCTCATCTTTGTCGCCATATTTATTACAACGTTTCGGCCCTTCAGTATCTGTCTATATTTCTGAGATGAGGTATTATGTACACTATTCACATTATTCGGACTATTGTCCTCATCTTCGTGGTCATATTTATCACAACGTTTCAGCCCTTCAGTATCTGTCTATATTTCTGAGATGAGGCATTATGTGCACTATTCACATTATTCGGACTATTGTCCTCATCTTTGTGGTCATATTTATCACAACGTTTCAGCCCTTCAGTATCTGTCTATATTTCTGAGATGAGGCATTATGTGCACTATTCACATTATTCGGACTATTGTCCTCATCTTTGTCACCATATTTATTACAACGTTTCGGCCTTTCAGTATCTGTCTATATTTCTGAGATGAGGTATTATGTACACTATTTACATTATTCGGACTATTGTCCTCATCTTTGTTGCCATATTTATCCGATCCTTCAGTATCTGTCTATATTTCTGACATGAGGTATTATGTACACTATTTATATTATTCGGACTATTGTCCTCATCTTTGTCGCCATATTTATCACAACGTTTCGGCCTTTCAGTATCTGTCTATATTTCTGAGATGAGGTATTATGTACACTATTTACATTATTCAGACTATTGTCTTCATCTCTGCCACCATATTTATTACAACGTTTCAGCCCTTCAGTATCTGTCTATATTTCTGAGATGAGGTATTATGTACACTATTTACATTATTCGGACTATTGTCCTCATCTTTGTCGCCATATTTATCACAACGTTTCGGCCTTTCAGTATCTGTCTATATTTCTGAGATGAGGTATTATGTACACTATTTACATTATTCAGACTATATTCCTCATCTCTGCCACCATATTTATTACAACGTTTCGGCCCTTCAGTATCTGTCTATATTTCTGAGATGAGGTATTATGTACAGTATTCACATTATTCGGACTATTGTCCTCATCTTTGTCGCCATATTTATCACAACGTTTTTATCACAATGTTTAATGGATGTCAGTTATCACCTGTTAATTCACCTCTCCAATTTCTCTACTGCTTCAGCCAGGTATTGATTCTCAACTGTGAGCCACATATCATTACTGGGGAGGTCCACACAAAAAATAGCAAATTGGTGGTCTATGGTAATATTTTTGTGGCCCATAGAGCAATTTCACTTCGGAATAATAAATACAACTGAGAACTGGAATTTCTACGGAAATCTATGCCATATTAAAATACTAAAAATAGAAAACCAACTTGTGTCATACGTGAACTATGAAACAAGCCATTTGTTTTTTTATAATGGCCACAATCTAGGTTGTTAACAAAAAATGTTAACAAAAAATACTCTCGGAATCAGAAAGAGACGTTTAGAATTTCTTGGACGCAAAATAAGGAAGGAGGGCCTGGAGAACATGACCCTCACAGGGCATATCGGGGGCAGGGGAGATAGAGGAAAACAGTGGGCCACCTACCTGACGAGCAGGTGTAAATTGATGGCAGAACGGTGGGTGGCCAAGAGTCTTGGAAAAAAGAGAAACCATCTTAAACCAGCAGAAAATGAGATCAAGCGATATAAATTAGCGTTACCCTTTTAGTTTTGCTCGACCCGATGTTTTGATCGCAAAAATTGGATAAAACCTGAGAAACACATATAAAGGAAGGTTTATATTCACAAAGGAAAATCATATAAAGATTATAATTTATTATATCAATTAATTTAATATATTATGTGGAGAAATTGACTGTTGGCCAGGCGGGATAGAGGGCAGTGTACGAACCTTATGTTGTTGAAATCCTTACTAAACAAAAAGCTTGTTATTAGCTTTACTAACCTTTTATAGTTACATTGGTCACGTGACAGGGTTATCACGTGATCCCTGAAGCTTTTTTTTTTTTTTTCTTTTTTTTTCTTCTGTTTTTTTTTTTTTTTTTAAATTATCTCCCATGTTACTAAGTTATCAGACGTCATGGAAAAATAGCAATCTGCTTCTCAACTATTGTTTTTTTTTCCTCGACCTGACCAATCTCTGTTCGTCTGGGGGATCAGGGGCATTTTCTCGAGATATATTAATTTTAAATATTAATAAAATAAAATAAAATATTAATATAAATTAATTAATATAAAATATTAAAAAATAAAATATTAATAATAAAATTAATTTAAAATATAAATTAGATAAGAATCATATATAAAGGAAGGATTAACAGTATTAACCTCTTCATCAACATCAATCATAGGGACCTCATTGAATAAATCTTTTTAATTTATTAATTACATATTTTAAAATGGTTTGTTATGAGTTATTTTACTAGTGTACATAAATGTTCCTTAGAATTTAGTTGTTAAATACAAGTTTATTTTCATTAATTAGTTTTACTTAAAATAAAGCATATACATTTACTATTTCTATAATACAATTCCTAAACTGATTTATTAGTAAAAATATAAATAAGCTTTCTTTTTTCATCGAATGGTTATGGGGGTCCACTAAAAAAAATTAGGAGTAAAAGTGGTCCATTGGGTAAAAAAATGGTTGAGGACCACTGATCTAGAGACTTTGGTTATATACCCTTCAAAGGGATCATGAAGCATGTTTTTATTGTCAGTGAGAATGTAACCCAATGGTTGAAAAATGTTAAATATTATAATCCTCAGACTCAGAAACTATTTTTTGTCATTTGATGATTGACTGTCTTGGTGTTTATTTCCGTTTTCGCTCCGTAGATTTTTTTTTAACCACGGTGATTTTCGCATTTTTTTTTAAACACTATATTATGAAACCTCCTTCCGTTCGAAGTTGGGTGTCAGGAATCTCTGTAAGTCGCAACAAAGGAATGTGTTG
Organism: Acanthosepion pharaonis; assembly: GCA_903632075.3. Lineage (NCBI taxonomy): Eukaryota > Metazoa > Mollusca > Cephalopoda > Sepiida > Sepiidae > Acanthosepion > Acanthosepion pharaonis. The sequence goes on from CAHIKZ030000039.1 coordinate 920,156, forward strand.
CAACTAACAATAGCGTCATCACATTAAGACCTTTCTTTTTTTCATTTTTTTTTTTTTTTGACCATCTTGTTAAGTTTTGGAGCTCTCTTTAAATAAATTGACGTTAACCCCCATTCTCATTGTAGGTCGTCCTGGGTATGACGATAAACTGCAGCAAGGCCTCAGATCAAGAGGTTTTGAGGAGTGAGGAACCACCTCTTAATTGCTGTTGTTCCCAGGTCCACCCTGACACGGGGTGGTAGCACCTGTTATGGTCCCAGCTATGGGCAAATAGGTAACCTCGAAACTGTGGTCAAAATACTATGAAAGTATAAAAATAAGTTTTTATAGTAAAAATACCAGCAATACGTTTTTGGAAGAAAAAATACCAGCAATACATTTAACTTTCGACATAAACCCTCTTTACAAAAATACAACAATGGAACCTGATCTACAAACTGATTTCTCACAAAGAATACGTATTCTATTCATATGGACCTATCCTAAAAATCATGACGGTATTAAATAATCTATTGAGTTTGATATGTCGTAAAAAAAAATAAATCCAAGTAAAGCATTGTTTTCTAGCTTACCTAATGCCTACCGGAGGTAGATAATTACTACTTGAATAAAGGTTATCTAAATGGAATAAAGCCTAATTCACTAAAATAGTGATGCAATTTCCTCACAATATTTTGATAAGCGTACATCAATCTTCATTGAACTCTCGGATCAGCATAATTGGACTATTGTTACTACATTATCTACGGTTAATTGTTATTAAGTTGAATAGAATTGATCATTCAAGGCGGATTGAGTAGAATAAGGTTAGGGTTATTTTATTTAAATTATTGTTATTCTTAGGTTTTCATTGAATTTATTCTTCGCTCACCGTAGTGCCGAGCTGCTATGTGATATCAGTCCTTTTGTATTGCAGTGAATGCTGAACAATCTCCCCCTAGATGAAGAGAGAACTGGAGACAGGAGAAGTGTGGTTCTACATAAGGATGCTGATAATTCCATGGAGAATAAGCAAGGAAGAATTCCTAAAGAAAATGTTTAAAAAAACCCAAAAAAACTCTCGGAATCAGAAAGAGACGGTTAGAATTTCTTGGACGCAAAATAAGGAAGGAGGGCCTGGAGAACATGACCCTCACAGGGCATATCGAGGGCAGGAGAGATAGAGGAAAACAGTGGGCCACCTACCTGACGAGCTTGTGTAAATGGATGGCAGAACGGTGGGTGGCCAAGAGTCTTGGCAAAAAGAGAAACCATCTTAAGGGACACAAGGTATAGGAAGCTGTGGTGATCCATGATCACTCACGTCCTGAATGGACACGGCACATCGAAGACGAGAATAAGTACGTGTTTTTATCAATTCCATTCTGTTTTATTCAAGTCGGACTTCATCCAGGACCGAGGACCCGGTAAAATGACAGTCAACATATTTTTCTTTGTTAAATCACCACCACAGAGAAGGTTTTTTTTTCTAACTACCATTATCAAAAGTTTTTTTTTTTTTTTAAACGGTTTCCCCCTTAAGCAAAGCATTAAAACCACTAATACACAAGGGATTATTGAGTGCGGAAGACTTAGAAACAGAAATATTCCGAATGAGCGGGAAGAGAAAATAGTAATCAAGAGGACAGTAGAAAGCGATCGACATTGTATTTGAAGTTTGCAAATTAAAGTTGACTGGAAAGCATGCAGCCGGAAGAGAGTTCCACAAGCGAGAAGTGAGAGGAAAGAAACTTAGCATAGAATTTACGGTTACATCTAGCTAGCTCAACTGTGAATTGATCAGCTCTCGATGTCATTCTAGTACTGCGCTTAAATTTAAAAAGTGTAGGGACTATAACATAAAGCTCATCCCAACAATTAACATGAAAGTATTTATAGAAACGACACAGAGAACCAACTTTACGGTAAGGGGAAAGTTACTTAAGTCAAGTCACTAGATCAGGACCTATAATATTGCTGATTCTTATTTGGATTTTATTAAAGAGATCAAGATGAATAGCAGGGACACCGGACCATATGTGGCAGTAATATTCTAAGCATGGACAAATGGTAAACTTATAGATATGTATGATAGATTCTGGAGAGAAAAAACTTATTAAATACATTTTTCTGAAATTCTGAATGTGCAGTAATATGTTTATCGTTGAAAGAAAATGGGGAAAAAATAACCAAAGACAGATTTATTTACATTGATCGGACATTTGTCCTAATCTTTGTTGCCATATTCACAACGTTTCAACCGAGTGGATAAAAGCGTTTGTTGAATCCAGAAACTTGATCCAAGGAGTTGTGAGTTCAATACCTGGCTACAGCTGAGGTGAACAAGAACTTGGAAAGTTGTGTTAAATGGAGATTGATACTGAGACATCAGGAAGAGACATGGTACGTGGAGCTAGAACAATCTACCCCGGCGGATAAAATAAAGGGTTCAGTCTGAAATTCCAATCAAGTGAAGAAGGCCCGAGTGTACAACAGGCGAAACGTCGTGAAAATGGCAACAAAGATGAGGACGACAGTCCGAACAATGTAAAAAATGTAAATAATTACAATACCTCATCTAAAAAATATAGACAGATACTGAAGAAGGTCGAAGCGTAAAACGGCCGAAACGTCGTGAATATGGCAACAAAGATGAGGACGATAGTCCGAACAATGTACATAATTACAATACCTCGTCAGAAATATAGATAGACCCTGAAGAAAGCCGGAACGTACAACGGCCGAAACGTCGTGAATATGGCAAGAAAGATGAGGACGCAGTCCGAACAATGTACATAATTACAATACCACATGTCATAAATATAGATAGATCTTGAAGAAAGCCGGAGCGTACAACGGCTGAAACGTCGTGAATATGGCAACAAACATGAGGACAATAGTCCGAACAATATACATAATTATTACAATACCTCGTGTCAGAAATATAGATAGATCCTGAGAAAAGCCGGGGCGTACAACGGCTGAAACGTCGTGAATATGGCAACAAAGATGAGGGCAGCAGTCCGAACAATGTACATAATTACAATACCTCGTGTCATAAATATATAGATCCTGAGGAAAGCCGGGACGTAAAACGGATGAAACGCCGTGAATATGGCAACAAAGATGAGGACAGCAGTCCGAATAATGTACATAATTACAATACCTCTTGTCATAAATATAGATAGATCCTGAGGAAAGCCGGGGCGTAAAATGGATGAAACGTCGTGAATATGGCAACAAAGATGAGGACAGCAGTCCGAATAATGTAAATAATGTAAATAATTACAATACCCCATCTGAGAAATATAGATAGATTCTGAAGAAGGTCGAAGCGTACAACGGCTGAAACGTCGTGAATATGGCAACAAAGATGAGGACAATAGTCTGAACAATGTACATAATTACAATACCTCGTGTCAGAAATATAGATAGTTCCTGAGGAAAGCCGGGGCGTACAACGGCTGAAACGTCGTGAATATGGCAACAAAGATGAGGACAGCAGTCCAAATAATGTAAATAATTACAATACCCCATCTCAGAATTATAGATAGATTCTGAAGATGGTCGAAGCGTACAACGGCTGAAACGTCGTGAATATGGCAACAAAGATGAGGACAGCAGTCCAAATAATGTAAATAATTACAATACCCCATCTCAGAAATATAGATAGATTCTGAAGAAGGTCGAAGCGTACAATGGCTGAAACGTCGTGAATATGGCAACAAAGATGAGGACAATAGTCCGAACAATGTACATAATTACAATACCACATGTTATAAATATAGATAGATTCTGAGAAAAGCCGGGGCGTAAAACGGCTGAAACGTCGTGAATATGGCAACAAAGATGAGGACAGCAGCTCGAATAATGTAAAAAATGTAAATAATTACAATACCTCATCTCAGAAATATAGACAGATAAAGTCAACTTTGATATTTACTCACCAACTCATATCATTTGTTGACCAGCATTTGTAAAATCCATTCGTGAAGAACTATTTTGCTTTCTAGTTGTTGTTTAACTATATTTTTTTCTATTTATCTTCTTATCTATTTCAATTTTCTGTTTCATTGGGTGTTTTATTTTAATGTCTGATTTTTAAAATGCGAATTAAAATGTTTGTTTTATTTGCTCTCTGGAATCAACTATCATCATTTCATTACATAATCTATATTTATATTATCTATATCGCATGGAATCGACTGGTGATAAAAAAAAACCCCAAAAAACCCAAACACACACAAATATCCAAACAGATTTGCTTATATTTTTGCGGACTATTTTTAGCTGAAGTGACTACAATGTTGAAAACAAATGATACGTTTATTGTTTTAAATATGTTGAAGAATATTAAATTGGACCAACGTACAAAATGTTGAAAAATTCCCACCGGTATGATACCAAACAGAACTTATATTTGGTACAAAAGAGTCTATAAAAATTCTTGTCGGAACGTTTATTTGAACCGACACGCACATAGGTTGAATAATCCCCACCTGCATTATTATTCTGGACGGCACTTGTGTTTGGTACAAAAGAGTCTATAAAAATTCCTGTCGGAACGTTTATTTGAACCAACACGCACATAGCTTAGATGTGGCACAAGGCCGAATGTTTGGGGCACTCAAAGTGATCGAACTCACGACTCAGTCGTAATTGTCCTAGCGAGACAAGCTTGTTAACCATTACACCACCTCAAGGTTCCAAACAAACACGCGTATGAATTGAATAATTTCCGCCATTATGACAGCACTTGTGTTTGGTACAAAAGAGTCTATCTATAAAAATTCCTGTGGGAAGATTTATTTGAATCAACACGTTATATGGTGCCTAATTCTCATCGGCATGTATTTATACCATACCGTACTTCTGTTTTGTAGAAAGGAATTATAAAGGGAAGTCTCCATTTGAACGAGCTTCGTTTCCATATGATTTCTTATTGTTTCCACATGGTTTCTTTTCGTTTCAATATGATTTCTTTTCGATTCCATATGGTTTCTTTTCGTTTCCATATGTTTTCTTTTCGATTCCATATGGTTTCTTTTCGTTCAACATGGTTTCTTTTCGATTCTTTATGGTTTCTTTTCGTTTCCATATGTTTTCTTTTCAATATGGTTTCTTTTCGTTTCCTTATAGTTTCTATTCATTTCCATATGATTTCTTTTCGTTTCCAAATGGTTTCGTTTCTATATGATTTCTTTTCGTTTCAATACGGTTTCTTTTCGTTTCCATATGGCTTCTTTTTGTTTCCATATGTCTTCTTTTCGTTTCCATATGGCTTCTTTTTGTTTCCATATGGTTTCTTTTCGATTCCATATAGTTTCTTTTCCTTTCCATATAGTTTCTTTTCGTTTCCATATGGTTTCTCTTCGTTTCCATATGGCTTCTTTTCGATTCCATATGGTTTCTTTTCGCTTCAACATGGTTTATTTTCGATTCTATATGGTTTCGTTTCGTTTCCATATAGTTTCTTTTCGTTTCAATATGGTTTCTATTCGTTTCAACATGGTTTTTTTTCTCTTCCATATGATTTCTTTTCGTTTCAATATGATTTCTTTTCGTTTCAGTATGGTTTCTTTTCGATTCCATATGGTTTCTTTTCGATTTCATATGGCTTTGTTTCGTTTCCATATGATTTCTTTTCGTTTCAATACGGTTTCTTTTCGTTTCCACATGGTTTCTTTTCGTTTCCATATGATTTCTTTTCGTTTCAATATGATTTCGTTTCGTTTCAATATGGCTTCTATTCGTTTCAACATGGTTTCTTTTCGTTTCCATATAGTTTCTTTTCGTTTCCATATGGTTTCTCTTCATTTCCATATGGCTTCTTTTCGATTCCATTTGGTTTCTTTCGCTTCAACATGGTTTATATTTGATTCTTTATGGTTTCTTTTCGATTCCGTTTTGTTTCTTTTCGTTTCCATATGGTTTCTATTCGTTTCATGATGGTTTCTTTTCGCAGTTACATTAATCGTCGTTTCCCCCGTCTGTTATACATGCTTACTGGTAATGAGATAGGGCCGGATTTAGATAAAGCAATGCCCTAGGCTGTTCCAGTTGTGTTCCAGAAGCCCTGTTCTCAAGAGTAGAGGAAAATGGAAAGTCTTAAATTAAATCCGCGGATACTGACAGGTGTTTAAAATTCCACAGTTGACAATTCCTCCTCTAAAGCAGGGGTCAGCAACCTACATCACGCGTGCCACAATGGCATATCAACCAGTTTCCAATGGCACACAGCCGCAAATGACATCACAAAGTCCGAACCAGTAACTACTACAACGCAAAAAAGATACTTAACTGTTTCAATTTTTATATATACTAAAGTATATATACTATATATTACTATATTGTAGAACAGGTATATTGACCTTGACTTGTATAAAAATATGCATTATGGCACACTAAATGGTTTTAAAACCCTAAGTCGGCACATAGTTAGCAAAAGTTGTCGATCCCTGCTCTAAAGAATATAAGATGTTATTGTTAAATTCAGTGTGCGATTGTATTGTTGCGGATGTGTGATGTGTGTTGGAGATGAATAGAAGGTTTGAATTATCTGAAGGCTTAAAATTGTGTGTGTTCAATAATCTTCCATTCACAACAATTAATACAAGATAGAGAATAAAGATTCATAAACATCTTGTTTCAAAACGTAACAATTGAATTTATTAGTGTTTGATATACATGCATGAATACTGAGTGAAAAGGTTAGACAGAGTTGTGTCTCTTAGATTAGGTAATATTTGTACCTAAGTTCATAAAGTGAAAGTAATTATTAAACTGTAGTTTAGAAGAATAAAGTTTCTTTAGCATGTTTGGAATTGTGTATTGTACAAGTTGGTAAAAGTTCAGAAGAGATTTTAGAGTTCGTACTTGCGTGAATGTAGATAATGGTCTTTAACGTCTGACTGCAAAGGTTAAGACGGGAGTTCTTGAAGATTACATCTTGGTACTTGGTAGCAAGGAATGAGACGCGCGAGAGAGAAAAAGAAACACGAGGGAGTTTACACGTGTTTTGTTTTTATAATTTTGTTGTACAACGTGGGAGGCTCAAACGGAGAACGCGGGAAAACAGATTTGTCGCATGCAGGTGGTTTGATTGGTCGGAACTGGCCAATCAGCAAGCTAGGTTGAAGGTGATTAACCAATGGATGCTTGTTATATATTTTGTAAGATTGTGATGGTGAAAATTACAACAGGAATAGTGCATTTTCTAGAAGGGGTTAACTGGCTTGTTGTGGAAGATTCCACAGTATAAAAAATGTATGATTGTTAAAATTGAAATAATTTATGAAGAAATCAATGCGAGCATCGAGTTATTGGCTTAAGACAGAATTATTTTAAAATGGAATGTAAGGAAAATTACTGAAGGGTTGTTTAGAGTCTGTCGGAGTTAGCTCCTCCTTAGCTCCTTACCTTTCAACAGGGGTCTCTCTCCCCTGGCTATAAATACTCACTGACCCTTCGCCTCTTCCTCTTTTTTCCTCAGGCGTTCGGCTTTATACCAACTCGCAGATGTGAACGCTCACAGATACAGCGTTTCCCAAATGCTGGGAACACGCTAAGAACAATACACGTACGTACGAACACTCACCACAACACATACATATAATATTCACCACACACACACTGTCAATGTAACTGTCCATGTAACTTGTAACCTTGTTATTAATACATATATTTGTTTACATATATTTATCGGTCTTGTGTTTGTTTTTCTTTGCCTTCTTTGGACTTAATTAAAGTCCAACTTTCTCATGTAGTTGGACCGGCTAGCAGGAAAATCTTAACCCACATGTGTTCTTCTACGTCTACTCAACAACATCACAGCCACGGTCCTCTACAAGTCTACAATGCATTATGACAGCATGTGTAAGAGAAGCCTATGACAGTGACGAAAATATACGCCTTGTCTGAAGATCCCACGTTAAACCGGCCCTGTGCCACATGATTCCCACGTGGGGGGGTGAATAAATATAGTCTGAAGACTCCTTAGATTCTGAGCCCCTAGGCTTCACCCTGCTAAGCCTATAGAATGCATGCACTCTATAAAAATTCTAAGTAATTTGCATATTTACAATTCAGGCGGGAAGGGAGATTAAAGAGAAAAAAAAAGATGTTGTATATTTGTCGGTTGTCCCATGAAAAAAAAAAAAGCAGTTTCGTTAATCGTTGTTTGCCCTGTCTGCTATCTGTGCTTGGTGGGAATGAGGCGTATGTTTGCTGGTCAAATTTTCTTAACGGATCAAAAAACCAACCTCTCACGCAGAGAAAGCTTGTCGGAGAAAGTGAGCGTTAGAGTTCTTGAAATTGGCGGGAATGTCAAACAGTTGCTACCCAATCAACGCCCGGTGTTGGACTTATAAGCTAAAGCATAAGGCCACACACCCTCGAGGCCTCATTTTTAAAAAAATATTTTAATATTTGGTTTTATTCCTTAAGACGAAATCATCAAAAATTATATATGTTGCAAAAAGTTATGTCTGTTTGGGATACCCGTACTTACCTACCTTCCTTCCTTTTCTTTTTCTTTTTTTTCTATCACAATCAGTGGGACAACAGCGAAACTCCACACACAGCCCATCCCCTTTTATTTCCCTCATGCTCATTTTTTTAGAGTACATAAGCCACCAATTCGTCTCGATCATTCTAAACGCTACAAGATCAGGTTTTTCTTAAATTGTAGCTTTTGGGTCGGCCATGTTTTCTTCCAACTATCTTGCACGCCAGACACGTACTTTTTTTTTTTTGTTCCAGGAGGCAAAGCCATATTTCCTTCTACAATATATATATATATATATATATATATATATATATATATATATATATATATATATATAAAAAAAAAATGAACATAAGTCAACACTTAGAGGCGACAGTCTGTTTCATGTTAGATGCAAGGACTGTATCTAGCATGAAACACACTGTCGCCTCTAAGTGTTGACTTCTATGTTCACTTTTATATTTACACACGCTCTACCTCTGATATCGAGCACTTTATCCCATAAATATAGCACATCTTAAGACTATTTATATATATATATATATATATATATATATATATATATATATATATATATATATGGGCATCAATCCCTCTTTTATACAAGCTTTTTCTGGACATAAAGTGTGTAAAAATTGTCCAAATGTTCTGTATCTTCGAGCGCTTTTGGCTATTCTATTATTAACCATTATCAAAGATACTTTTTATTTTATTTTTTTTAACTGAATGTGTAGATTTTAATGGAAATCTGTCTATATTTCTGAGATGAGGTATTATGTACACTATGTGCCATGTGTCCTCAAGGACACATGGCACAGTGGATAAATGCGTTAGTTAGATCCAGTGACAGGACCCAAACAGTGTGAGTTCAATACCCGATTAAGGCAGTGGAGAACTTGGAGATTGGAATTAACAGGAGATAACTGATAACTGACATCCATTAGATATGGCACGTGGAACTAGAACAGTCTACACCTGTGAGCGAAATAAAGGGTTCAGTTCGACATTCCAACCACCTGAAGAAGGCCGGCACGTACAACAGCCGAAACGTTGTAATAAATATGGCGACAAAGGTGAGGACAATAGTCCGAATAATGTAAATAGTGTTTAATGGAAATGTTTCATTATTTTATTGAACACTAGACAAATTACCCGCGCCTTGCTGCGTGTCATACATTTTTTGTAAGAAAATGATGATGATTTTAAATCATTGTTATAATTTGTGGAGAAAAATGATGTATTTCAATATTACTCAACGATCTTGCTGATGTGACCTCCATCTTCTGTTTTTTTTCTTCTATATTTTGGAAAGGAGTCATTCTCTTGTTAAAACTTAAATTTAATTAAAATCAAAAGGGAAATATTTTCAGTGATAGGGCGCAAAAACAGCTTTATCTGACCCCTTTGATATGTATTTGATGCAATAGTTGTTTGAATGAATTGATGAGCAGATTTCAACATTGATATGACAGTTGAATTGTTACAACAAATATGTATTGTAAGACACTATCTACTGATTGGTGATTTCTTGCTCAACTTGACGTCCATATTATCCCATTTTGATCTTGCTGATGTAACCTCCATCTTCTGGCTTTCTCCTTTATTTTGGATAGGAGTCGTTCCCTTGTTCAAATTTAAATTATATCAAAGGGGAAAAAATTCAGTTGTGGGGGGGTATCCCTGGTAGACGCCCTTTAATTAAAATGAAATATACTTATCCAAGTACCCTGGGTAATCTAGTTTCAGAATATATATGGTTATGGTGGTCTATCTCCAAAACCTTAGAAAGAGTTTGATAACAGAGAGACAGAGGCTACAACTTTATATATATAGATACCACTACATTCCTCTCTATAAGCAATGTCGCGCCTGGCCAGTAGCGAGATGAGTGATCGCTTGGGAATACCGGGTGCTGTAAGCTTGGATGTGCGGGTGGTGTGATGGATAATGGCTTGAAATTATTAACTGGGAGCCAAGTCTCTGTACGATCACTGAAATTAAGCAACGTTGAGCCTGGGCAGTACCTAGGTGGGTGACCGTTTGGGAATACCAGGTGCTGTAAATTTGGATGTGTGGGTGGTGTAATGGATAATGGCTCAGGATTGATAATTGAAGAGACGAGTTCTAATTCCCATTGGGTTCGTTATATTCACTTATGTGCAAATATTCTTGGGAATGGTATGAATCCACCTCTTCTCCCCTCCAGCTATGGGTTAATTAATAAGACTTGCATCTGAAAATCATTATTATCTCCGAAAAAAAAGCTATTTTCTAGCTTTAAATAACCTGCAAAACGGTTGATAACCGTAGAAAGCAGATCAATCTTAGTAACAATAGCCTGTTGTGCATCCACTGAACTTTTTTTTTTTTGTCAAGCAGTGTTTGGGCAGTCATTGCTGTTGTCATTTTCTTATACATGTTTAGTCCCTTCCCATTCCTCTTATGTAACAATTACAAGTGTCTCAGTGAGAATCTACTTGGGAGATGGATCAGATGTGCCTTTGATCATGACAATATACTGTTGAAATGGCCACCACTTGACCCCTTGTGATTTTTTATTATAAGGCTATGTGAAAGGACAGATCTATATCCCACCTCTTCCTATAAGCTGAGAGGAAATTAAGTAGAGAATAACTAAGGTACTGAAGAATGTTATGCAAGACATGCTACAGCGCATTTGGCAGGAGCTGGACTACCGACTTGACATCTGTCGTATCACAGGTAGTGTGCATATTGAGCATTTGTGAAATCAGTTATAAAATCTACATTCCTTTGAATATCTTGTTAGAATTTTGATAAAGAAATATTTTTTTGTTCAACATGAAGCCTGTTTAATTTTGCTTACCTGGGACATGTAGTTACTCAGATATTCACATTTTAAATGATGCCAATTTTTTGCAGACACTCTGTAAGTTGGAAAATTCCAATCAACACCACTATTCAAGTTGGCACTCATGTTTGGTACAAAAGCCTAGTGCAAAGATTAAAGTCATAAATCCAGCAGTCAAAATACTATTCTAAAGCAATATCTGACAGTATTTGGTACATTGTCTTGTGTATGCTTTATATTCCTTCATGTATGCAGCTATCATTTGAACACATTATTTGTCCCTGTGTATCTTTTAGCTTGCGATATGAATGCATTTATTACATTGTAATATGTACACATTATACTGTGGATGCATTTATTCTCATTTACATATGTATTACTGTTATATACCATACTTATGAATACTAATGGGTTTGTCCCAATCCTCATATATTGGACACTATTGTTAAGTGGGGATAATATGCTGTCTAAGTAGTCCACCACTAGCACTGGTTTACCTACTTCACTGGTTTACCTACTTCACACTGATGGTGAATATTGTATTTTATTGATGTTATAAAGATTACCATTTCATTTCCAACCTCTGTTTTGGTTATTCCTCATTCAGTAACCTTTCCTAGGTTACAACAATTACATTATAAATTTTTTCAGTGTTTTTTTCTATTAATAAGATTGATTTGTTTTTTATGCCTTATTAACCCATTGCAAGTTATTTAAAGACAAAACATGTTTTTGAATTGTAAGAAATTTTTGGCCACACATCCCAGGTAACAGCACCTGGCATTCCCAATTGGTCACCTATCTAGATACTAACCAGGATCAATGTTGCTTAACTGGTGATCAACTCCAAGAACTGTAAGCCATAACTCTTGCACATCCCAGCTAAGAGCACCTGGTATTTCCAACTGGTCTAGATACTGACAATTTCAGTGTTACTTAACTTTAGTGGTGACACAGGAACCAGTGTTTCAATGCTATATGGTTGTAAGCCCAGAAATTCAGACAGAAAGCAGTGACATATTTCTTATAAACACCCCCATTAATGATGTCCCAGCAAAAAGAATAAAAAAACCCAGCTAAAATGAAAATGTGATCCATTTTATTAATAATGTTCAAACATTTATTCAAATCAACTTTATATTATTGTGATTTTCTAAGCGTAGCTTAGATATGACACAAGGTCGAAAGTATGGGGTACCTAGTGAGGAATGAACTCACTATTCAGTTGTAACTGTTTTAGCAAGACAAGCTTGCTAACCATTACACCACAACGAAGTGATCCTTTAGAATATTATGATGGGAAATGATTTTGTCACTGAGAAGAGACATAAAAAATTTTAAAAATTGGTAAAAAAAAAAAAATCATGGTATGATGATGAAGTTGAGTATGAACAGTATAATATGGCCATCACTGTCCATATTCCACAAGATTCCCTGCCATAATTCTAATAGAATGATCCAGATTGATACAGGTTGAACATCACTAACCCAGCAACAGTAGGACTTGCAGGTTGTTGGATGTGATTTTATCAGATTACTGATGGTTACTTTATTCGCTGTTTATGTCTTGAACTGTAGAGGAGTCAATACTGCAGAAAGGGTTTGCACTTCAAACCACAAGAAGCACTTCTTTATTCATTAGACTTATGACTGGTGCTAAATATCAACAGATGATTAGTTTGTAATACTGGATTACCAATGGTTATGTTAGAAAAAAACTTAACCCAACAGTTAACCATTTCATCCTTCCTTTAAAATACACAGTAAATCAGAGCATGTTAACTATCACTAATCTGGTACATAGATGCCTGATAAATAATAACAATGTTTCTCAACAAAGCACTGGAGCAATTTTTCTCTGTCATGAACTATAGATAAGTTTGTAGAAATCACACAAGATAGGCACAAACACAGTGCTATCAAGTTTTTTCACAATTCCCACCTTATCTGTTATGGAAAAAATATGATCACATACCACAAGAAGCACTTTCTATTTTAACTGTAGCTAAACCCCAGCAGGTTAATGCGTACAAAAGACAAGTAGAAATGCCTTCCCAGTGTGTGAAAGTGCATAAAAACAGCTATGGCTGTAGCTGCTAGAACCACCAAACAGTAATAGCAGGCCCATGTGGCATGCTGGGAAATATTAAAATTCTTTCATGGAAATTAGTGCCAGATTAATGATGATCAACCTGTATTTATCACCTATTATTTCATTGTCATCAAGTTAAAAAAAAAAAGAATTTTTCAATTGGAGAATGGTAAATGTTTTATCATTTCTCAGTACATAATAGTATTGCATGGTTTCAATATTACAATTCAATTACTTTGAATTACACACAATAGAAATTCAAAAGTAGGCACTTATTTTAGTAATAAAAAGATTTTTCTCATGTTTGTAGATTTTTAAGACAATTTTTCCCATCAAATTTCAAAGTGTTTGTCAATTACTGTGTATTTGAACATGTTTTCTTAAATTAGAAGAGTCTGAAAATCTTGACCCGCATATTTCACAGCCATAAGGTTTTTCTCCAGTGTGTATCCTCATATGAGATGCCAAACTAGCATTCAGCGAAAAATTTGATCCACAAACATCACAATGAAAGGGTTTTTCTCCTGTGTGTACTCGCACATGTCGTCGCAAACCTGAATTTTCTGTAAATTTTGCATCACAAAATTCACACTGAAAGGGTTTTTCTCCTGTGTGTTTTCGTATATGTCTGTTTAAACTTGAATTACGAGAAAAATTGGTTCCACAAACCTCACAGAGGAAGGGTTTTTCTCCAGTGTGTTTTTGAATATGTTTGTTCAAACTAGAAATCTGAGAAAAACTTGCTCTACAAATTTCACATGGGAAGGGTTTTTCCCCTGTGTGTGTTCGCATGTGTGTGTGCAAATTTGATTTTTGTGAAAATGCTGCTCCACAAATTTCACAGTTGAAAGGTCTTTCTTTGGTGTGTATTCGCATATGTCTACACAAACTTGAATTATGTAAAAATTTGGACCCACATAGCTCACACTGGAAGGGTTTATCCTCCGTGTGAGTTTTCATGTGGTTAATGAGTTCGGATTTCACAGGTAATTCTTTCATACATACATTACAATTAAAAACCTTTTTTTTCTTATCTGAACATCCATTAACCTTACAGTTGAGATTTTTACCCAATTTTTCCATCTCTTAATATATTTATATAAGCATCTGTATTTTGGGACAATTCTATAATCATAAGTTCCTCTTTGTTGTTTTCCTCTTTCAAAGATTTGAAGTTAAAATATATTTGCCAGTGAATCTGTTCTTGTCAAAGTTTACCATATTTTGTACTTTTGTCAATGCCAAAGCTGAAAGTAAAGAAAAAAATGACATTAAAATTACGGAATTCTACTTGAAGGTTATATAACACCTATTGATATATTTAACATTATATAATTTAATGTATTATCATTACAATACAATAGACCTTGCTACCTACAATGCACTATTGATCAGCATATATAAATAATTAAGCCAAAACACAACGACACTTATGGCCTGAAGACTGCATTCAAGCATGAAACAGATTGTCTGTTGCTGCTGGGTGCTAACCTCAGTGTCCACTTTATATATATATATATATATATATATATATATATATATATAGAGAGAGAGAAATCCAAAAGCAGTCTAGACTATAAAAGTCTCTATTGCTTTTGGTCTTAATAACACAAAAGTTGTTTAACTGATAATGAATTTTATATATATATATATATATTTGTAAATCAAATACCCACTTTAAAGCCACTTCATTTCAACTCAATCTATATCCTCCTCGTGTCTGTTTAAACTCTGTCAAATCAATAATGATTTAAAAAGAGACATGATCACCCAAGCATGCACCACACGTCATCTAAGGAAAGATATCAATATGTAGTAATTCTGAGGTGATCTTTTTAATATTTAATGACTAGGAAACCGACCCCCTACTTTAAATCCAGTAGAATCTTATATGCATAAGTATATGAATTGAAAAGAGACATGATCACCCAAGCATGCACCAGACATGACACTGAAAGAAGGAAACAAGTGACAAAGAAGAATTTCAAAATAGATTCTCATATTCTTTATTCCTCCTGGTGTTAGTTTAAACAGAAACTTTCTTTTTTTTTTTTATATATATATTTTAACTATTCTTCCTCAAAGTATTTACTTAATTTCTTATTCAAACTTATTCCAGTAAAATTTCCCCTCTCCAAAACTAGTCTATAATTATAGTTTAGATATATTAAAAAAAATGGGAGGATAGTTTAAAATAATGCCAAAAGGAAAAAGGTTAAGTGGAATTGGCCATACTAAGTGTAATTGGCAAAAATGTTCAACAGAATTGATAAAGTTTCAAATAAACAATAAGAAAAGGAAGTAAAAGGGCAAAATATTTTTTTTTAAAATCAGTTCCCACCAAGCAAAATGATAATACCACTAAGATGCAAGGGTCTACTGGGAGTGAAAGAGAATGAGAAGACTTTAGAAGGAACTGGAAACCCAATCCTAAATAGGAAACAAGGGATAAACTTCTACTCCTGTTCAAAAGACGGACGATAATGCCACTAAGACGCAATGGGCTACTGGGAGTGAAAGAGAATGAAAAAGACTAGAAGGAACTGAAAACCCAATCCAAAACAGGAATCAAGGGATAAACATCTACTCCTTTTCAAAAGAACTAGTCAAAACTAGATAAAGCAACAGTAATAAGGCAAAAAGCTCACAAGATAAGAGGTTGTAGTGATCTGACTTCTAGACAAAAAAGAAGAAAAATATGTCTGATGAGACTGTGAAATGGTTCATTTTTATTGGTGAGAGGGAAATCCCAGCATTCATTTGTAGGATTTATATACAAATTTGGAATGTCTTTAGCGATCATTCCTAGCAGATTGGTACCAACAGATTAACTTTTCATTCCTTGAAAATAAACAGATTTCCAAAGAAAGATAGGTGGTCTTCCTAAAAAGCAAAACTATAGAGGAAAAAATAATCACTTTTACTTAATACAAATCTTAATAAATTTATTTATAAGTCTACCATTTGACCTTGCTTTGAATATTGCTGCCACATCTGGTTTAGTGCTCTTGCTATATAGAGATTTTTGATAAAATCCAAAGGATATGCAATGTTATTAGTCCTCACCTGGCACCTTGTCTTCAATCACTTTCCCACCATTGTAACGCAGCTTCCTTGAGCCTTTTCTGTAAATACTTTCATGGTAATTGTTCTGGTGAATTTTCGTCTATGGTAATTTGACTTTATGAATTTAAGTGCAGTACTAGATTGGCAGCAAGGCCTCATTATTTTAGAGTTCAAATGGTTCATTTTTATTGGTGAGAGAGAAATCCCAGCATTCATTTGTAGGATTTATATACAAATTTGGAATGTCTTTAGCAATCATTCCTAGCAGATTGGTACCAACAGATTAACTTTTCATTCCTTGAAAATAAACAGGTTTCCAAAGAAAGAAAGGTGGTCTTCCTAAAAAGATTTTCAGCAAGACCTCATTATTTTAGAGTTAAAATCACTAGATGTAACTGTAAGTTCTATGCTAAGAATTTCTTCTATCACACTTTTTGCTTGTGGAACTCTCTTCTGGCTTGTTTCTCAGTTAAACTTGATCTTCAAAAATCTAAATGCAATATCATTCATTTTCTATTGTCTTCTTAATTCTTGTTCTTTTAATGTTAACTCTCCTTAATAATATTTCTTTCCCTATTCTCTAACACTCTATAAGCCCCTATGTTTTAGAGGCTTTATTGCCTTCCTTAGGGTGAAATGATTTAAAAAAAAAATAATTTAAAAATGAAAGTTATTTTCTATCAAGTGAAAAGACAAGTAAATGGACTTTATTTTATCAAACAAAATTTGTTATTCATTTTTTAAGCAAATATTTTTTCAACTGTTGATTCTTCTTTTATATCCTGTATATCTCCAGAACATGAGTGTTCATGTCTCTCCACAACTTCCTATCCTTTATAGCTTTAAACAGTGTTTGTCCTTTAAGTATACCTCCCAATCTCTGCTCCATCATCTATTTACACAAGCTTGTCAAGATGTGGAGACAAAGTGGAAAATTTATTAACAACACATTTCACCAGAGAGCTCTCTTTGGCTCCCTCAGGTTAGAATGAAAGAAAGACGAAAATGTTCAAGGAAAAAGCCTCTGAAGAAGATTAATTTGATTTATGATACCAAATTATCCTTAGAGATCCAAAAACATTTTCATCATACACAGTTTTGTCTTTCTTTCAGTCAAACTGAAGAAGCTAAAGAGATCATATGCTTTTTCTGGTGAAATTGGTGAAATACGTCTTTCATAAAAAATTTCCATTTTATCTCATCATCTTCACTTTTGTTTCAGATAATATTATAAATCTTACGAACACACATATATACCTGTACACACTTTTATTTATATATATATGTGTGTGTGTGTGTGTGTGTGTGTGTGTATGTATGTCATTTGCAGACAGTACTGTTTTGCTGTATCACAGCTCCTCAGTGCGACTAGACATCCGAATGTGTCAAGTCAGGATCGAAACCCAACCAATTTGGTGTCAGTCAGAGCTTCTACCACTGAGCTATCTTCACTTGGCAGAGTTACGCAGCTAAATCTAGCACCCTCTCTCTCTCTCTATATATATATATATATAAGCTTTTTAAGTATGTAACTTGCTGGATTCCCTATGCCCTCTTGCTTTCAATATACTCTATGAGTGACAAATTCTCCAAGCCTCATTTCCTCAATGTGTGGAGAGCCATAATCATCTATGGCCTGAAAATGTTTTTACATTTGTCTTTTTCCAATTGGATTTTGTCTTTTTCCTGCAGCAAATACTTGCATAAAAAGGCACAAAATCTGAGTCAACTTATACATTCAATCTGCAGGTTAAATTGAATATCAACTATTGAAAATCTGGACACAAAGTTAGGGTCTAGTTTCACATTATGATTACATTCTAAATAGAACATCCATTTCAGAAAAATATTCAGTCTAACTTTAAACTTTAATTTTTATGAAAAATGAAATATTTCTGGAAGAAATGTCATATATAAACAAAACAAAACACGTATATGAGAAAAATGCATTTCATCTAAAAGTTTCATTTCAGTTAACCAAATCTTAACCAAAAGTATTTTTTAAAAATTATCCAAAAAGCCATAAAAACAGATCAATCAAAATCTCTTTTCCTTAATTCTTCTTTTTTATTTTACTTTGTTCCTGTTTCTTTTTCTTCTTTTTCTTTTTTCTTCCTGTTTTTTTCTTTTTCTTCGTGTTTTTTCTTTTTCCTTTTCTTTTTTTTGTCTTCCTTGCTTTCTATTTTTCTGTTTCTTTTTCTTTCTTCTTTCTACCTGTTTTTTCTTTTTTCTCTTCTTTTTCCATGTTTTTCCTTTTACAATCTTTCTCCTCCTCTTTTTCCTTTTACTTTGTTCCCATTACTTTTCCTTTTTTCTTCTCTTTTTCTATTTTATCTTTTTACTTCTCTATCTTCTTTTTCTTTGTTTTCCTCTCTTTTTTCCCTCTCTCTTCCTTTTTCTTCATTTCTTTTTCTTTCTTCTTATTTTTTCTCACTTTTACCATATGTTTCAATTTTTCTTCTTCTTTCACATGGCAAAATTAAGCATCAAAGTAAAATATCCTTCTCTCACTCCCTTTAAACTCAAGTCAATACAATCTCAGTCACTCACTTTCATAAACCTTCAAGAAAATTGGTTTTATTTACTAAGCATAACTTAATGCACTGGGAATGGGGATTGAATATACAATAATCATGATTTGATTTACAAGTTGAACTTATACATTGTATGGCATGGATTATATGTGGAATATCCAGTGACATTTTTTTTTTTTTTGGTGAGAAAATTAAATATTTTCTCATGTAAATCGATTCATACATTTTTCTTGACAGAGATTAAATTACATTTCAGTTTTTATCTAAAGAAAAGAAAGATAGCTGAAATAAATTGCAATTCAGATTAATATTTTTGCTTCAATTACCATACTTTTCAAATTCAATCAATCTTTCCTATTTTATTTATTGTTATAAAAATAATAAATCCTGGTACTTATTGGACACAAAATTTGAACAAAATTTCACTATGTGTACTATTTTTTATTTTATTCCAAATGTATGACTTTTCAAATCCAAAGGTGCAAGGTTTCAGAATATGAGCCTACTAAAAAAAAAATACCACAATAGAAGGGAGACAAATCCATATTAGGCATGTACAAATTTTTTGAAAATATTGTATGCAACACATACCTTTTCAAAGTCTATATGGTAAATATGAGCCATTTCCCTACAAGGAAACATTTGACATATATTATCCAAGCAGCCAGTGCTACTCAAGTAATGCCTTTCTTCACTCACTGGCCATTGGGCTACAATCAAAGTGTAGTATCTGTTCTCCTCATCTCTAAATGTAATGGTAATATTAGCCATTTCCCTACAAGGTTTGTTTCTCAAGTTCAGCAGCTGTTATCTTTTGAATACTTATGAAGGTTTCCTTCCTAACCTTTTGTTTGAAGCAGTGTGGAATGTCAACATCTTGATTATGTTATCATTTTCTCTTTAAGTTACATGTGCTATCCATTTTAGTTGTCGCTGCTGTTGGTAGTCCTCAAGTGATGTGGTTTCTGTTATTTGGAGCAGTTCTTTATGATTCTGTAGTACCAGTTCACAAGGTTTGAAGAAGGATGATCCTTGCTAAGAGCCTCAGGCTTTACTCACTCAAAGCGTTTTTTACCATTGATCTTAAGATACAGTTGTATACAGCTAACAAGTTAAATATTTCTGAATGGGTTAGGTGCAAGGCAATCCTTATATCAGGCCTGGTAACCATGCCACTGGGTCTACGACTGGGGATGGACAAGTGGAGACTTAAATTACTACTAAATAACAATTACTGGGAACATTTTTAGCAAGGAACTTGTTAGGAATGTCCAGTAATTAGTTAACAAATATATGTAATATTTGAAAGTATCTTACAATTATTGACTTATTTCTATAAATTCAAATGTATAAAGAAAAAAAGAAAAAAAAAGCTTGTAATGTTCTCACACTGGGTAACTTAAAATCATCCTGAAGTCTGTTATAGAAAAACCGAGATGTAAGAAAGTTTTTAAATGCTCTGATGAGAAGATTAGAATAATAATTCTTTATCACAATCCTTTGTGCTGACATAATATTAATAATGCACTTTTAATTTTTTTTCTTATCAATTTTTAAGTTACTAAGATACCAAATTGCTTCATTGATTTGAGTCCAGTGCTAAAACATTGATATTCGACTTTTGAAAGAGAAAAAAAATATATATATATATATATATATATATATATATATATATTAAGTGAACATAGAAGTCAACACTTAGGAGACAGTCTGTTTCTTGCTAGACACAATTGTCAGGCCTGATGATTGCATCTAGCATGAAACAGACTGTCACCTCTAAGTATTGACTTCAATGCTCATTTTATATTTACACACGCTCTATCTCTGATATTGAGCACTTTATCCCATAAATATAACACATCTTAAGACTATATTTCTTCATATATATATATATATATATATATATATATATATATATATATATATATATATATATAGCATTTTAACATTCAAATATCAAATCTTCAAAAATTTTAATTAAACCATTGGAATAATTCCAGTGAAAAAAATCAACAGATTTATCATCTAATGTTACTTTTCGTTGTCTTTAAGGAATTACTTGGTTCTGAAGGATTTCCAAATTGTTTCACTGGTCAGGGTCCATTTTACGTTGAAGTTACATAGTGAAATGAACCACCCTCAATAAAATTTTGGGATAATTGTATTTTATGAGGGGTGTGGATCGATCACCTCCTCTCTATAAAATATGATTATCTAAACAAAATTAACCTGTTTAATATTTTTACAGTATGTTGAAAAATAATAAAAAGGTCAATTTTTGGTATCTGTCTATATTTCTGAGATGAGGTATTATTTACATTATTCGGACTATTGTCCTCATCTTTGTCGCCATATTTATTACAAAGTTTTGGCTGTTGTATGCTCCGGCCTTCTTCAGGTGGTTGGAATGTCGAACTGAACCCTTCATTTCACTCACTGGGGTAGACTGTTCTAGTTCCACATGCCATGTTTAATGGATGTCAGTTATCAGTTATCTCCTGTTAATTTCTTAACTGGGTATTGAACTCACACTCTTTGGGTCCTGTCACTGGATCTAACCAACACCTTTATCCACTGTGCCATGTGTCCTTGAGGACATCTGTGTATGAATTTATAAAAAAGCAATAATAACAACAAAAGTTGCAATATGGTAAAAACATGGAATGATAACAGCAAAAATTGCAATATGAGCACTGGTAAAAATGGTTGCTGAGACATTAATACACAGAAATTCAGGACACATGGCACAGTGGATAAAGGCGTTGGTTAGATCCAGTGACAGGACCCAAAGAGTGTGAGTTCAATACCTGGTTAAGGCAGTGGAGAACTTTAAGAGGGAAATTAACAGGAGATAACTGACATTCATTAAACATGGCAGTGAGTGAAATAATGGCTTCAGTTTAACATTCAACCACCTGAAGAAGGCTGAAACGTTGTAATAAAATAGTGTAAATAAGGTCAATTATTTTCTTTTATATTTTTAACAAGAATGCTAGTAGAATTCAAAATACATTTTTTTTTAAATACCTGTATATATATTTTTTTAAATCGATGTCTGCTAAGAATAATTTCATAGAAGAAATATTAAATTAAATTTTTATTCAATTTTTTTTTTTTTTTTTTTTTTTCAAATGCACAAATTTCTGTACTGTAAATTTATAAAATTAGAAATGTCAAAAAAAATGTTATATTCATTTTTTTTTTTTTTTTTTTCAGTTTCTTACAGGGACAGTATCAACATACTTCACATGTTATAAAGAAAACACAAATTATTCCTTAAAAAATAAATTTTATAATCAAAATATTCCTTATCATAAAGAATAATAGCATAAAGAAAAAAATTAAATTAACTTTTTCTGACAAAATTCTTAATAATGATATTTCTTTTGTGAATTTCATTGTTTAAAATAATTGAGAAAATGTAAGAAAAAGACAATATGGCAATATCTTCTCCTTTACATTTTTGTGGTATATTTTTAATAATTGTAAAATATTAAATTTATTAAATTTAATTTTTGACATTAACTTTGTGATAAATACTTTAGGTATCATTTTACATTAATTTTGCAGTGATAAACGTTACCTTTGTTAGAAATGTCTTCTATATTTAATATCCAACAATTATTTGATTTTTGCAAAAATTTCCAAATTAATTTGTTTTTCAACTGAAAAAATGCTAAAGAAACTAATGCTAAATATTACGCGACAGCTGACATAAAAAAAACAAGATTTTTAAACAAAAATTTTGAATGTGCTTGAATTAAAAAATTAGGATTAAAAAATTTAAAAAACAATTAAAAAATACATTGGTCTTTCCTCTTAATAATAACATAAGCATTTTGACAATACAACAATGTTTTTATTAAGTTTAGGGCCTTTTTTTTATCATGCTATGCTGTTATTTTTGGCAAATTATTGAACATACCTAATTAATTTAATTATTTACAAATGACAGAAAAATTCAACCTAATTTTTTAAAAATATCTGTTTATTCTGGTAAAGAAAAACAAATTATTCATAAAAAAATAATTTTATGCTTAATATCATTATTGAGGAACAATAGTATAGAGAAAAATATTAATCTTATTAGCTTTTTATTTTTATGTAATAAAATTCCTAATGACACTTGGAAATTTCACACTGAAGAATTTTGTTTAAAGATAAAATATTGCAATTTCAAATAAAATAAATAAATGTTACTTCAGTATCTTTAATAACTTAATCCAAGGATAAAAAGTAAAAACTTAATATTTTAATTCAATTCTAGCAACGATCTTTCACATGTTGACAGTTAGCCCCCAGTGCCTGAAGAGCTATGTGTGCTGTATAGGCCTGAGTTAAGGATTGCCTTGGTTTTGTGTCATGCATGGCATCCATATGAAAGTCTTGATCTGACGAGGCAATTCAAGAACATGACTCTGGTTTTCAGGTTTATGTTTTGGTTTATTGACCTTTTCTAATTATTGCATTCGAGTAGAATATCAATAAAAGGCTTCATGTCGTTAGAAGTTTTAAAACTACAGTATTTCCACATAAGGACATATGGCTGTAGTGTTAATGATGAAAATGGAATCTATGAGCCTAGTTTAGATCTGAGCCAGGATAATTTGTGCCCACTTTACATTTATGACCTTGGAAAAGTTATGAACTCACTTTGCCCTTCAAAATCTACATACAGCAATTTTGTCAAAAATGAATTTGTCTTTGTAGCCACAGCCATCACCTTTCAGATCCTCTTTAAAGGAAAAGGGTCGGGATCAATCCTGATACTGTCTCAAAATAAGAATTTCAAGGGAATTTCAGACACCACTTGCATGTATGTGTTTAGGGCTTGATATTGTGACTTTGTGTTAGCCAACCATTGTGTATGCATGTTGGAGAGAGATCATTTTTCAAATTCTGCATTTAAATACTTCTCTGTGAATTGATCTATTTCAAACCACACCAAATGTTTGCACATCTAAAATCCTTAACAATGTTATAAAAAAAAATTTCAATTATTTTATGGACTTTTTTGTCTTTCATAATCTATAAGGAATTCTATAAAATGGTTTTATTAACAAAATTAAAGAAACATTTCACTAAATAGAATAAGCCTGATTGACTAAAATAGTGATGCAACCTATCATAATATTTTGGCAAGTGCAACTCAAGTTTAATTGAAAAACTGGATCATCATAATTCAGTTATTATTACTACTTTATCTACCATTATTTTTTTTTTTAATCAGTTCACTCAAGCAAGGAAATAATAACACAACTAAAATACAAGAAGCTACTGGGAGTGAAAGAGAATGAGAAGTATTTAGAAGGAACAGTAGATACAATCCTAAACAAGAAAAAGCGATAAACCTCTACTCCTGTTCAAAAGACAAGGGAGGAGTGTCAACCGGACGATAGGCGAACCTATCTACTCCTATTAAGGAAGAAAAAATAAACAGTAATAAAAATTTCAGAGCTTAGGCAGAGATGTTGGAGTTGAAGTAGAGTTTTGAAGAGATCAGAAACCCAGTCCTAAACTCAAACAGGAAACAAGGGATAAACCTCTACTCCTGTTTAAAAGACCTGGGAGGAGTGTGAACCGGACGATAGGAAAACTTATCTACTTTGTCAATTGAAGGCAGATCTAGCAGCAAACAAAAACAATTTGAGTGAGGTTCTTATTTTTAAATTATTGTCATTCTTAGGTTTTCTTTAAATTCATTGTGTGGACGAGTCTTTCAATTACTCGTTTTTCGTTTATTTTATTCAAGTCGTCTTCCTCACCGGCAAAAATGGTAGTCAAGCTTATATTTTCCATTTTTCATGCAATAAGGGAATTTCGTAAAAATAAATAAATGATGCTGTTGATTTTAGCATTTCAATCGATTTTTACATAGTAATTTATAGCCTTTAAAAGTTTAAATCGAGAAATTTTTATCGAGACTCATATTATGAGTTGACCTTTCAAAAAAAAATATTCAGCTATTTTTTTTCCTAATTAAACAAAAATAGAATTTAATTCAACATTGTAACCAGAATTTGAAAAACGAAAATTTAGCCACTTTTACAAAAGGGAAATAAATTAACAGGTAAAGATTGTTTGAAATGCTAAAAAAAAACAACCCAAAATAAAAATATCGAAAACTAAAATTCTGGCAACAGATGATCGATTTTTAAACAAAACGTCTAAATGCAATTAATTTTCTGCTTACCTGTCTTAATTATTAATTAGCATTTGTTCAGATTATTCGAGGGTTCTGTAATAAAATATTATTTAAGTCTGAAACAATATTTAAAAGATCTAAAATTCTAAATTGACAATTAGAGACAATTCGTAATTTACTAAATGCAAGAAAAAAATAAAATGTCGGCAAAACAAGGGAGATAATCGATGTAAGTGAAAAAAACTTCCGTTAACTTGGAAATCAAATACTTTCAAAGCAACAGACAATGATGTCGATTATATATAATTTAATCTATATAGCAATTCGAAAATAAAAGTGAATTTCTTGACACAATGAAAATATATTATTTTAACCTTTTCTGGTGAGAAAAATAAAATATAGAATGAAATAATCATTTAGGGAAAAAAATCCACTTAAATGGCTCACAATATTTCCAAAAAGTTAAATGAATTTTTCTTGTTTTAATGCTTCTAATTAAAATGAATTATTCATAACCAAAAAAAAAAAAGAAACTGGCGAAATTTCTCACTTATTTCCAAAATGCAAAAAATCACTTTAAAAAAAATATACTTCTTTTAAGTTTTATATTTTAAAGCTTTTTTTTTTTTTTTATTTTACGGATTTTAAATACGGGCATTTATTTTATTTAGTTTTGAAAATTGCCACCAAATGTCTTCAGTATTTCTCTTTATGGTAAATGGTTGACTATTCATCTCCTAGTATGTCCGTTCCCCTAGAGTGATTTCCTAAGCCTTGTAAGAAACACCTGCTCAGGCACATTTTTGTTTCTTCTAGACATCAACTATGCTGAGCAGACCATAGTTACAATTTCTGGGAGAAAGAACCTAATCAGACATGATCAACAGTTTTGAACAAGGTCGGAACATGCAAACCCTCAGTTACAATGACTTGTGACCATGTTAGCACAACCATTGTAGACTCGTCTTTTTCCTACCTATCACCCCTAGTAACAGAACAGTCTATATCTTACGCTTACGTATGGAAAACTTCAACCAAAAAAATCCGTACTAGGCGAATCAACAAATCTCATTGGTTAACAACACAATAACAGTGAGCCGATTTTGGACTTTCAGAACTTATAAAAGAAAGCGCCGACTGACCCAAGCAGTCAGAGACAAACATCCACAGAGAAATTGCCAACATACTCCACGTCACTCAAAATCACGATTTTACCACGCAAAGGTACATCAA
Organism: Acanthosepion pharaonis; assembly: GCA_903632075.3. Taxonomy (NCBI): domain Eukaryota; kingdom Metazoa; phylum Mollusca; class Cephalopoda; order Sepiida; family Sepiidae; genus Acanthosepion; species Acanthosepion pharaonis. Next base: position 946,541 of record CAHIKZ030000039.1, read on the forward strand.
CACTGACTCACTTGCAATTTAAACTCAACCAACTCTGTGGACATCGAATCACAAACCTTGCTTATCTAAAGTGAATTACAGTCACTACCTATTAAGTAAACATCAACATGCAAACGACTTTAAAAATATTACAGTCAAAGGTAGATCACTCCTTAAGAACTCCTACCAAAAAGACACATAATATTGACAATTTTAATATCAACACAAATCTAAAAGGACTGTAAATGAACAAATGAATACTAAGAGAGACATACTAAAACCTAAAATATCATACACACTTTACCAACATAACATATACTAATTATCCTGCTCGTATATTGTTTTGAATTGTATATAAATGTTTTATTAGTTTCTAAATTGAATATGTCTTGTTCTTAATCGTATTTAAAATTCGTTTATTTATTTATTTGTGGATGCAGAAAGTCACGCAACCTACACAAATTCCTTCTGATTCTTTCAAGTATAATTAATGAATTCTGCACATCCCCAACACCATAAATAGATTCCAAAAAGTTCCGTCTACCCAAATTTCACACACAAGACTTGTGGTATGGATGATTGGAAATTTTCAAACAATAAAAAAACAAAGAAAACATATAGTTAAACCTGTTAAATAAAACATAAATTTTATTTTAAAAAATTTTATTATAAAATTTTTTTCTTTTCCTTTTTCTTTCCACTCCTTTTTCCTTTTGTTTGGACAAATTGATTTCATTTCTAAAAAAACTTTGGTTAGAAGAGATGAATATTCAAATATATTCATGAAATAATCCAAAATGGATTTTTAAGGATTTTATTTACTTATTATTATTATATTGCTCTGTTATTTACATTGAGCTCTCTTCGGATTAATGTCTTCCTTGGAATTATCCTTACCGATTGGTATTATATATATATTTAAGGAAGACCTAATACAGTTTATAATTTAAAAAAAAACAAGGATCATAAGATTCATCAAGTGGTTAGTAGATTAATGCATTTTTAAAATTTAGTGAAGTGAATTTGCCATGTTATCTCATTAACTTTACTAATCTACTTTTTGTAGTACAAGTTAAACTGCACCATGTGATTGATTTAAAAGAACTGATCTGATGTACAAACTTTTGGGAAAACAACTGAGACATTGCTCTAGTTATCGAAATATTTAGTTCATGCCACGTTGACTGATAAACTCCTACATCAAAAAAATTCTTAAATTGCTATATTAGTAAAAAACACTCTCACTTAAATTTTCAAAAATTCAACCTTAGCATTGTGACTGCACGCTCCACAAGTTTGTATCGTTATCAATAACACACTTCCAAAAAACATATTTTGATTTGCATTATATTTTTTTGTCTCGGATGCTACCTGAATTTTACCAAAAAGAAAATAGTTTCCATGCATCATGATGACCAGAGAACCTGTCGAAAGTACTTGCATATTTAAGGAAGGCCTAATACGGTTTATAATTTAAAAATTGACTTTAATGTGTTTATTAGTAGACCTGAGAAATTTTAAATGTTATAGATATACTATACCAGGAGTGGCCAAATTTGCTTAGTGTAGGCGCCACATATGATAAAGTTCAGATGTTTGAGAGCCGCAAAACATGAACAAAATTTACATGTTTTTTTACATACACATTAACATTAAACTTACATTTTAATCTGATGGGGTACCCAGTAAATAATTATAAAGCTTGAAATTTTTCTTATTTACCGTTTATATTAAATGTGATGAAAAAAGGAGCTCGGCCAACATATTTCCACATGGTTAAAGGTCAAAGAGCCACATGTGGCTCACAAGCTGCAATTTGGCCACCTGGGTAATATATAGTACCTACCAGTTTGTGTTGTACTTTGTTTGATATACAACACATATAGAAAGATATTATGGCTAGTGTCTCAATATACAGGTAAATGGTGTGAGCTTATGTAGTTTTGGCACAGGTTATTGTATATTGTAGTTTAACTTCATTTACTGGTAAGCCTAAAATTTGGGCCACTGATAGCCTACCATATGTTTTCTGGGGTAAGGGGTCAACCTATATGGTAGGTATAGGCCTAATTCAGAATTTTTAGCTAAAATTCTTGAGGTTAATTTGTATGCCAGATTGACTTGTGCACGACAATTTACAGTATTTATTTTTCTATCACTATGGTGATGTGTTTTTTATCATCTTCTTCAGTTGATATTATCAAGAAATTTTGACATAGTGAGATTCAAACCTGGAACTCACCATCATCACCATGACGATGATGTGGACAGCTTCCCTGTTTGCTGCGTTCTTAAAAGCAGATGGGGGCGGGATGATGACTCATTGTTTTTAGTCATGTTTTTGCTTTAGCAGCAACATTTATGATTGGATCCTCTTATATTATGTTTTAGTTTGTTTGTTTTTTTAGGGGATTTGTTTTGTGAGCTGGATGTCATACTTGGAGCCCCTGCACAGAGGGTGACATTTTTTGGGATTTTGAAGTAGAGTGAATCATAAAGAGATCTAGTTTGAAGTAGTGTACAACATATGTGTCTCACCTTATATCATGTAGAATAGATTTTGTACTCAGTGTGATGTCAGAAAAGTCAATGCAGTATTAACTTGAGATGATCTCCAAACTGTACCTGGGTTGCAACTGTGTAAAAGGACTGAATTACAGGACATTGCAGGTGAGAATGTAAGGACCACATTCAGATGATGGCTCCAGGACTGCACACTTGCTAATGGGAGCTGACAAAATCAGAAATTGAATAAAATGTAATGTTAAATACCACAGTCTTCAGTCAGTTATGTGCTATGCATGATTCATGCTTAGATGATCACGACTGATGAGGCAGATTTTTTCCTCACAGTAGGTTGCCATTTCTTTCTGCAGTAGACCAGTTGCTATCCAAGGCTATAGAACCCAGTCTGTCCTGCTATTTACTCATAGCTGTGGGGAGAAGAGGATTCAAGGGTATTAGTGTATAAGTGAATGTAATGAAATTGATGTTTTCTTTAACTGGCACATTACTTCATTATATTCCTCCCCAGTCTTTTGAACAGGAGTAAAGGTTTATCCTTTGTTTTGGATTTAGAATTTGGTTTCTAGTTCCTTCTAAAGTCATTTCATTCTCCTTCACTGTTGGTAGCCCCTTGCGTCTTAGTGACATTATCACCTTACTTGGGGTAAATTGATTAAAAAGAAAAAAGAAAAAAAAAACATTGAAAAGAAAATGGCATATAAAATTTAAAAATTGGAAAAAAAATACAGACAGAATTCAGAGATGATGAAGCTGAGTATGAACATTATAATATGGCCATTACTGTGTCCATATTCCAAAAACATTCCCTGCCGCAATGCTAATAGAAAGATTCAGATTGATACAGGTTGAGTATCACTAACCCAGCATCATTGGGTAATGTGTCATATAAATGATTTTGCTGGATTACTGATAGTTACTTTTCTCTTTGTTTCTATATGTCATGTACTGTAGATGTAGTGTAAATGTTGTAGAAATTAATCAGCATATAGTGTTCCTGCTATCAACCATGAGAAGCACTTTTGCATTCATTAGTTATGACTAGTACTAAACATCATCTTCTAATAATGGATTTCTGATGGTTATGTTAAAAAAACTTTAATCCAACAGCTAACTGCTATGTAGCAATATGAATTAAGCTGAGGTCTTGTTAAACCTCACAGACCTGTCACACAACTCAATATGGAACATTTACTTTCAACTGATAGCTATCAGTAATTGGAATCAACTTCAAAGTACAAGAGCAAGAGGCTCAGACTGAGAGAAAGTAATGGAAGGAAGATTACTTTTTTAGACAAAGATTACAAGACAAAGAAAACTGTTGTCTATAAAACTTATCATTCCTCACACAGGCAAACAGAAGGAACGAAGTAGGCTTTGCAGAAGGACATAGACAACAGCCGCTGAATTGTCCACCTTCCCACTCATTTACTTGCTTATAGCAGTAAGTTACTACCTATAAAATCTGGTTTCAACAAACCTGGTGTCTGGTCTGAGCTGCAATTTGACAACTTCATCCTACATTATAATATCCTGTAAATAAGTACATATTGATTGTCACTAATCTGAGAAAATAATGGAAGGAAGATTAATTACTTTTTTAGACAAAGATGACAAAACAAAGAAAACTATTGTCTATAAAACTGACCATCCTGCACACAGGCAAACAGAAGGAATGAATTGAGCTTTGCAGGACATAGACGACGGCCACTGAGCTGTACACCTCCCCTTCACTGACGCTTCAACCCTACTTTGTTTGCTTATAGCAGTAAGTTACTATTTAACTATAAAATCTGGTTTACTGCTAGAAATGGTTTTGCTCTTCACTCATGGGTAACGATCTGGCTGAAGGGTAATTTTTAAGCAACAAGTGTTTAACTACAAGAAACTGCACGCTGTCAACAAACCTGGTGTCTGGTCTGAACTGCAATTTGTCAACTTCATTCTACATTATATACCCTGTAAATAAGTGCATATTGATCATCACTAATCCGGCATGTAAACTACATGATGTATGATTGTCCAGGTTTAGTGATGTTTATATTAAAATCTACTTAAAAGCTAAACACTCCATACTACTTTTAAAATAACCTATACATATTGGTTAATAAAAAGGAAAACTAAATGAAATACAAGTAAAATAAAGGTTACAAATTGACTGAACCTTATCAAGTTTGACACTTTTTTCTTCATTCATTGTTTTTCTTATATAAAGATGTTTCTTAGAATCACTGTCAACAATGCACTTGTGCAATTTTTCTCTTTATCTCATGAACTGTAGATGAGTCAATGCTGTATAAATCATGCAAAATTGGCACAGATACGGTAGTGTCAAGTTTTTTCAGAACTTCTAGCTTATCTGTTATGGACAATGTATGGTGCTTACCCTTCATATACGAGAAGCATTTTCCATTTTAACTGGAGCTAAACCTCAGCAGGTTAAAGTGTATAAAAAACAAGTAGTAATTCCTTCCCAGTGTCTGAAAGTGCACAAAAACAGCTATAGCTGCTAGAACCACCAAACAGTAGTAACAGGTCCATGTGGCAGCTGGGAAATCTGAAATTACTTTCATGGAAATTAGTGCCAGATTAATGATGATCAACCTGTATTTATCATCTATTATTTCACTGTCATCAAGTTAAAAAAAAAGAAGAATTTTTCAATTGGAGAGTGGTAAATGTTTTATCATTTCTCAGTACACAATAGTATTGCATGGTTTCAATATTACAATTACTTTGAATTATATAAAAAAGAAATTCAAAAGTAGGCACTTTAGTAAAGAAAAGAATTTTCTCATGTTTGTAGATTTTTAAGACAATTTTTCCCATCAAATCTCAGTGTTTAATAATTACTGTGTATTTGTACATGTTTTCTTAAATTAGAAGAGTCTGAAAATTTTGATCCACATATTTCACAGCCATAAGGTTTTTCTCCAGTGTGTATCCTCATATGTGATACCAAACTTGAATTCAGTGAAAAATTTGACCCACAAACTTCACAATGGAAGGGTTTTTCTCCTGTATGTACTCGCATATGTCGTCGCAAACTTGAATTTTCTGTAAATTTTGCATCACAAACATCACACTGAAAGGGTTTTTCTCCTGTGTGTTTTCGTATATGTCTTCTTAAACTTGAATTATCTGAAAATTTGGATCCACAATATTCACAGTGGAAAGGTTTTTCTCCAGTGTGTTTTCGCATATGTGTGCTCAAACTTGAATTCTGTGAAAAAGTTGCTCCACAAATTTCACATGGGAAGGGTTTTTCTCCTGTGTGAGTTCGCATGTGTGTGTGCAAATTTGATTTTTGTGAAAATGCTGCTCCACATATTTCACAGTGAAAAGGTCTTTCTCCTGTGTGTGTTCTCATGTGTGTACACAGTGTTGAATTATCTAGAAATCTGGACCCGCAAAACTCACAGTGGAAAGGTTTATCACCTGTATGAGTTCTCATGTGGTGAATTAATCGGGACTTGAATAGGAATTCTTTCAGGCACAGATTACATTTAAAAGAATCTTTTCTATTCTTCCTTGTCTTACCTGAATGTCCATTAAGCTTAATGTTGATATTTTTACCCAATTTTTCCATCTCTGACTATATATATATATATATACATTTGTTTTTCCTGAGCAAAGCGACACTCATAAATTCATTTGGTGGGAGATTTCTGTTTTATATGCTATCTGAGAAAATTACAAATCATTTTGTTGCCTTTGTCTTTGAAGCTAAAATATATTTCCCAGTGAATCTGTTCTTCTGAAAGCCGGCAAAATCTGGTATTTTACCAGGGAATTTTCAATGTTGAAGCTGAAAGTTAAAAAGAAAATATTAGCTAAATTTCCTTTCTGAGGAACTTAAACTTTAAGAAAAAATATTCAAGTTTGATTAAATAGAAGTGACAAGGTCTGTCTAATTTTTTATTGTATTTTTCCAATTTTCAAATAAGGTGTTGAGTATTGTAATCTAAGTTGTGGATAAAATGTCCAAAGTTCATATTTTGTTATTGTTTTGTTCAAGTATTTTCAACCATCTCAGTCATTTTCAAGAACCAATGTGGTGTCTGTGTGGTAGTTAAAATTTCTTTCTCTACATCCTGGTATTCTTTGAAAAGCTGGAAGTTTGAAATACTGATGCCATGTGTAAAGGTTATTGGGAAAAGGTGGCACAAAAAGAATGCAATTTATTTATTTTATTGTTTTTATTACTTATAATATTTTTATTATTATTTTTATTTATTTGTATGTTTTATATTAATATAATATCACTTTAAACATTATTATTAGTGGATACCCATATTTGAGTAGGATTTGAATGTGTCCCTCTTTGTAGGAGAAACCATTGTTAGATCCAATGTCCTTTAGACAGACTCAACCATGGAGGGCATCGCCAATCAAGCAATTTTCTTCTGTAATAAGATGGCGTAGGGTGTATCTTTTTCTTTAAAAATATATCTCAAATATTCAGGCTAGTAGAAGAAAACAAATATATTGATTAATAAATATACAAAATGTCTACTCAAATCTGAGTTTCCACCAATAATAACATTTAATGTGACAAAATCTGTCAGATTAATAAAAAATCCATTACTTCTTTAGAAATTAATCTATGTACACATTAAATATATCATTTGTATTTCAAGATACCATTTCCTGTGGTGAATGACATCTTATTTAATGTGGGCTGTTTATTTTGTATAATAACAGCTTTCTGTTTTTTTGAGTCTTTCCTTGCATTGGGTGTTATAGAGTATTTTGGTATTATCCACTAATATTTATTTTATGTCAATAGTTGTATTTTAGTTGTGCATGATGTGCTGATTGTTGTGTGCACAGTTTGCGCTGAGTTTCAACAGGTGGCAAGTCAATCTGCAAGAGAGTGTGAGGTGCATATGTGCCTGATGTAAGTATTTAATGCTCAGAGTTTGAAGTTGTTGCACATACTGCTTCTAGCTTATCTAAAAGCAGTGGCAACCAAAATTTTCATATGTAAATGATCGGTTGTCATAATTTGAAGATGTAAAAGGAAATGGAATGAATGTAGGATGAGTGGAAAGAATGAATTTCAACACAGAGATATATTTGTGCATTTTTATACAAACTAATAAATAGCACAACAATCTATTTGGGAAAGATGTTAGAATAATCCAGAAATTCTACTGGAAGCTAAGTGTCTGCATATGGATAGAAAATAAATTGAGTAGCTATACAAAAATAGAAAAAAGAATGAGACAAGGATGCATCTTCTCGCTAGATTGATTTAACTGCTACAGAAATGGTATCCTAAGGGAACTGGAGACCTTCCCAAGATTTATTATTGGTGGGTATATTCTCAACAATATGAGATACACAGATGACACTGTGTTGATGACCAATTTGGAAAGGAAACTATATGACCTCTGAGACAAGGTAATAGAAGAAAGAAAGAATAAAGGACTAACCATCAATTGCAAGAAGACAGAAAGTATGGTCATCAGCAAGACAAAGAGTGCAAGATGTGAGTTATGAATTTCAGATATAAACATCAAGCAGGTGCAGAAATTCAAATATCTGGGAAGTGTTTTAATAGAGGATGGAAAATGCAACACCAAGATCCTGACATGCATTAGACTATTGAAAGAAGCATTTCCAAAGCCAAGTACTGAGAAATGGAAAAATTTCATTAGAAACAAAGAAAAGAGTGCTGGATTGCTATATGATATTCACTCTTTTAACTGGCAGTGAATGCTGAACAATCTCCCCATGGATGAGAAAAAAAAAATAGATTCATTAGAAATGTGGTTCAACAGAAGAATACTGAAAATTCCATAGACAGAGCTTGATGACTGATGGATGTTTATCAAATGTTGTTCTATTGCTATATCAGTAATAATATAATTAAAGAATATAACATGAGTGCCTTTTATATATAACTAGCAGCATGGCCCAGCATTGCCCATGCTTGATTCAAAAATCGTATGACTCATACAGCAATCACTATCACTTGACTTAAAATATTTTTGCCCTTCCTTGCCTTTAAAGGAATGCCCTTTGCTGTACTGATGTTGCTACATGCCTTACTTCTTGCCTATCTCACACTGCAAATTTTTTCTAAGCTCTATACTAAACATTAAATCTGTCATGAAAAAAGAATTAAACAAAATGAACACAAAACGATCAGCTTTAAAGAAGGACTTGTAACTGGAAAAACTGAATGAAAAAAGAATGTTAACAACAAATACTTTTTCACACACAACCCAGTTCTGCGAAATCAGAATCAACGTTGAGTTTAAGCAAGCGAATGAGCCAATAGGAGTAAAGTGCCATACAGATTTAAATTTTTCCCACTTGTGACGAATGCAGCTATTGATTTTTTTTGCATGCTAGTTAACATTCGTGTCAGTCAGCTGTTGGCTCTCATGCTGGCCAATAGAATCTTCCTGCCTATTTGTGGCAGCCAGCCATAGGCTCTCTCTCTGGCCAGTAAAAAATGCTGCAAACTACATGAAAACTGCCGTAGATGCATGAAAAAATCAATTATTTCCACTATTGATGGGAGTTGGGAAATGCAAAGTCAGTCTTGGCCTTCCCGCTAACTTGGAACATGTGCATGTAAATTTTGGTGCAAATCCGTTGAAAATTGCAGCTGTACATTCGTTACACACACACACATCCTGCCTTTTATAGATAGAGATTTTTAAGTACTCAGTAATCCTAAATATTTAAGAAAATATTCTCTGTAATCTAATGTTTTATTGAATTTAGATACTTCAGCTTTAAATTTACTAAGATCAAAATAGACCTGATGAAAAAATTAGATACCTCCACAGACTTGTGATACCCAAGTTTTAAGATGAATTTTTAAAATGAAAAATCTTTCTTGATGCTTTTTATTTTAGTTTTAATTTCAATAGATTAATATTTCCAATAAGCAAAATACTGATTTCAGCAGCATTTTTAGCATGCATTTATTGCAATGTAATTCTCTTTATTAAAAAATCTTCTAAAAATAAAATATACTTTTCTGAAATGTTATTTGAGGAATATTAGCTGATTCAAAGTATAATTAATCTGATTTGAAACAAATATTTTTTACTTTAAGTTCATCATAGCTGTCTGTTTAAGCTGTTGGCATGGTGACAGCTTGATGACAGATGGATGTTTATCAAATGTTCTATGGGGAGGGGCTATATTGATTATAATATAATTAAAGAATATAACATGAGTGCCTTTTGTATATAATTTTTAAGTACTCTGTAATCCTAAATATTTAAGAAAATATTCTCTGTAATCTAATGTTTTATTGAATTTAGATACTTCAGCTTTAAATTTACTACATTTATCATTTTTATTTTCTGATAACACTGTGCATAGACATAGTAGTTATTTAAGCTGTTGATGTGGTAACAGCTTGATGACTGATTGATGTTTATCAAATGTTGTTCTATCTTTCTATAGCAGTTATAATATAATTAAAGAATATAACGTGAGCACTTTTTATATATAATTTTTAAGTACTCAGTAATTTTAACCATTTAGGAAAATATTCTCCATAATCTAATGTTTTATTGAATTCTAGATACTTTGGCTTTAAATTTACTATAGTTACTGTTCTTATTTTCTGAAAATGTCATACATGGGTGCCTATATCTACAAAAATCAACATTTTTATACACATACAAAACATTCAAAATTCTTTGAAAAATATTGGTGTTTGATGAGTTTAAGTGTGCTACTAGATTGGCATTTAGGTCCCATCATTTTACTGTTGACTTAGTTAAATGTAACTGCCACTTCTACTCCTACAGTTTCTTTTCTCACCTGTGTAACTTCCTTCTGTTTCTTTGCTTCCCTGATAACTACAATCTTCAAAAATTTAAATGCAAGTTCAATCACCATCTTCCATCTTCTTGAACCTCATTCAGCTTTTATCCTTTTCTTGAGCCCAGAATCTTTTCTCTCACCTTCACTCTCTGTTACCTGCTACATACCAGTAGCATTCCCATCTTGCTTAGGGTGAAATGATTAAAAAAAAAACTGTACTAAACTTCTGAATTTATGATAAGTAAATATAGTTTTTACTTAGTAATATCATCTAAAAGGCTGAAATTAATACAGAATTTTAAGATTTCAAACTTAATAAATTATTCTAATTAAAATTTTAAAAAAATGAAAACAATTCTTGTAAAAATTCATTATTCATCAAAAAAATTTTTAAAGACATTATTGTCCTTAATATATCTAAATATACATTAATATATCTAAAATGGAAGATTAGTTTTGCAGATGGATTATTTTATTATCTAACAATTCAAATTTGCCTTTTAATGCTGATTTACATAAATTATTGATTGTCTTTGTAGTAAATGTGAAATAATAACTTCTTTTACCTACTACCTTCAAATTCAGAGGACTCTGTAAAAAGATGGAACGGAATGTGTGAGCCTATGTGAAATTTTCTTTAGATAAATGAAAACCTTACCTTTACAGAGACTGATCAGCAAGCTGAGAAGATTGAAATAAATTTGTGAGCATATGTTAAATTGATTTTGGATCAATGAAAACCTTGTCTTCATAGAAATTAGCCATTGAGCTATGAAGAAGAAAGAAAAGAAAGTCACAAGTCTATGCAAAATTCCTTTTGATATTGTGGAGAATTTGACGGTTCAGGCAGGAGAAAAGCAATGTACTTACCAGAGATGTTGTTTCTAACTAAAAGTGGTTACGTTTTTACTAACTTTTTATAGTTACAGGGGTCACGTGACTTTATTACCACATGATACCTGAAGTAGTTATAAGGAAAGTGTTTTTTCCTTTTTATTTTTATATTTACTTAATACAATTTATTAGATGGTCAGCTTACATCATGGAAAGGGATATTATTTCGCAACTTAAGATAAGTGCTTCTGCTTCTATCCCTCAGCCTGAACTGTCTCTAGATTTTTTTTAGGTTGAGATTTTCTCAACAATATAAAATGAGGAGAAAAATTAATAGGAGTGTCTGAAGTTATGTGAAGGGATTCGTTTCTGTTCACTGCATCCAGTGTTGAAGTTTTTGCCAATGTTAAATTACTTGCCAATTATATTATCAGCTTTTAACCAAACACGCGGTACTGCAAAAAAAATAAAAGTTTCTTTCAATAATCCAAGAAAGCTACGTATTTCAAACTATTTTTATCTACTTTTGCAACCGTTATATCCCTTCTGTGGGCGACGAGCTCTGTTTTAAAAAAAGTTTTTAATATTATTTTAGGTCAGAACATTTCCCCTTCATGACAATTCATTTTTAAAACTACGGACTTTAAAAATTTCTGATTTATTTTCCTGAAACGAGTTACTGACACTATACTTGTAAACTAGTAAACGCGTGAATAAATTCTTTGTTTTGTTAAAATTACCCGTGTTTCCTCGTCATTATCATCTTTCATTAATGCTCTTGGCGTGGGTAAAAAAAAATAAACCTTTTATTTTAAACCCCAAAACACCACACCACTACCCGGGCATTCCATACACGATTAAAGACCGGTTTGGAAAAAAAAAAAATCATTATTTGAATTTTCCTACATCAACACTTTTATATAAAAAAAATTAAGCAAACTTTTTAATTTAATGAGCATTCTTGCGGAGCATTAAAGAATAATATAGAAAAAAATTGAGATGCGATCGGGATATTTTATTGATTGAAAAAATATCGAAAATAATTTTAGAAACAGTCGATCAATTTTTAAACAAAGGTCTGAATCAAATTAATTTTCTGCTTACCTGTTTTCATCGTTTAATCAATATTACCGTTGATTATTCGACATTTAAATAAGAGAAGATATTATTCATTTTTTAAACTTTAAAATAATATTTAAAAGATCTAAAATGAAAATTACAGACAATTCATAATTTACAAAATGCGAGAAAAACGAAAATGTCGGCAAACAAGGGAGGTAATCCTTGTCAGTGAAAAAACTTCCGTTTAACTTCGCAACAAAATAAAAAATGTTTTTTAAAAATAGCGAATAAAGAAGTTATAGATTGTATAAGAATCTGAAAGTAAAAATGATTTTGTTGATAATATGAAAAATAACTTTTTAATTTCTTGTGGAGATAAAAATGTAACTTAAAATTATTCAGCTGAACGCATCATAGACATCATTGAGGAAGAATGAACCTTTTAAATGAATAACGAATAGGAGTTCTTTCCCTTGTTTAAAAGAATTTCAACCCTTTGCTGGTTATTTAAAGCTAGAAAATATTTTTAGATTGTAAGTTTTATGTATTTCGTTTCTGCAGCACGATAAGTAGATGACAACTTTCTTCCACTAGAACAGCACGCTAGCACCTGATTAGCCCAAATGGCCATCTTTTCTAACCAGAAAACCACCACTCGAGGATCAAACGGCCTCAATTCAATCACTACTAATTTTACTTTCAACAAATGTACCAACAAACAATAAACAAAATGAGAAATAATGCAAATGTTTTGATTTATATAGCATAAAAGATACAATACATTATGCTGAATTGAAATGAGTAAAGATTTGTGAGTGACATCGATGTTTAGTTTGTTATTTTAATTGTGTGTGTAAACTCTTATTTTTTTTTTTTTTTTGTTTTTTGAGTTATGGTGTGTAAGTTTACTTGAAGAAGTAAATTGTTGTAATTGTGTTGATGTAAGTTTCACAGAGTCAGTGAATGAATAATTCTATTTATGAGGTAAAACAGTGTTTGTGAAACATAATTTCCAGTGTAAATTGAGAAAAAACTAAATTGTTCTAGAGTTGTCTTTCTTTGACCGTAGTGTTGTCAAGAAGTAAATAAATTCTGGATGAAATAATGTTGTAATAATAATGTTCTGTGGATGAGAACTTTGCTGTGTAATAATAATGTTCTGTGGATGAGTACTTTGCTGTGTAATAATAATGCCCTGTGGATGAGAACTTTGCTATGTAATAATAATGTTCTGTGGATGAGTACTTTGCTGTGTAATAATAATGTTCTGTGGATGAGTACTTTGCTGTGTAATAATAATGTTCTGTGGATGAGTACTTTGCTGTGTAATAATAATGTCCTGTGGATGAGAACTTTGCTGTGTAATAATAATGTTCTGTGGATGAGTACTTTGCTGTGTAATAATAATGTTCTGTGGATGAGTACTTTGCTGTGTAATAATAATGTCCTGTGGATGAGAACTTTGCTGTGTAATAATAATGTTCTGTGGATGAGTACTTTGCTGTGTAATAATAATGTCCTGTGGATGAGAACTTTGCTGTGTAATAATAATGTTCTGTGGATGAGTACTTTGCTGTGTAATAATAATGTTCTGTGGATGAGTACTTTGCTGTGTAATAATAATGTTCTGTGGATGAGAACTTTGCTGTGTAATAATAATGTTCTGTGGATGAGTACTTTGCTGTGTAATAATAATGTTCTGTGGATGAGAACTTTGCTGTGTAATAATAATGCCCTGTGGATGAGAACTTTGCTGTGTAATAATAATGCCCTGTGGATGAGAACTTTGCTGTGTAATAATAATGTCCTGTGGATGAGAACTTTGCTGTTAATTCACTTGCAGGAATGAATGAAAGCTGCTGTGTGAATGACTTGAATGAGTGAATTCTAAAAGTTTGTTTTTATTTTATCACAGTAACTTTAAGACTTCAGATAGTTCAGCGACAAGAACTTGTTTGGCAACTTACAATTGAACTCACAATTACTATGACACCAAATTCACAAATTAACACTATGGAACAATAGCCTAGTGGATTTGTTGTGATGTTCACTTTTTTTTTTTAAATCGGTATCACAAGCAAGGCAGGCAGTACAGACACTAACACACAAAAGCTTACAGGGTAGAGGAATTAGGAACAGAAACATTAGTAATGAGTAGAAAGAGAAAAGAGAAGTCAGGAGGACAGTAGATAGTGATTGACATTGCATTTCAATTTTGTCAGATTTAAGTTCTGGTGATGCATTGTCCTTGCCTGAATGTTATTTTTTATATACATTTGTAATTTTTGAGGTTTAAAAAGGGCATCACGTGCCACAATGTGATTTCAATATTATAAAAATCATATTTGAGTTACAATGAAATAAGCTTAGAAATAAAAACAATAAACTGCTTCAGTATACATTTCAGAGAAATGTATGTATATTGTAAAGAACATATATGTATATAGAAATATAAAGAAATATTGCTTATCTATTGGTTGCAATATGTTTTCTCTCAAACTGTCCAGAATGTCTGCCTTCTTCAGAGGTCAAAAATCAAAGAGAAAGAAAGTTTTGTTTTTTGGTGGTAAAATGCTTGTTGGAATGTATGTATATTGTAAAGAACATATATATATATAGAGAGAGAGAAATATAAAGAAATATTGCTTATCTACTGGTTGCAATATGTTTTCTCTCAGACTGTCCAGAATGTCTGCCTTCTTCAGAGGTCAAAAATCAAAGAGAAAGAAAGTTTTGTTTTTTGGTGTTAGAATGCTTGTTCTGATGCATCATGGGAGTATTCTATATTTTATTAAACTTTTTTTTTATTAATCTAACTTTTCTTTCTTTATTGTTAATTACCATTCTTATCTGTATTTTAAAGTATTTTATATTAACTTTTAGTTTTTCCTTTTTATTTTTAATTATTTTGGTTCAAGTCTAGTAATAAAGTTTGTAGGTTATTTAGTAATTTATTTATTGCTATAACTACAGACTAAAAGTATACAATCCTGTGTATGACAATACACATCCTGGATAAGATGATAAACTATGTCCAATGTCAAGGCCTCTGATCAGCAGATTTTGAGGAGCGTGGAACCACCTCTTAATTGCTGGTGTTCCCAGGTCCACCTTGACTCTGTTAGGGTTCAGCTATGGGCATATAGTTAACCCCCAAATTGGGGTCAAAACACTATGAAAGTGTAAAAATAGGTTTTAATACCAGAAATACTTTGTAAAAAAATTATTACCAGCAATATATTTTTGAAAAAAATATTACCAGTGTTATGTTAGCCCCATATTTGTACCCTCACCCCAGATTTTATAAGTATATTTTAAGTACACTGTGTACGTCTGACAAGACATAGGAATATTAATAACTTCTTTATTTCTTGGAAAAGCAGATTGTGAGATATATTTTTGTTTCAGGGCTGGTTCACGGAAGAGAACCTCTCATTTCCTGTCTGGTTCTTGATCATAGGCCAGATGAACACTGTTTGACAAAAAGTGCAAATGACCCCAACAATATTCCATGAATGACGCCTATGCATTTTTCGTAGGCTGGCATGTGACAGTTTTGTTTCGCGTGTGTCAGGGTTAACAATTCTTCACTTAGCTGCTGGTCCCCGGACAAGGTAAACATCACCAGAATCTGTCTTAACGATTTGCAGTCCAAAGTAGTAGATGTTGCCAACATCAAATTTTGCTGTTTGTGGCCCGAAGAAGTAGATGTCACCAAACCCAAATTTCACTGTTTGCTGCCCGAAGAATTAATAACGTCATCACCCAAGTCGGTTACACTTTTATGATACTAGAACATTGATAATCTCTCCCTTTTAGGTTCAGAAAAAAAAAAAGGAAACAAAAAAAATGTGTATGAACATCTTTTTTCGTTACACTGTATTATTGGGGAAAATTCTGATTGACGTCAATCATCATCTACTGTGAGTGTTACATGTTTTTTTTATATACAGTGTAACTCGGATATAAGAGAGTTGTCGGGACCGGAAAAGAAGTCTCTTATATCCGGGTTTCTCTTATATCCGGGTTTGGTCTATTTTATATACATTAACACAGGCTCTAATTTGGTACCAGAGAAAATCTCTCTTATATCCGGGTTTCTCTTATATCCGGGTCTCTTATATCCGGGTTACACTGTATATCTTATTGTCTGCTTGCTCTATATTCCTATGTTATTCGTCGCCGTAATATTTGTCTAATTGATTACTCATCCCCCACCCATCCCTTGTGTTATTAAGTTTTGTTTATTTCTTTCTTGTCTTACTGTTGCATCATGTATATTTGCAAATAAACTATTTTTATTATAGTCTAGCAGTAGAGGCCAGCGTTGCCCGGGGATGTAACAGTAAGAGATAGATCAAGTATCGACCATCATAAAGACTGAAAAATAAAATTGACAAAGATTATCGTTTAAGGTTGACGGACACGCATGTCTTAATTACTTTTTTGTGTTTTTTTACGAATTGGTCAAACCCAAACTCAAACAAAAACATTGTTTTCAATTGTTATGAGTCTACCGATTGAATAGAATTTTATTATAAATAATTGTCTTGTAAATGGAATTTTTAAAGCATTCTGAATGTAAAAATAAAGAAAAAAGTGTGCAAGACAATAAGAAACATTACCTGCCAAAAAAAAAAGTGAAGTTTTGTTGAAATTGGTTGAAAAATGTAGGAAATCCGATCCCATATATAAATGAACAACACACACACACACACACACACACACACACACACACACACACACACACACACACACACAAATAACCTGGGTTTTATAATAAGTATAACTCGTGATTCCTCTTAATCATGTTTTCAAATTGATTTTGTGCAAAAACAATTGTGTTTCTCCAATTTTTGGCACTGTCAGAACCACCGCAAGGTAATTTTACGTAGTCCTGTGAAGTTTTGTTGAAATCAGCTGAAAAATGTAGGAAATCTGATCCAATATATAATCATACAGACACACACACACACACACACACACACACACACACACACACACACACACACACACAATCTGCGTTTTATAATCAGTAAGATTCTCGTATTGTCTCCTGTCATTTTGTGTCCACGCATTGTATATTTCTTGCTGTGCTTACCTGTGTCTGGATTCAAAGAATTCCCCTCCCACTGTTCTTTTATTTTATATTGAACCTTGGGATCTCTTATTTATTTTCTCATTACGTCCTGGCTATCATAGTCCTAACTAAAATCCGGGCTTAACACCAGCAATACATTTTTGGATAAAAAAAAAATATTACCAGCTATACATTTTTTGAAAAAAAATATTATGAACAATATATATTTAAAAGAAAATTGTTACCAGAAATAGATTTTTGAAGAAAATTTTTTACCAGAGATAGATTTTTTGTAGAAAAAATATTACCAAAAATAGAATTTTTGTAAAAATATTACCAGAAATAGATTTTCTAGATAGGAGTATGGGGAGGGGGTACAAAATTCAAGTCTGTTTTGGTCATATGGGTATAGAAGTGACTTCTATTTCAGTTAAAGAATTGGAATTATGACAGAGTGTTTCCCCTCCAAAACCTTAAAAGATATTTTCCTGTGCACAGATGAATGTAGCCAGGATTAAAGAATTAGTTAACTCAGATATTTAGACAGCATAACGTAAACGACACGTGGACATAATTTCAGTAAAATAACAAAACCAGCTAATCAGAATTAGGTATTCAATGTTGGCCAATCAAACAGATCAGGAATCTAAAATTGCCTACAAATTGAGCCTATCTCTTTTGATATAAGCAGAGGAGAATTGGCACTTAAACAGTTAAAAGTATAGCAACAAGGGAGAAACAACCATATTGACGGACCATCTGCATCATAAAATTCCATTTACTACTTCTAGACATAGAATTTGACACGAGAACTAACACCCTGCTAATGGATAATTGGATACATATTTTAAATACAAGCTTCACATACTAAAACTGAATATGCTCCTGAGAAGCTGACACATGGCTAATGCTTGCCATTCCCACAACAAACTAATTGCTTTGACAGAGACTCATCCTTTTTCTTTCCCACAATGCCTATGTTCCACCTAATAAATAGCTGTTATTGTTTGTTCCATAAATCTATGTTTGTGTTTATTTATGTTTCTGTAGTTAGAGGCATTGCTACCTTAGGACCAACAAAACAAATTGTAATTATCGCATTCTCTAAACAGAAACAAAGAAAAGAGTACTGAACTAATATCTAATATGTACTGATATGTAACATCAATCCTTCTATATGGTAGTGAATTTTTGATAGTTTCCTCACAGATGGAGAGGCAACTTCAGACAACAGTGATGTAGCTCTACAGAAGGATGCTGAGAATATTATGTACAAAATATATGAATAAGATGTTTTAAGAAAAATGGAAACCAAAAGTTTAGTTATACTTAGAATCAGAAAGAAATTATTGGAATAATCCATACTAACCTTTCACCCCTCCAGTATAATTCACTTTGCACTAAATGAAATAACAACCAATCAACACTCTAATTTTGGCAAGCGAGACTTCTCATTGGTCCAGACCCTTGGAACTATAATAAGTTCACGTGAAAATGTCTTTTTGCGCCCAACGACCTGGAGCCAGTTTTATTTGCCCGAAATCTATATAAAGGAAAATCCAATTTGACTCAAACAGTCAGATTTCCACTCCTGAAGAGATGCCAAACAATTCCACACAAGACAAAACCTTGACCAAATAACTTTTACCGCGCAAAACAAAAAGAAAACTTCTCTGACTCACGCTTTCTCAGGAATAATTTCAAATAATTATTTACAATACTCCAGAAAGTAATATATACTTACTACCAAACAAGTATTTGTAATTAATGAAACAAACTTCTAACACAACTAAAGGTACGCAACTCCTACCAACTCTGAACATTAATTCAAGATAATCTACGCACACACACTAAGGACTGAACTCGCACAGGAGACATTTTTATTTACGTTTAATTACTTAATTTAATTTCGTGCACAAATCTCAACAAAAGCTTTACACACGTTCAAATTCCACAAAAACACTCTTCATAAATTAACTTAGCTATCCTCAATTACACAAACATATCCAAAGTATATGTATAAATTGTACATAAATTGATGTTATTTTTATATTTTATTTTTTATGCCTTTAATCTTTGTTTTACTTTGATCCATCTTGCATGTTTTGTCTTCAATGCTCTTTTCTCTCTTTAATTGTTGTGGATGAATGTTTTAAAATATGCACATAAATAATCCTTCTGATAAATGAACATACATTCGCCAGTCTGCAACAAGATAGTTGAAATTTCTTAATTTCTAGAACATAATGAGGAAAGAGGTTTTTGAAAAATTTGGCATCCATAGGTCATGATGAGAGGAAAACGGAACCAGTTAGCAATTTCCCTAACAAGCTTGTGTAAATGGATAGGACAGCAGAGAATGGGAGGGATAATAAAAAGACAAATATTTCTAAGAGCTACAAAGGATAGGAAGTTGTGGGGAGCCATGATCAACCATGTCCTGCAAAAAGAAGAATCCTAACTTAAACCGAAATGACTTTTTTTTTGAGTGAGATATTGATTATCTCCCTTGGCCTTCCTTACTCTGACCGACATTTTCGGATTGTTTACATTTAAGAATTGTGTTCGCATTTTAAACGGAAGAATTTCCTTCAATATTTTCATGTTTCTTAATATTTTCTCAAATGATCAACTGTGGAGATGATATCAAAGAAACAAATCTCACATAAAAAATATACAGGTAAGCTGAGGAATATTTGATGCACATGATTGAAAAATAAAATTAATCCCTGGTTATTTTATTTATGCATTTCAAAATATATCTTATTCTTGTGCCAATGGATATTTAACCGGTGTTGCTTGCATATACGATAGAAAGAAAGTTTGTTTTTTTTTATTCATTTATTTATTTTTTTTTTTTTACGGATGCTCATAAATGATATAAACTTTGTAATATTTCACGTTCATGAATGATGATGATATATAGCAATGTGTTTTAAAGAATGAAATTAAAATAACAAATAACGTTGTAATTTGTTCGAAATTTACACTAAAATAAATTAATTAATAATCTTGTTTTTTATCGCAAATTTTCGTCGTTATGTTGTATTGCATTCAATTCGTTTTTTTTTTTTTTTTTGTATTTTTTTGTTTTTTTATGGAAGTCCGAATGACATATCGGTCGAAAAGCTGTGAAAAACAACCAAGATGAAGATACTAGTTCGAATAGTGCGTGGAATGAAATAATTTTTGCGCTTGGAACTTTGTGTTCTCTTTTAAAACACTTCTAAAGATTCAGATTTTATTTAATTCTGAATTTCAGAGATAAGGATCATAAGGCGTTTTTGTTTTATTTTTACAATTTATTTACATTCGCATTTATCTCCATCTTTGTTGTTTCTTTGATTAAAACATATTTTGATCATTTTGTCCGGCCCCCATCTTTTTCAGCGATCTTAGTCGAACCGAGTAACATTTTAAACAATGACTTTCGAACTGAACACTTTATTTAATTTACAAGACAAGAGATTTTTCTCGTTTTACTGTCTATGTCATACCTTTACTTTTTCGTACTGTTGGCGCTGAGTCTACTACTCGACACTGGGATTGAACTCACGATTACTATGCCACCAAATTCATGAATCAACGCTTTTTAAATTTATTAGTTTCAGGCAAAAAATAACCCCCAATTCTTGGTGTTTAATGAATTTTTACGCGAATAAAATTATAAGTTGGATTCTTATTTTGTGTCAATTTTCCAGACTAAAAAAAACATGATATTTTAACGAAAATTTCGGACGTGCTAGGAATGATTAAAAAATGTAAAAAAATAAATAAATACTCAATTTGACCTTTCCTAGACAATAAAAAATTATTTTCATCAAGTTTAAGGCCTTTTTATTTGTGCTATATTCTCTTCTTTTAGCGATCTCCTGGAAATGCCTGTCCTAAAGAAAGGTTTCAATATTTTAACTTTTTTTATTAAATGATTTTTCGGATTGTTTATTAAAATTAATTTAGCAAAATAAATTAAATTTAGCTTTTTCACATGTTTAAAAAATAAACTGATGTTATGTAATCATTTCTTTAAGTTTAAATGTTTATTTTAATATATTTCTTTTTTGCTTAATAAATATCGTCTTTACTTTTTAAATCTTTTTTCATAATTTCAGAAAATTCTAAGGGGAATAACTTCTCTTGACTTAATTTTGTAGTGAAATTAATTAAAACTAAAAGAGCATCAGTGATTTTAACGCCTTGAAAAAACTGTTTCTACTCAAAGAAAAAAGGGTAAATAGGCAAAAAACAAAATGAGCAAAAAATAAATTAAAAGAGAAAAAAAAAGTATCCCAACTTTTACTGATTTAAAAGCAGAGGGTTCAAACCCGTTACCTCTCTTGAACCAGGCCCTCATCACCAGTAGTGTTTTAAGCTCTCTCTTTGTCTTCTACCTTTCCTTTCCTCCTTTCTTTCTTTTCTTCCTGTTTCTCCCACTTCTCTTCCCGGCTTTACTTTACTGAACAAAAAGAAAAAAGAAAGAAAATCAAAGACTTCCTTCCTTCCTTCCTTCCTTCCTTCCTTCCTTCCTTCCTTCAATAAATGCCTCCTTCCTTCCTTCTTTTCTTCTTTCTTTCTTTCCTTCCTTCCTTCCTTCAATAAATGTCTCTTTTCCTCCAGCTTCCTTTCCTTTAATTGTCTCTTTCTTTCCTTAAATTTCCTCGACATTTGTATGGCTTTCAATTTCTCCCTTATGTTAACAGGGACCATGATCATCTGCTGTGAGTTTGCATTTGGATACATGGAAGTGAGTTTCTTTTTCCAAGTCCTTCAGTTAGATGCACAGATCTTACAAGCAGCAACCTTAAGTTGCTGGTACCCCAGGCAAGCTGAATTTCAGCACCCTTATTACAAGTATAATTTTTTTAAATTTTCACAAGGAGAAAAACTGAAAATGTAGAATAACAAGTTTATTACAATATACAATGAAGTGACTCATTTACATACAAAGTCACAAAGACTATAAATAGCTATGGCTATTACCCATGAGGCAGTTAACGGCATACTACTTCCTGCAAGTAGGCAACACTACACAACAATGATCACCAAGATCTAATGAACTGAAAGAACAGTTAACACTTGATAATTATCAATATGCATAAGTGTGGCTTAAGATACTAGCAGTTAAATCTAGAACAAAAAAGCTGAAAGATTCAAAATCAATCAGAGGAGAAAACCAAATAACGGACCTCTTATTGGTAACTGCTGGTTATGAGGCCATTATAAAATTATCAACAATTGCACACCCAAGACAGTTGGAAGATTGAAAAGTCCGTCCACTCTCATGAGTAGACAAATTAGAGCTCCATTGACCATGTCCTATACTACCAATGAAAAACTATGGTACAAAAAGAAGGGTGACAGAACTAATTTTAACTCAGAACCTCAAAAAGGTAATTTGATTTGTGCATACTACTTTCCGTGAGTCAGTAACACCACACTACAATGGCGTCACTGATATCTAAATAGTTGAACGAACTATTATCAATAATTATGAATATGTACAATGGCTTAGGATACTAACAGCTAAAGCTAGAACCAAAAAGCCAGAGGATTCAAAATCAATCAGAAGAGAAAACCAAATAACGGACATCTTGTTGGTAACTGCTGGTTGCAAGGCCATCATAAAATTATCAGCAATTGCACACCCAAAGCATTTGGAGGAAATGACGTTTGACTATATAAGTCAACTAATAATAAAAAACATAATATCCAAGAAAAAAATCTAGTGAATGCAGAGAAAGCTAAGCTTATGAATATTTCTCAAAAAGGGAATGAACAAGTTATCTGTTGAGATGTTGAGTGTTTCCGCATGCGTGTATTGAAATAAGGACAAACACATACGTAGGGAAAAATACAGGTATAGTGAAGAGGTAGTTACAACAGAGAGATTAGTAGTCAAATGAATGCAGGTTAGTCAGTAACAATCAGAAAGAGTATAAAGTCCAACTGTATCTTCCGGTAGAGAGACAGAAGTGTGATGGTCACCTGATCTTCTCAGAACTCTATAGAACTGTCCAATTAGTAGTAGAGAGATCAGTCCATTCTGATGAGAAGGTGGGTGCGCCCCAACATTATCAAGTATGTTCTTCATTTAAAACATCCCACTAAGTATTGTGAATATAAGAATCTAGGGTCAGAAAACCAATCAATCAAAGAAGATTTAATTCAAATGGAATTGGTAAATGGTCTGTAAAATGAGGAGTATCAGCAAATGACTTAATACATTTACAATCAGGAAAGTTGTCACTAGAACAGTGTGTTGAATTTGTTCAGAAACAAGAATTAATTGGAATCTTTCTAAAAACTTTCTACAGATGATGTGTAAAGCAATACTCCAATTTGACAGAACCTTTTGCTGCTTTAAGAAAAAAGAATGTGGAATTTATTTGGACAAAAGAACTAGTGGCATTTGAAAATTTAGAAGCTGTTCTGGCAAAGAAGCCAGTAATAAAACTATTCGACCCTAGAAAGGAAATAGTAATAACTGACATGAACAAAACCTCAACCTCGGAGATATTAGCTCAGGATGGTTGTTCTATTATGTGTTTTTCAAGAAAATTGTCAAAAGTTGAATTGAACTACGCAAATATTGAGAAAGAAGTGTTGGCCATAATATGGACGACAAATAGAATTTGTCAGTTTCTGATTGGAAAGAAATTCCTACTAAGTTTTAACCTTTATAATTCATATTTAATCCTAGGAAGGAACTTCCTAAGGTAACGTCTTCTAGAATTTTAAGACAAGCCATAATGTTAATGGCGTTTGACTTTGATATTGAGTACATGAAAGGCAATATCATTCCGCATGTAGACGGTTTGTCGAGATTGAGGTTTATTATTTCTGAAATTGAGAAAGAAGAGAAAAATTTGAAGATACTTTCTTACACTGGGTCAAAACTAATATATTGTTGATTGACAAATTAGCTGAGGATACAAAGTGATATCCCATATTGAACAGTATATTATTTAGGATAAAAAATAATAACTAGAATAATTACTCACAGGCGGAAAGGCATTTTAAAGACGTTAAACACAAATTAAATATAGAAAAGGGCGTAATTTGTAATGTAGATGTAGTGATTCTGCCAGCAAAATAAAGGAGCAAAATTATAAAAAGTATACATGATGATATTCATTGCAGAATAACATCTATGCAAGGCTAGAGGCATGGTGGCCAGAGCTATTCTACAAATGTACAAGAATACATAAAAAGGTGTAAAATGTGCAATGACAGAAGAAAATTTAGACAGACAAAAACACACACATGGCCTAAAGAGTCCCAACCTTAGGACAGAGTACACAGGGATCATGCCCATGTTAATAGAGTAGGATTATTACTAATACCGGTAGATTTGTATTCAGGCTGGCCAGAAGTAATACAGGTCTCCAACAGAAGAAGTTTAACCTTGAAACAAGTGTTTAAGGATCATATTTTCAAGAAATGGAATTCCGAAAATCACTAGTATATGACAACACCACAGGGTTCTGTGATGAGAAAATTTGCCAATGGTTGAATGAAATTAGATGCAAACCATATACCTATCCCTCCCATCCTCATACCATCTGCAACCAAACAAATTAACAGAATGGAAAACTATACAAAACAGATTGAAAATATGTGTACAATGGAAAGAAAAGATAGAAACATTTCTTCCTAGGCTGTTAAGTTATAGGACAATACCACATGCTGGAAGATCAAAAAGCATGTCTGCCATCATAGGTAGGCAAATTAGAGCCCTGTTGACCTTGTTAATGAAAAACTATGGTATAAAAGAATAATGAATCTAATCTACAAGAGGCAAGATTCATGGTGCAAGGTGGGAAGAACATTATATAATAATAAAAAAATGGAGATAGGATATTAGCGCATACAGGCAAAATTAGATTGCAACATGATATCGCTGAAGAAATGTATATTGAGC
The DNA here is from genome assembly GCA_903632075.3 of Acanthosepion pharaonis. Taxonomy (NCBI): domain Eukaryota; kingdom Metazoa; phylum Mollusca; class Cephalopoda; order Sepiida; family Sepiidae; genus Acanthosepion; species Acanthosepion pharaonis. The sequence continues at coordinate 971,740 of CAHIKZ030000039.1, forward strand.
CTGAAAGTAATGAATGTAAAAGTGTTGTGTCAAGGCAAAACAAGTTAGACAGTGAAATCAAGAGTCATATAGACTCTGAAGATGAACAAGAAAAATTGTTGGAGTAACACACCTATGAAAAAAGAAAAAGGTCAAGATCTCCCATATCTAGACAATCTCTTAGGGAGAAAGAGGAAGATAGTGACGAGACAAAAGCTCCCAGAACAAATTCCAGGGAAAATAAGGGGATAAAACCTCTTCGGTACAGGGAGATGAGGTAACCCATTTACATATGAAGCCAGAAAAACTATAAATAGCTATGACTATTTTCCATGAGGCAGTTGAGTATATACTACTTCCCACAAGTAGGTAATGCTACACAACATACAACTTAATACAAGCTAAAAAAACATTTATTGTCCTGTCTAAAATATTTTTTCTAGTCTTTAGATCTGCAAATCTTTTTATAACACTTTCTACACCTAAGATCATTTTCTATTGACAAAATAGTCAAAAATAGATAAAAAAATTTTTACCAAGATTTTCTAAAAAGGAAACATTTCAAAAAGAATTTAATTCATTTGTGAATAAGTCCTGAAAGTTTCATTAAAATCCAACAATTATTTGATTTTTGCAAGAATTTTCAAATCAGTGCATTTTTTTCACTGTAAAATGATGCTAAAATTTCCTATACTAATTTATGTCCCCATTAATGCAAGAAAAAAATTAACCAAAATTTTGAAGGTTCTAAAAAGGATTAAAAAATAATTCAATAATAAAAAATACTTTGTTGTTTCCTCTTAATATTAACATAAAGATTTTGACAATAAAACTTTGTTTTTATTAAATTTGAAGCATTATCTCATATTTTAATGAATAATTTAGTAGTACTTTAATGGAAATTGCTTTGTTTTTTTTTTGTTTTTTCATGTTCCAATGATATTTTATAATGTTGCTGTTACTTTTGTTTAAATATTAAATGCAAAACAAAAATCAATTTATTCTTGATGTTTTAATTTCAGGTTCTAATAAAGAGCTTTGACAGAAACTAAGATCTTTGAAGAAAAATTCAGATCTTGGAAACATAACGAATAAATGGAAATATGGATTAGTTTTTGCTTTTTGGATATGAGTCACTCAAAGAAAAAAAAATCAGCCAAAATACTCCAAAAGAAAATGCTTATATTTAAATAACTCAATGCCATGGAACTTTGTAATTTTTTTTAATAAGACCAAAGGAAAACTGACTTTCAAATCTTCATCTTTCTTTGATATTTTTATTTATAAATGGAAACAACTGATGATGATATACACTGTGAGGTTATAAGTTGTTCTGTCTATTCCAAAAATTCAGATGAGAAATGTCAAAGACAGCACAAGGTTTTCAAGTGTAATGTATGCATGAAACGATTCTCATATAACTCTCACCTGATTCAGCATATGAGGATACACACTGGAGAGAAACCCTTCCCATGTGCAATTTGTGAGTTATCATTTTCACAAATTTCAATTCTAAGGAGACATATGTGTAGACACTCCAGAGAAAAACCCTTCCACTGTGAAATATGTGTGTCAAAATTTTCAAATAATTCGGGTTTGATAAAACACATGCGAACACACACTGGAGAAAAACCATTCCACTGTGAGATTTGTGGGTCAAAATTTTCAGATGATTCAAATTTAAGAAAACATGTTCGTATTCACACTGGAGAAAAGCCATTCCAGTGTGAAATATGTGAAGCAAAATTCTCAGATAATTCAAGTTTTAAAAGGCATATGCAAATCCATACTGGAGAAAAACCCTTTCAGTGTGAAGTTTGTGAGGCAAATTTTTCACGAAATTCGCATCTTAAAAAGCATAAGCTCACACACACAAAAGAAAAAACACTTTCAGAATAATATATACAATTAAATGCTTTGAAAATATCTGTCTTTTTAACAAAATATTTCAGCAGATAAAATAAAAAACACAAAATAGCATTAGAGGAAACATAATAATACTATAATACTACAATACTGCATAACAACCATAACCCTATCATAGAGACTAACATGTAACATTATACATAAATACATAGCCATGTTTTTCTGTTGAGGCAGGACCAGGATTAATCTCATACAAAGCAAGGTGGATCTTGCTCAACAAGGGTTTTGTCATAATGACTTGAGGCAAGGATCTACAAGGACTGATGCTCTTCCTAATACCTTATTCAGATACTCAAGGTAGTCAAAGTACACCAAGTGTTTTTATAGAGACACAATCTCTAGGAGGTTATAATTCAAGACTTGAAACCCCATCTGACCCTTATATATATATATGTGAGTTGGCTCCTATAAGAAGCTCATCTATCCATTAACAGGTCTTGTTTTTTTCCTGTGCAGTGACATGCCACCCTCCTCACCAGCAGAAAAACTTGTGGGAGAGCTGGTTTAGACACCAACCACTCATCCATGGGGCATGTTGTACTGGGTTACATGTTACCAGTAGCAGGCTTAAGCCTAATCTGACAAGAAAAATATAATATTGCAGTATTTGTAACATGAAACTAAATGCATGACAACTATAACCCTATCATGAAGATTAACATGTAACACTATGATATTGCAGTATTTGTAATAGAGGTCTAAATGCATAACAAAAGATAGGGCCCTAGTAACTTTTTAAGAAAATAAGTTTCATTAATTTATATCTGCTGAAGAAGACCGATAAACAAAATTAATATATTGAGTTTTTTTACTGCTGAATCAAACAGTTGGATATACTATCGACAAAATGACTTGAAAAATACAAAAAAGTTTTTAAATACCTGACAATATTTATATTTCTATCTCAGTGATAAAATTTTCTATTTATTCCAGTCTTTCAACTATCAACTTTCTATATTTTTTTAATTTTGATGTTGACATCAAGTATTCTGTGGCAGAATAAAAGAAAAACCGGTGAATTTTACATGGAGAAAAATTGAAAAGACCCTGTTAGTATCAATAGAGTACTTTAAGGTGCTTAGTCCATGGCTTCAGACTGCCAGAAGAGAATGATATCAAATGGGGTGGGAGGTTGTACTTTACATATGACGTGTGACTTAAAGAAACGAGAATAGGATTGTTTATTAAAAGACTCAGCAGCCAGTCCTTTATGAATTAGAATTGTGCAACATCTGAACTCTATAACCAATTTCAGTTCTATAAATCTATTATAATGTGTTTTTTCTTAGTATGAGGATTATAAGTAGGACAATGCTCAGATTAGTCCAAAAATTAAGCAAATTTTAAACATGAAGAAAGATTAAAATTTTTCTTCTTATTCTCACAACTTGGTAAGGGGGTCTGTAATAACAACAACACAGTTTAGTTGCATTATTTACATTATTCAGACTTTTATCCTCATCTTCTCTGCCATATTCACAATGTTTCGGCTGTTGTGCATTCTGGACTTCTTCAGGTGATTGGAATTTTTCTTCAGTATCTGTCTATATCTCTGAGATAAGGTATTATGTTCTTCAGGTGATTGGAATTTCAAACTGAAACTTTTATTTTGTCCACCAGAGTACATGGCCTAGTGGATAAAGATGTTGGTTAGATCCAGAGACTAGACCCAAAGAGTTGTGAGATCAATACCAGGCCACAGCAGTGATGAACCAAAACTTGGAAAGTTGAGTTAAAGGGAAATAACTGAGACATCCAAAAGAGGCATGGCACATGGAACTAGAAAAATTTATCCCGGTGAATGAAATAAAGGCTTTAGTTCAAAATTCCAATCGCCTGAAGAAGGCCAGAGTGTACAATGGCCAAAATGTTGTGAATATGGCCATGAAGATGAGGATAACAGTCTGAATAATGTAAATAATGCAAGTAATCATAATACCTCATCTCAGAGATATAGACAGATAATACAGTTTAGTTGGGTTACTTCTCTGCTGGCAGAAGTGATACTTCTGCTTTTTATTCACACATAACAATATGGCTGACACTTTACATCTGTGTCTGAACAATTTGCTCAAATAATGTTTCTGTTTCCTTAGTTTTCGGTTACAACACTTATGAATAGGACAAGGCTCAGATTGATTAAATAATTAAGCTTATTATTTTACACATAAAGAAAGCTTCACATTTTTTTATTGGCATGAAGGAAGGCTAAGATTATTTTAAGACCACTTTATTAGATATTAACACCTAAAATTTCAAATACTCATTTTATTTATATTTTATGCCAAAAATAATTAAACCTGAATAATTTATTAAGCATGTGCAGGCTCACCTATAATTCTATGATGCTAATTAGAAAAAAAAAGTAAAACTGTGTATTTTCCTTTTCCCAGGTGGATTTGTAACAATAAGAGAGCTATGAGTATTTGGCAAGTTCTTGGTTAAACTGGGGAAAAATCAACAGCAATCCTGGTCATACTAAAAAGATAAAATTAAACAATAGATGTACAATCGATTCAGCAACACTGGGATATCCCCTGTCATTGCCAAATCTAGCACTATGTAACTTCTGGCACTTCCAGAAGCTGAAAAGAGTCACCAAAAGAAACATTGTTCAAGAGCATGTGAAAGACATTGGCTTCAGGATGGCTGAAGGTTGCTTCAAGGCATGGAGGAAAGGAATCAAACTAATTACAGGTGGATTATTTTAAAATAGAAAATAAGTGTTGTAATATTTTAACAAATAAAAGTTTTATAGGCAGTCTCATTCTGTTCCTGCCACACCTCAATATATATATATTTATTAATGAGGTTTGGCAGAATATATTTGCTGCACCTCATTAATATATATATATGTGTGTGTGTATATATATATATATATATATATATATATATATATATATATATATATGTAATTGCAAAATAAATGTCTTACAAAATCTGTAGTTTACCAATATACTATTTCATCTATTGAAAATCCAGGTATTAAAAAATTTCATATTGGTAGCACTAAAAATGATTTTAAATTAAGAGGTAGCAACATCTTACTTCCTTCAGCAACAATAGGTATCATAACGTAACATTCCTCTCTGAGCATTTTTGGAATTTAAAAGAAATAAACAAAACCTCCACAGTAAAATGGAAATTATTAAAAAAAATGAGAACCTGTAGGTCGTTAAATGACCCATGTCCTTTATGCCTACATGAAAAGTTATATATTATTAAGGTTCTTAAAAATAAAGATTTATTAAATCAATGAAATAAACTGTTTTTTGTAGGCATTGTATTATTTTTACATAATTAATAGGAATTTTATCAAAAAAATCTATACTTAAAATTATATATCTATTATTTGATTACATACAATGGTACAAAAATTGTGAAATTTATTCCTTAATTTTTAATTTTAACAGTGCCATGTCTAATGTACTACTAAATATAATAAGTGTTGTATTTTAGATCATTATAATTAAATACATAAAAAAAATTTATATATAAAATAATTTAATCATACTAGAGGCACTTTTAAAACAGTCTTAAAGTATAAAAAAATAATGACAAATTTTTTTTTTAAAAATGCCAAAATTAACCCATATATATATTTGATATATACACCTCTTTGTATTTCAGTGTATCTTATGGATATGTTCTTAAAAGGAAGTGAGGATGACATATCTAATAGACAATTCTAGACAAGCATGAATTACATACCAACACCTAACTTCTAACCTAAATTTTTCACTTTTCCACTTTAGCTTAGATCTATAAATAATTAAACCTCCTAACATTTATATATACAAAAATACTCATAAAAAAGATGTTGAAACAACAAATTTTGTATTACATATTATCTGGTTGCTCTGTGCTGTTGGAGACATGAGAGACTGTAATACTGAGTAAAAGTGTGAGTTTGAGGCAAATATAGATCAAATATGAACTGGAATCTGATAGAAGGATAAGATAAAATAAGTAATATGTATACAGCCTTTCTTGTATGATTGTTTATAGATGTGTGTAATGAGTGTCCAGATAATTTAGCCGGAAAATACAAGAAGTGCCTGAGTTTTCTTATCTCAAATTTTTTGTTGAGTGCTAAGAAATAAATGTTACTATTATGGTCTGAAAAGAAAAAGGAGATGAAATTCTTGTTGATACACGTGTTAACAACCTATTGTGTGAACTGCTTGTCCAATAGAATATCATGTGTTTGTGTGTGGGAGGAGAAAAGTGGGGTCGATTCTCATTGGTTTAGAATGAGTCAATGATAATTATAATTGTTATAATTATTTTATTATAATTATTTTTTTGACACTATAATTCATTTTTATTTATTTTTTTATGGACACAACACTATATTTAATTTAAATGTTTGTGATGTCACATAGACACAGTTTATTTATACTATTCTATTTAAAGAAAATCTATTGAAATGAAAATTTACTATTTACATCCAAATAAAATTTGTTTATAGACTGTTGTAATTCTGATAAATTTAATTTTTTTTACTGTTATCATTTTAAAAAAAACTATTTTGAAACCAAAATAAAAATTATGAAGAAAACTATTTCTCAGGTGTTTTTGTTTTATTTTTTCATGTGTGAACTCAATTTTACTAAATTTATCAACCTTAAAAAAAATAAATCGTCTGAATTTCTGGAATGAGGAGTGATAATTATTTACAATATTTAATGTAATATATTTTATACACTATTTACATTATTTGGACTATTGTCCTCATCTTTGTCACCATATTTGTCATAACGTTTCGGCTGATGTACACTCTGGCCTTCTTCAGGTGGTTGGAATGTCGAACTGAACCCTTTATTTTGCTTGCTGGGTTAGACTGTTCTAGTTCTACGTGTCATGTCTAATGGATGTCAGTTACCAGTTATCTCCTGTTAATTTCCCTCTCCAAGTTTTCCACTGCCTTAACCAGGTATTGAATTCACACTCTTTGGTCCTGTCACTGGATCTAACCAACGCCTTTATCCACTGTGCCATGTGTCCTATATTTTATCTTTGAGCAGATATGGATGTTCGAGGGAAATCATGGGAAATTTGTAGTTTAAAAGCAGTAAAATCAATGTTGCTAACCAGACACTCCTTCATAGCTAAGCTGGTATAGCATATCAGGCTATATGATGGTTCAGTGTAGGATACAGGTTCCATCCCTGTTGGAGGATATTTTTTATGAAATTTCTCGGACGTTCAGGCTGGTAAATGTTGTTAATACTGTTTACTATAAACAGAGCAATTACTTAAATATTTGTGTATATATAAGTAATGTATAACAATAAAATATATTAAAATAATTGTTGAACTTAGTCTATTTCATAATATTTAATGTTAAACTAACATCCTCGTCTTTGTTGCTATCACTACAATATTTCAACTTTCTTAAAAAAACAAAAACTTTGCTAGAAACAAGGAAAAGAGTATTAAACTGTTACATGATATCTGTCCTCCTGTATGGCAGTGAGTGCTGGACTATCTCCTCAAAGATGGAGAAGCAACACAAATGTGGTTCTACAGAAGGATGCTGAGAATACTATGGACCAATTTTATAAGCAACAAAGTGTTTGAGAAAATGGAAACAAAAAGGAAACTTGTTCTTAACATAAGGAAGAGACAGTTGAAGTTTCTAGGGCACATAATGAGAGAAGAGGGCTTGGAAAATCTGATACTTACAGGTGTCATATACCCTAGTCGATGAATAATTTATAATGCAATCATGCGCCGACCAGGAGATATATACATTATCACATCTATGGAGAGATACGGGCTATCTCTCCCAGACCATGACAAATGGACAATTAGTAAACAAAAATATTTTAAAGAATACTGTTCAATTATAATAATCAAACAGTCATCATTTCCCAGGTTCGCTTCGGTTTCAACACGAATACTGATCCACAATTCAAGGATGAACGATAAGGCATAATAAATTTTGGTATAAGAATTTTAATATGTACATATACACAAAATATTAAAATAAAAGAAAAATATAAGCATGAGTAAAGCATCCGACGACCAGAATCACAAGACTTATGTTGGGATACCAAAACATGCCCAAATCCAAGTGGATTCGACTGAACCCAAACGGATAAAAATATAAGTATGAATAACTACGAATGCAGAAATCAACGCATAACCAAAAAACATGGGATAGGATTTACATATTTCTATTTTGACATGTGGAAAGGTGTATGTGAGAACATAAAGTTTATGGATGCATGTGTATCTTTCTAACACGGGTCCAAAATATATAATTACTTATCTTTATATTCAGTTCTCTCATTTACTCATTGACCTTTCTTTTCTCTCTCACGTTTCCTCTTTTCTTTCTTTCTTTTTCTTAACACAAGTCCAATTTCACATACGGTCCGGCTGTAACAGGGATATACACTTTCTTCCTCTCTCTGGTTTTCTCTTTTCTTTCTTTCTTTCTTTCTTTCTTCTTTACACAGCTTGCAACAGAGATATATACTTTCTTCTCTCTGGTTTTCTCTTTTCTTTCTTCAAACGCAGACTGTATTCTCAGCGTACAAATTTCCTTGCGTCATCTATGATAAATAACTCAATTTATCTTCTTCAGTTTGGAGTTAACAAACAGAAATACATATCCTTATATTTCTTATCCGGAGTTGCTTGGGATGAATCGGAAAAGTTTCATCATTACCAAAATGAGTCTCATCTTTCCGTTCATAAGTTATCAGCGCTTCAATTTCAAGTCTTGCTCCTTCAAAGACAAGACAGCAACTGACTTCCAAGTAATTTCCTAATTCCCACGTGTCCTGCATTTTGGCGCGAATTCCAGTTCCTGCTGCTTCATGACCTTACGTCAGTCCCCTGTCTAGATTCTATCTAGACGTCTGTTGCTACGGGTAACTGGAGAGCCATGATCACCTACATCCTGAGAGGACATAGCACATAAAGAAGAAGAATGAGGAGTTATCACTTATATTCAGGCTAACATCCTGATCTTTGTTGTTATTATCACAACATTTCAACTTTTTGAAATGAAGAGTTATCACTTATATTCAGGCTAACATCCTCATCTTTGTTGTTATTATCACAACATTTCAACTTTTTGAAATGAAGAGTTACAATATAGCAACAACTGTATAAGGCTTTATTTGACTAATTCAGCTTTAGTGGTGAAAACATTTATTTTATTATAGTGGATGGTTGCAAGTGAGAGGGTAGATGGTATATACTTATTTTATTACAACAGGAGTTATCATTATGTTATTTATAGTTGGACTAACATCTTCATCTTTGTTGTTATTATCACAACATTTTTGCTTTCTGGAATGAAGAGATATCATTATTTACTTTCAGACTACAAACCTCGTCTTGACTATTGGCGTTATTTACATTCAGGCTAATATTCTCGTCTTGACTATTGGCATTATTTACTTTCAGGCTAATATTCTCGTCTTGGCTATTGGCATTATTTACTTTCAGACTAATATTCTCGTCTTGGCTATTGTCATTATTTACTTTCAGACTAATGTCTTCGTCTCTGCTATTGACATTATTTACTTTCAGACTAATGTCCTCGTCTCGGCTATTGACATTATTTACTTTCAGACTAATGTCCTTGTCTCAGCTATTGGCATTATTTACTTTCAGACTAATGTCCTCGTCTCGGCTATTGTCATTATTTACTTTCAGACTAATGTCCTCATCTTGGCTATTGGCATTATTTACTTTCAGACTAATATTCTCGTCTTGGCTATTGGCATTATTTACTTTCAGACTAATATTCTCGTCTTGGCTATTGTCATTATTTACTTTCAGACTAATGTCCTCATCTTGGCTATTGGCATTATTTACTTTCAGACTAATATTCTCGTCTTGGCTATTGTCATTATTTACTTTCAGACTAATATTCTCGTCTTGGCTATTGTCATTATTTACTTTCAGACTAATGTCTTCATCTCGGCTATTGACATTATTTACTTTCAGACTAATGTCCTTGTCTCGGCTATTGGCATTATTTACTTTCAGACTAATGTCCTCGTCTCGGCTATTGTCATTATTTACTTTCAGACTAATGTCCTCATCTTGGCTATTGGCATTATTTACTTTCAGACTAATATTCTCGTCTTGGCTATTGGCATTATTTACTTTCAGACTAATATTCTCGTCTTGGCTATTGTCATTATTTACTTTCAGACTAATGTCTTCGTCTCGGCTATTGACATTATTTACTTTCAGACTAATGTCCTCGTCTCGGCTATTGACATTATTTACTTTCAGACTAATATCCTCGTCTCGGCTATTGTCATTATTTACTTTCAGACTAATGTCCTCGTCTTGGCTATTGTCATTATTTACTTTCAGACTAATATCCTCGTCTTGGCTATTGTCATTATTTACTTTCAGACTAATATCCTCGTCTCGGCTATTGTCATTATTTACTTTCAGACTAATGTCCTCGTCTTGGCTATTGTCATTATTTACTTTCAGACTAATGTCCTCGTCTCGGCTATTGTCATTATTTACTTTCAGACTAATATCCTCGTCTCGGCTATTGTCATTATTTACTTTCAGATTAATATCCTCGTCTCGGCTATTGACATTATTTACTTTCAGACTAATGTCCTTGTCTTGGCTATTGTCATTATTTACTTTCAGACTAATATCCTTGTCTCAGCAATTGTTATTATTTACATTCAGAGTGATATCCTCATCTTTGTTGTTATTATCACAGTGCTTTGGCTTTCTGGAATGAGGAGTTATAATCATTTACATTATTTACATTCAGACTAACATTCTCATTATTGTTATTATCACAACATTTCAGCTTTCTTAAATCAGAAGTTACCATTATTTCCATCATTTACATTATTTACAGTCAAACTAACATCCTCATCATTGTTTTTTATCTCAACATTTCAGCTTTCTAAATTGAGGAGTTATCATTATTTACATTCTGACTAACATCCTCATCTTTGTTGTCCACATCTGTGCATCATATGTGATTAACATAAGCCATGATTTTAAAAGAATAGTAAAACTAAGGATGCTTAAGAAAAGAGTCTAATATTGAGCAGGACATCTGAGGAAAAGCCTTATCTAATATTTTGTGCATTATATATGACCACAGGACTCACTACTTCATTGACTTGTGACAACCTTGTGCATAACTGTTAAGAATTATATATTTGAGGTAATACGTTACTTTACGTGGCAAACTAAATTAGTTGATCACAGAGCCAGAATACTGTGGTGAATAAAAAGAAAACAGCAACCAGCGAGTAAATTGAAGCTCTCCCAGCTGGTATTCCAACCTTGAGTCGTTCCTTCTTGAGTTCTGTCTCAAAATCGCACTAACAGACTTTTCCAGCCGCCAACCATGAACGTCACTCAAAGAACCCCCCCCCCAAACTGGGAAAAATTAGTTGCTTTTATATTTGTCCATATACCCATAATCCCTTGCGTCTTCATGCGATCCCATAATTCATTGCGTCCCTGTCCCATAATGCATTGCATCTTTATCGCATAAAAATGCAATGCAAGTCCTCCCTCATTCTTTTATGTTATCTGGCCGAGGACGGATTATGGCAGAGCGGTAAGTGCAAATTTTAACACATCAGCAAATAGCTACTAATGTCAACAACTGAGCACAAATAGTTATTAATTAAAAAATTTAGTAATTAATGTATAATATTATCCATAGCTACATTTACAAGCATATCGTTTTTGATAAAAATTTTAAAAATAATGTAATGTTATGTTTGTACTTGTAAGCTTTTGCTGTGTAAGAAAAGATTATGTGAGTATATACAATGTATATTCAGCATCTGAGTGGTGTGTGTGAGTGAGAAGGTTGGTGCATGGTTTCAACTGTTGTGGATTTGTTTGGCAACTGAAATCTCACTAAAAAGGGTTAGAAAATTCTTGCTTAAATAAGTGACTGTAGGCTCCAGATCACTGCACGGGAAGAATTATTCTTCATGTGCAGACGATCTGATTGGTTGGCATTGACCAATCGGTGAGTGAGATTTGGAGAGAATTAAGAAAGCTTCTGTGATCTGTTTCTCCCAAAAGTGCACAAAACTGACTACATGAAAATAGAGCAATTACAAAATTGTTGCATTGCTGCAATTTGTAAATTGTTTATAATAACATAGTGATGATTAATTAACCAATGATTGCTTTGCATTTATGTGATTTGTATTTTTGTATATATATATGTTCATGCATAATAGATCCACACAAGTTAAAGTCTTTGAGTAGTTGGTGCCCAGAAAAAGCTACGGTTTAGGAAACACTTTTAAAAATTTGAACCACAGATAAAAAAATCTGTGGATGAAAAAAGAATTTCATCATTGGTGAAGATTCACTATCTTTGCTGCTGTTGTTGCTGGGGATGATTCATTTGAATTTGTCAACACTTGTTACTTTCAGCATGTGCTGGGAGGAAGGAAAAAACTATATAGCCACATCTTCTCTTGCATTCAACTTGGAAACAGCTACATCTCTGCTCTTTGAAAGTCAAAATTTATAATTTTCTATGGGAAATTTTTCCCAAAAGTTGCCTTGAGAAAAATAAGGTTTTATTTTTTTCTGATTGGTCAAATATTTCACATGGTGATGTTAATTTCTAACCAACAAACACCTTAATTTAAATGGTGAGTGTTGTATTGCACAATCTTTTTGGTATGTTTGCAATATTGTTTGTTATGAGGAGGGGTGGGGGAATAAAGTTTGGGCATGTTTTAATATGGTATGCATGTGGATATGTAATTGTGTTGGAAATAGCATTTCTTTCCTATAAACTGTCTGTATACAGATAGAAAATAAATTGAGCATGTACACAAAAATATAAAAGGGCATAAGACAAGGATTTGTTTTCTCGCCAGATTTATTTAACCTTTACATTGAGACAAACTTCAGATAACTAGAAGTGCAAATTGAAATCAAAAAGTTATTAACTATGTTTAAAAAAAACTCATATATTTACCTAAGTTTTAACAACATCTCTTTCAAAATAGTCACCCTGCACAGCAATATACTGGTTCCAGTATTCATGTTACTTTTAGAATCCAACCTGGAAGTTGTTTTCCTTGAGTAAAGGACATTCTGTGATTTAATTTGTATGTGATTTCAGTTGCTGCACAAAGAGTTTATCATGCTACTGAAGGTAACTCTGATCCTTGAACAATAGTGTGTTTGAATTTCATAGTTTTGTTATCATATCCTGCTATGGCAACAGAAAACAACTTTGAGTGAAATTAACAGTAAGGATACTGCTTTCAAAGGTTTTAAAATAAAATTAATCATAATATCAAAACAATTATATATATATATATATATATATATATATATATATATATATATATATATATATATGTGTGTGTGTGTGTTAAAGACAACTGCGATTAAGCTTTCTATTTTAATTTTTCTTCTGTTTGTACAAGTGTTTTCTTTTCTGGATACAAAGTGTGTAAAAACTGTATAAATGTTCTACATATGCAAGAGCTTTCGACTATTCTATATAGATAATGAATTAAGCGTGAAGTGATATTTGCATTAATGGTTGACCAACCACACAAATTTGTGTTGACAGCTTTAGACTGAATTGCTTCTTTTTGTAAGTATGGTAGCCATAATAAAAATCAGTGTTTTATTTTCTGTAAACTAATTATTTTTATAAACAACATTTTTTTAAACACAAATAGCAGCAAATTTGCTTAAAATATAGAAATAATATTTATAAAAGAATTTTTTCCCATTCTTTTTGCTTTCAATTAGCAAAAAAAAAATTGACCATGAAATTAAGTTTTATACATGTTTCATAGCTTCTTTTTGTTTTTTCTACTTGGGTGTCACATTTCCACAATGAAAATTGGAGATGCTGAGCTTAGAGTTACAAACATGTGGAGATTTATGATCAGACACACGGGAAATATGGACCTATGTAACTACAAAAAAAATGGTGTTTCAAAATGATGATTTTTTTCTATTGAGACTACAGTTATTTTAACTACATTCACTGCCTCACCTGTGCTTATTTACAAAATTATAAAAATTATTTACTTTTAACAAAGATCTATTATTTACCATTTTATAAAGAAATATATGTGAAAAGTAATTTTTTTATTCAAAAATATCTTTAAAATGACAAAATGACCAAAATATGTAAACCATCTACAATATTTTACAAGATTATAAAAATTATATACTTTTAATAAAGATCTATTCTTTACAATTTTATAAAGAAACAAATGTGAAAATGAATCTAAATATTAAACCATCTACAATACAGTACATTTTAAAACACTGACTAATTGCCAATTTTATCTGCCTTCACTCCCTTGGCAATGTTTGTGTAATATGTTGAAAATACCAAAAAGAGGCAAATGAAGCTGAAGTGAGTCCCTAGAGAATGCCAAGAATTCCCTAAAGAATGCCAAAAGAGGCTTATGATGGTGAAGAGAGTTCCTAGAGTATACCAAAATGTCCCTAAAGAATATCAAGAAGAGGCTGTAGTGAGTCCCTAGAGAATACAACGAAGTCCCTAAAGAATACCAAGAAGAGGCTTATGAAGCTGTTGTGAGTCCCTAGAGAATGCCAAGAAGTCCCTAAAAAATATCAAGAAGAGGCTTATGAAGCTGAAGCCTAACCCTAACCCAGAACCTAGAGAATGTGAAAAAGTCCCTAAAGCATACTAATGTTATAAAATAAAATAAGACATATCTCGGCTGATTTGCAGGCAAATAAACTAACTAAAGAGCAAGAGCCCCGTCACAAAATGACCATTATGGTTGTTTGCGCATAGGCCCAACGCATGAGTTCCACTTGAAAAATAAAATATTTTAAAGTGTTTCTATTTTTTGACCAATAAAAATGCTTCCCTCCTAATTATACTAGCAGTGTTTTTCGAGCCTGTTAAGCCATAAAAAACACCATAAAAGGGATCACACAGGGAAGTACAACAGCAGTCAACAGGAGGCCAGGGAAGAGATCTGTGACGGTCAGATTGGGCAGTCAGCAGGAGGAGCGCCACGCCAACCAGTGAGAACTACTATGAGAGATCAAACCAGATCTGCAGCCGGCTTATGAACTATACCACAAGGTAGCTGTCCCAAACCCACACGTTCCTATTGAAATAAATCACATAAATCTATTTCTGCTGTTGTCATATTTCTTTCTTGCAACTATATGCTTGCCTATAACACTAAGAAGAGGCTTGTGAAGCTATAGTGATTCCCTAGAGAATATCAAGAATTCCCTAAAGAATATCAGGGAGAGGCTTATGATGCTGTAGTGAGTTCCTAGAGAATGCCAAGAAGTCCCTAAAGAATGCCAAAAAGAGGCTTATAGTGAAGAGAGTCCCTAGTGTATACTAAGAAGTCCCTAAAGAATACCAAGAAGAGGCTTATGATGCTGAGGTGAGTCCCTTGAAAATACCAAGAAGTCCCTAAAGCATACTAAGAAGAGGCTTGTGAAGCTATAGTGATTCCCTAGATAATACCAAGAAATCCCCAAAGAAAAATACCCAGAAGAGGCTTTTGATGCTAGAGTGAGTCCCTAGAGAATACCAAGAGGTTTATGAAGTGGTAGTGAGTCCTTCGAGTATACCAAGAAGTCCCTAAAGAATATCAAGAAGAGGCCTTATGATGCTGAATTGAATCAGTAGAGAATGCCAAGAGGTCCGTAAAGAATACCAAGAAGAGGCTTATGTTGTTGAAGTTAGTCCCTAGAGAATTCAAAGAAGTCCCTGAAAGATAACCAGAAGAGGCTTATGAAGCAGTAGTGAGTTTCTAGTGTATACCAAGAATTCCCTAAAGAATGCCAAAAAGAGGCTTATGAAGGTGAAGAGTCCCTAGAGTATACCAAGAAGTCCCTAAAGCATACCAAGAAGAGGCTTATGATGCTGAGGTGAGTCCCTAGAAAATACCAAGAAGTCCCTAAAGAATACCAAGAAGAGGCTTATGAAGCTGTTGTGAGTCCCTAGAGAATGCCAAGAAGTCCCTAAAAAATATCCAGAAGAGGCTTATGAAGCTGTTGTGAGTCCCCAGAGAATGCGAAAAAGTCCCTAAAGCATAGTAAGAAGAGGCTTGTGAAGCTACAGTGATTCCCTAGATAATACCAAGAAATCCCTAAAGAATACCAAGAAGAGGCTTATGATGCTAAATTGAGTCAGATAAAAATACCAAGAAGTCCCTAATGAATAACAAGAAGAGGCTTATGAAGCTGAAGTGGGTCACTAGAGAATACCAAGAAGTCCCTGAAGAATACCAAGAAGATGGTTATGAAGCTGTACTGACCCTAGAGAATGTGAAAATGTCCCTAAAGAATACCAAGAAGAGGCTTATGAAGGTGTAGTGAGTCCCTAGAGAATACCAAGAAGTCCCTAAAGAATATCATGAAGTTGTTTATGATGCTGAAGTGTGTCCCTAGAGAATACCAAGAAGTCCCTAAAGAATACCAAGAAGTTGCTTATGAAGTTGAAGTGAGTCCCTAGAGTATACAAAGAATTCCCTAAAGAATACCAAGGGGCTCATGAAGTTATAGTGATTCCCTAGAGAATACCAAGATGTCCTTAATGAATTCCAAGAGGCTTTTGATGCTGGAGCGAGTCCCTAGAGAATGCCAAAAAGTCCCTAAATAATATCATGAAGAGGCTTATGAAGCTGTAGTGAGTCCCTTTAAAATGTGAAATATTAAAATAAAGTATATAAACAGAAATAAAAGAATGAAAATTAAATTAAATTTAATTTAAAACCCTTATTTCTCTCTCTCTCTCTCTCTCTCTCTCTCTCTCTCTCTCTCTAAACTTCTCTTTCTATACTACTCTTAACCTATAATAAGGCAACCCTGAAATAAAAAGTGGAGGTAGGAGAAAAGACTGAACCTGACGAAAACACTGGAAGTTTTCAGGAGCAGAGCTTGTTTATTTGTGACTGAAAAATACCAAAAATCAGGGAGACTCTATATACAACTTCCGTTATAAAAAAAATGAAAAAGTAAGGAATGCCAGAAAATAAAATAATTTGGCAATCAAAAAAATTGACACAAAGAAACTTTTTGTTGATTAGCCAAAACCAAAGCTGAGCCTTTTCAAAAGGATATCAATCCTGATACCTCAGGGCTACCAGCAGATGGGACTTGAACACAGACGAAATCAGAACAACCCCAGGAGAGGTGAAGCAAAAGAACGCAGCCACAAGTGACATGTGATGAGTCTCTAGAGAATATCAAGAAATCACTAAAAAATACCAAGCAGTGAAGAGGTCATTTGCTACTGACATTTCCACCCTGTTAAGAGCTGAAAAGAACACAGTAGAATAACACTGACATAATTTCTCACATTACTACTAACCCTACCATAGTTTTACTTCAAACTACCAACACAGACATTTCTTCAGGCTGCTATCAATATCTGCTTTCTTAATGAACTTTTTGCTATGCCAAATACCAAATGACTCAATCTTTATTCTAAAGAAAATAAATAAAAATATATTATTTATTTTTAACTCTTGAGTCAGTTCATTTTATTCCCAAAGTTTCTGATAAAATAATTATCCTACACCTATCCACACTGAAAATTTTGGATGCAAACCCATATGCCGCAAAACTTTATTAGACTAAGTCAGCTTTACCACTAAAAATGTTAATTTTATTGTAATGGTTGGTTACAAGTGAGAGGAGAGATGGGATGTGCTTATTTCATTATCACAGTTTACTTTTAGTGAAAGAGAGAGTTTGAACATATGTTAGGAATCACAATATACTTATCTATCTATGTTCAATTGTTCATATATATATATATATATATATATATGTGCAATTTTTATATATATTATATATGCATAGCACTTATTGGAAAGCACTCAATATCAGTGAGAGAACTAACATATTTAGTTGGATTGATGTGAGTTTGTGATCCTGGGTTTCACACTATTTGCAATAGTCAGACATAAGTATTAGTCAGACTAAGTATATATATATATATGTATATATGTGTGTGTGTGTGTGTTCACATATATATATATGTTTATATCTATCTATCTATCTATCTATCTATCTATAGATAGATAGATCAAATATAATTTGAATCTGACAGAATGATAAGATAAAAGCAAATAAGAAATGTTTACCAATTTAACATCTTTCACTTTTAGTAAAGCTTCATTAGAGAATGAGATATGGATAAAAAGAAAGAAATTCTGGTATTTTTTACTTTTGTGTTGTTTGATTTTTATTGGTCAGTCATGTTTCACAAGCATTCAATTCTTTTAAACATAACATTAGTATAATTTGTGGCGTTTCGAATTCAAACATCACATAGATGTGTCGCCTCTCCCTGAATTCAGAACGCCACAATATTAACATCAGTCTATCTTTTGCCAAAGATTTACATATGTATGCATGACTCATACTTTTTTTTTAATTGGAATCACCCGAAGCAAGACAGTAATGCCACTAAAACAAAAGGGGCTACTGGTTGTGAAAGAATTGTGAATAGAAATATTAATAATGGGTGAAAAAAGAAAAGAGTAATCAGGGGGACAGTAGATAGAGATTGGCATTGCATTTAAATTTTTGCAGATTATAGTTGGCTGGAAAGCACGGAGTCAGAAGGGAGTTCCACAAGTGAGAAGTGTGATTACATCAAAACTTTGCAGGCTCACTTGAAACAAATCACATTGAACTCTTGGTCTCTTCATGGCCATTACAAAGAACATTCATTTTCAACATGTAAATACATGTATCTAATGTATAAATGTTATTGTCATATTTAGCTCAGTTTTCTTTGTTTTCTGCAAAGATCATTTCTTTGTGTTGTTTATAACTTTTCTCCCTGGAGTCGATCCGTCAAATCTACAAATCAACCATTCGCCCTTGCATGAAATATTGCTGCCATATATGGTCTGGAGCCCCTTCTATTTATCTCAAGGTCCTTGATAAAATCCAGAGACGGATATGCAATGTAATTGTCCTGATCTGACATCTCGTCTGCAGTCGCTCTCTCATAGACGTGTCATCGCCTCCCTCTGTCTTTTTTACAAATACTTTCACGGTAATTGCTCCAATGAGCTGCTTTTGCAGACTTCATGAATTTAAGCGTTCAACTAGGCTGGTATCTCACTCTCACCCTTTTACTGTTGAAACTGTTAAATGTAGTCGTCTCTTTTACCCCAATAGCTTCATGTCTCGCACTTCTCGTCTGTGGAACTCCCTCCCCTTTTCCTGTTTCCCTGATAGCTATAATCTCCAACTATTCAAATGTAATGTCAATCGACATCTCCAGATGCCTTAATCTATCCCCTATCCTTCTCTTCATCCTTTCCTCTATCACTCCTCTTTGCTCTTGCTCCAACTTTCTGTAACCCCTTGCGTGCTAGTGGCTTCCCACCTTGCTTGGGGTGAAACGCTTAAACGAAAATCTGTAGTGATTGGTTGCAAAACCAGGCTTGACATATGAACTCTGGTCACATTAGCTCATATGTACCAACTAATCTAGCTCAGATTAGTTTGTAAGAACAGGTTAATCTATCTCATACTAATCCAAATAAATCAGTTAATTTGGTTAACATTAGATCAACCAAATCAATTACTTTGGTTTACATTATTTGATATAAACCAGTTAATCTATCACCCATTAATACAAGTTAATCAGTTAATCTTTCTCATATTAGTCTAAATGAATTGGTTAATCTGTTTCACATTAGTCTAAATGAATCGGTTAAGGTGTGTTCCCATTAGTTGCCAACACACTAACAGTCAATACCAACAGTTTTCTACAAACCAAGAGTCAATACCAAGCTGCCAACATCAATACTGTCAGTTGCTAACAAACAATGAATAACAACCATTGCATGCAAACCAACAGTCAATACCAACAGTTGCTAACACACCAACTGTCAATACTAACAAACTAATGTTCAATACCAACAGTTGTGGACACACCAACAGTCAATATCAACAGTTGTCAACAAACAAATACTTGCAAACACAACAACAATCAATACCAACAGTTGCCAACAAACCAGTAGTCAATTCCAACAGATGTCAAAGCACCAACAATCAATACTAATAGTTGCAAACAAACTAATGGTCAATACAAACATTTGTCAATACACTAACAGTCAATACCAAAAGTTACCAACACAACAACAGTCAATACCAATGGTTGCCAACACCAACAGTTGCGACAGATCAGATTTTAATACCAACAGTTGCCAACACACCAACAATCAGTTCCAACAGTTGCCAACAGTTGTAAACAAACAACAATTAATACCAACAGTTTCCAACAAAAGAACGGTTAGCATGACAGTTGCCAACATACCAATATTTGCCAATGCATCACCATCAATACCAACAGTTGCAAACAGAACAACAGTCAACAAGTCAACAGTTTCCACCAAATCAATAATACCAAATGTTTCCAACACGCCATCAATCAATACCAACAGCTGTCAACAAACTAACACTCAATACCAACAGATGCCAGCAGTTTCCAACAGATGAAGAATCTAAACCAACAGTTGCCAACAAACAACAGACAATAGCAACAGTTGCAAACATGACAATCAATATCAACAGATATCAAAACACCAACTGTCAATACCACATACCTGATTTCAATACCAACAGTTGCCAACACACCAACAGTCAATAACAACAGTTGCCAACTTAGTGTGAGCAAATCAACTGTTCATTTTAATTTGAAGCCACACGAAACCATACAGAGTGGTCTGAAAGTCTAGTCACCCTTACATAATTTTCTATTTCAGATGACTAATATAAGCTCCTACAGTTTGGAAGAGAGGTATGGGGTGACACGACTTTTAGACCATCCTGTTTGAGCTACAGGTTACTTATTAGTCCAACTATAGTATAATAAGTATATATTACTTTTTAGTTTTAGGTTGTTTTTTTAGCCTTTGTTTTACATGAAACAATAAAAATCTTGTTTGGAAACATTAATGATATTTTTTATTTCCTGTTTTAAATTTTGTTCTACCTTTGATAACACAAAAATTAGAAATATATACAAGGAATGTACTGTCAAGATTATGTTTACATAGAGTTTTTTAGGAGTGGATTCTGCTATCAGGCATGTTCTGTGATCTAGCAGAGGCATGGTTCCAAGGGTGCCAGATTAAAGAAGTTGGACTAGTGTAGTTACTGAGTATATCTTAGTTCTGGCACAAGGCCAATGCCATGTCAAACAAACTCTGCCCCCGATCCACTGAAATGTTTGCTTTGAGCCTCTCACTAAATGCATTTTGTTTAAAACTGTTAAACAGAAATCTATAGCAGTAAGGAAAGCCGAATGAGAATGAGCTATTTTTTTATTGCAGCAAATGACACAGCATTTATTTCAATTAACCATTATTTAGAATGTGTGGGAAAGTTGTCCCGGCTTTCCAACATGAAAGGGTTAAGCTTAAAAATGCAACAAAACTGAAAAGAAAAAGCAACAACAGCTTGAAAGATTAGAGCAGACAATTCTCTCTTTTTAGGCGGAAGAATAATGACTCAAACTCCTGCTCGGTGTGTAACAATAAAAGAAGAAAATGTTTATTTACATGCACAAAAAAAGGGTAAAAAGATATATGATTATGACAGAATGTAAGGGAGAAAAAAATTCTGTTAACTTTAAAGGAAGAAAAAATGTTCATAAAAAAAAAGGCTTGCTTAAAATATTTCTCTGAGCACTTAAAAAGTTCTTTAAGCAAGCAGATTGTTGAAGGGTTAGAAGACACAGAGATTTCTTTAGGGTTCTTGTATAGGAAGAAACTGTCGGAAGATAGGAATTTTGTAGCTGAGTGAGTTTGTAATCCAGCGACAGAAATCTAGTTGCAAAGAGGCAGATCTCAATTTGTTTTTAGTAGTGGGCCAAAATTCTGTCTTTACAGCCCAGTGGGTAATTCTTTCTTGAAGCTAACTCTGAAGATGACTGGTGTTCTATTGCCAACCTGATGTTATCACAGATGGTTGTTGAATTCTCACTGCCAAATAGGTGAAGATTCTCTGTATTTATGGAGATTAAGAGGCTCAGAAATACACTACTTACATTATTCAGACTATTGTCCTCATCTTTGTCGCCATATGAAGAGGACAATAGTCTGAATAATGTAAATAGTGTACATAATACCTCATCTCAGAAATATAAACAGATACTGAAGGCTCAGAAATATCAGGGACTTTTCCCTCCAAAATTGCTATACAAATTTCCTGGCCCCTTTATTGGTTAGAAAATATATTATCTCTGATAAGAACCAAGGTTTTGGGAGCTGCTTTTTCGAAGCAAGCGTCTGACAAACTGTGAGCATTACCCCCACACTTTATGGCACCATGGACATGGATAATGGTGGTCAAATTCCTTTTTATATTTTCCAACTCTCTTGTTTGTCAGAAAATATATTCTTATCTCTGATAAGAATCAAGGCTTTGGGAGCTGGATTTGAAAGCAGGGGAAAACAGTTGGGGTGAGGATTAGAAAAGAGGCTAGAATGTGAACTTGTAAAATATTATAGTTCTCAAATAATTAAATATTCTAGTTCTCAAAAAATTAAAAGTAATAAACGATTACTTCGCTACTAAGTAGTAATTCTGAGTTCAATCCCCGGACTGGGTAGTGCAGACTTGGTGGAAATAGAGTGAGCAGTACTAATAATAAGAACAAGATGAGATATATCCCAAGACATGGGCAGTGAAATGAAAACAGTCTACCCCCGAAGATTAAATAATGGTTAAAGGTTATCCAGGTACACTTGATGAAAGCCAGAAAGCACAATGACCAAAACATGTGATAAAAACAACAAAGACGAAGACAACAGTAAATCTAGTGTATGTAAAAAGTAAAAACAGCCTTAGTAATTAAAATGAAGGATGGCCCTATAGAAAGACACTGACTCATGTTTTGCACCACATAGCAATAATAAGTTGGTGCACCAAGTAAATCAGTCTAATTCTCTGAATAGCGGCACCTTTACCTTGTGGGAGAATGAAAATTAAATAATAAATAAAATAAATAATAATTTTAAAAAATAAATAATTTCATTTTCCCATGATGCAAATTACCCCCCCCCAACAAAAAAGGGTTTCCTTCCGGTCACGTGCAAGTTTTGTGACCCGACTTCCGGAAAGGAGATCATGTAGCGTCTGGATACTTTCGAATTCTTGGATTCGGCGTGTATTGCAGCAGTCCTAAGAAAAAGGAGATTTTTAACTAAGTCATTCATTCATTCTTAGTCTTAACGTCATGTTGACTTGTGAGGCCGACCACTCTCTTACGTCCGAGTTTAGTACATACACGTCCGTCAAATAACAACTGATAGTTAATTTTCCAAACAAGATTTTATATTGTTAATTATTGTGGTCCAACGACATTATTACTATCTTCTGATACCAGACGAAATATCAACCCACTACAATCTACAAGCATAACGGCGAAAACGTGATAAAATTAAAAACAACAAAGATGAAGACAACAGTCTGAATGTATTGTAAATAAAAAGTAAAAACAATCATAGTAATTAATTAAAATGAAGGATGGCTCTAAAAAAACACTGACTCCTGTTTTGCAACACATACAGCAATAAAGTTGATGAACCAAGTGAAATCAGTCTACTAAGACTTGTTCTCTGAATAGAGTGGTGCCTTTATCTATTTTAATTTATTTTAACTGCATGTTTGTTTTTAGGTCCCTCTTGCCATTGTGCTTCTACACCCCTGGCTCTGTATGAGGCCATAAAGCGAAAATCGTTCCCACCACTAATGACTTATGAGTATGACCAACTGGTTGATTATTACAAAACAAAACTATGAATCTTGGGCCCTAAAATTGCAAGTACAGGTAAGGTAGAGTGATTACAAAAAAAATGTTCACATCTAAAATAAAAGAAATGAAAAATGTTACCTTTAAGTATTTATCATAATTTCTAATTTTTTAAATATATATATTTTTTTTTTTTAGTTAAAATTTGGAAATAAATAATTCTTAAAACTTTTTCTTTTTTTTTATGGCTACGAAATTTTGGATTTAGGTGCTAAAGCTAAATTCGTCACGTCAATTCTGTATTTTGGAAGTCACGGAGATGGATCTTTTCTTCTGTTACGGTTTGTAAAATTCAAGCTATTTGGTTCAATGATTTTCTTTATTACTTGGGATTTAATGTTTAATTAACATTTTTCTTCTTTTGACTTATTATATCGAATATGCATGCAACTTTCATTTATAAAAATTAAAAAATACAAGAATATTATTCGGAAACCGAGTGGAAAAGTGATTGAAAAAAACTAAAAATGTCTAGGACCTTATTTATTTTTTCCGCTGTCTTGAAGATTTAACTTTTTTTTTAATATTTTCAAGTTGTGATTAATTGTTTAGATTATAAGAAATAGTTGAAATTAAGAAAAAAAAATTTTAAACTCTATTTTAATGTTTTTAATTTTATTTATATTTAAATCGACCCAAGAATCTTTAATCAAAATTCTAGAGTTCGTCTCTCCCGTAAGAGAAAACAGATAAAAAATGTTTATTTGTCTTAGTTTTTATGTTGCTATTAAGAATATATCTTCCAGTTAATTTAAAAGATTATACAATTGAATACAACTAAATTTAAAAATTTTTAAGAATAGAAAAAAATCTTTCTTTGAGGTCTCCTCGCAAAATAATGTTTTTGTTTACTTTACATTTAAAAAAAACACGTTTTTTTTTTTTTTTTTAGAAAATTAGCTTTAAATTTGCAACTATTTAAAAATTATTTTGTTTTAAATAAATACAATGAATTTTTATCTCTTGTAAACTAAATTTTGATTAAAATGATAATTTATAATGAATGCACCTTTTTCTTTTTAAACGTTTTTTTTTTCTTTAATGTTGTTACCAAAAAAAAAAAAAAGGTTCGATATTATTTTTTGAGTTTTAAATAAAAATTATTTTAGGAGAAATAACTTTAACATATTCATTGATTTCTCTTTTTTTTAATTTTCTAAAATAATTATAGTATTTTTTTTTTTTTTTTTTTTTTTTTTTTTACGCATTACGTATTTTTTACTTACATATTTTACTTTTAGTTAGTTTTACTTTTAACATTTAAAAAGGCATATATCGCCATTTATTATTGTATGTTTGATATTTGGACAGTGCAATTAATAATGTCTGCTGTACTAAAATCTAATAATAATGGTCATGAAAATACGATAGATTTAAAAAAATATATATCCTGTTTATTAATAATAATTTTATTAAAAACTAGTTTCCTTCTCCGTAAAAGCATTATTATTATTTTTATGTCCGTCTTAAAAATGGGACGGTGAGCAATTGAGCATTTAATTTTAAAATGTGTTAAAGTTAAAAATAAGATAGAAAACTTAATTGGTTAAAAAAAAAAAAAAGTTTAACTCTCTCTCGACAAATAATTTTATTTTAGATAAGAAATTATAAAGCATACCTTTTCTTTTTTCTTTTTTTTTTTTAGGCATTTATTTTTAAATTTCAAAAAATTGAAAACAACTGATTTTTATTAATTAAAAATTTTAAATTAAAATCTATAGCCAGAGAATAACCTTTGCACTTTTTTTTGCATAGGAGTAAAAAAAAAAATCATGGACAAAATTAAAAAGGCATTTTATTTGTTTTTAGTTACAGAATGGATTTTATTTTTATTAAGAAACTCTTACTAATTGTGAAATTAAAGGGCCAGCCTAGCGTATGTAAATTTCAATTAATTTTTAGAATAAGTTGGGATTATATTTGCCGCGTGAGTAAAGTAGGAGTTTCTCTAGTCTTCTTAATCTTCGAATACTAAAATTGGCTCTATTAATTATACTTTCGCACCCCCGCCCCTAAAAAGTAAAACATAACCAGATAAATTTCTAAAATGAAAAACTTATTTTTAAAACTTTTTTTTTTTTTTTTTTTAAAAAGTTTAACTTCATAAAATTAATTTAAAATAACAACAATTGGACTGTTGCAATTATTAAATTTAACTTACAAACACTAGCTGAGCAAGGTTTTAAAAAAATCTTCTGTAGTGAAGTGTAAATATGTTTCTGTTGTCAAAAGTTTCCTAAATAAAAGTCAGAAAGATAATTTGAAAAAAAAAAAAAAACTGTTGATTTACTTTCTATAAAGAGTCATGTTTTTAACTAATAAAACAAATCCCATGCTTAAAGATTTAATAATTTCTCGAAATTTCATGAAAATATGTAAGTGGGTGGAAACATTAAAAAAAAAAAATCTCTTTTTAGCAAGATTTTCTAAAAAAAAAAAAAAATTTCAAAAATAATTTCATTCATTTCTGAATAAGTCCTGAAAGTTTCATTAAAATCTGACAATTATTTGCAAGAATTTCCTAATTAACATGTGTTTTCCCCGGGAAAAGCACAAAATAAAACAAACCTTTTTTTCTCTCTCTTAATGCGCTGTCGTAAAAAAAAAAAAAAAATAATAATTTCTACGTGCTAGAAAGGAGTAAAAAAATTTTTTAAAAATACTTTGGTCTTTCCTCTTCATAACAACATAAACATATTGAGACAAAAAAAAAATTGTTTTCGTTGATTTATGGACCTTTTTTCATCGTGGTATGCTGCTTTTTTTTCGTGACCCAACGGAGATACCTAAAATTTAAAATCCACAAATTATGAAACAAAAGGAAAAGGGAAAATCTTTTGATTCGTACATTTTTTTTTTTTTTTTAAATAAAAAAAAAAAGAACAAGACAAAAGACCTGTCATAGCGTGGTTGCGAAAATGTAACAGTGCCCTAAAATTAATTATTAAGTAAGAACACCATTCTTTACATTATTCGGACTATTGTCCTCATCTTTGTCACCATTTTTACAACGTTTCGGCCGTTGTACACTCCGGCCTTCTCCAGGTGGCTGGAATTTCAAACTTAACTCTTTATTTCGCTCACTGGGGTAGACTATTCTAGTTGCACGTGCCATGTTTAATGGATGTCAGTTATCAGTTACTGTTATCTCCTGTTAATTTCCCTCTGAATGTTCTCTACCGCTTTAACCGGGTATTGAACTCACACTCTTTGGGTCCTGTCACTGGATCTAACCAACGCCTTGGAGAACTTTCAGAGGGAAAATTAGCAGGAGATAACTGATAACTGACATCCATCAAACATGACATGTGGAACTAGAACAGTCTACCCCAGTGAGCGAAATAAAGGGCTCAGTTCAACATTCCAACCACCTGAAGAAGGCCGGAGTGTACAACGGCCGAAACGTGATAAATATGGCGACAAAGATGAGGACAATAGTCTGAATAATGTAAATAATGTACATAATACCTCATCTCAGAAATATAGACGAAATCTAACAGCAATTGGAACTCTGCTTCCCGATTAACAATTCCGAGCCATTATCTGTTACACCACCTGCACATCCAAGCTTACAGCATCTGGTATTCCCAAGCAGTCACCCATCCAGGTATTGACAAGACTTGACACTGCTTAATCACACTCATCAATGATAATATTATAGTAACACTTCAATTTTTTTAATTATAAAAAATCTTTTCTAAAAAAAAACAAAAAACAATTTTCCTCCCATTTCTAAGATTTAGTTTGATTTCTAAGATATCCAGAGGTCATATATGCAAATCTTCCAAAGTAGTGATTTAATATACATGACTTCTAATCATAAGAAACAAACATGTCATCAGCAAACTGCGAATCAATTGGCTTTCCGAATGGTGCATGGGGGAAAAAGAATGTTTATTAAAATGTCTGTTTCTTTTTGTTCTCACTTGTTCACTCACACATTCTCTCATACAGATAATCATATGCATAAACAGTGATTAAGTACAATGTTTCTTGAATTTTGTAACATTTCCTTGAAGTTAATATCGGTATTTTAAGCTGTTGGCAATTTTCACTAAGGTAAATGTAGAATTTTGAGGGGGGGGAAATTTTGATATAACTGCTGCTTGTCTTAGGATATTCTCCTTCACACTGAGTAACGACTGGGAGCCAATTTGCTGGTCACATGCAGCACCTGTTTATATGTAGGTGAAGAAATCGGTGATTGATTGAGGCATGACCAAAAATTTGCATGACATTCTTGTATATAAACAAGATTTCTGCATGCTTTCTTTTCCAACGTAGGATACATGCAACACACTGTCTCTTGGTTTGACGAGGTAAGTTGACATTTTCTTTGCTACACTCCACATGGTCTCATGATCATGAA
This sequence comes from Acanthosepion pharaonis, assembly GCA_903632075.3. Classification (NCBI taxonomy): domain Eukaryota; kingdom Metazoa; phylum Mollusca; class Cephalopoda; order Sepiida; family Sepiidae; genus Acanthosepion; species Acanthosepion pharaonis. Next base: position 999,828 of record CAHIKZ030000039.1, read on the forward strand.
TCAGACAGCCTGGAGCAGGTCTCTTTACCTTGCTGCTTTGTCGTAATGGGACCATCTCTGTTACTTGTGTTGGAGAGTTGTCTCCTGAGAAGTCATCAGGTGTATCCAGAGTTTCCAGGACCTCTGCATCTGTGGAAACATGGAATTCATAGAGCTGAATTATCTGATCACTTTCAGACGATAAACCATCATTGGAGTTTCATGTCAATTTATCAGAGTCTATGTAAAGGCATACCATCAACCATTATTGTTTGTGGACTTACAATGTTCGTCATGCGACCCACTTGATACCAGGAGGTACACAGGCCATGGGGAGCTCTATACATGAAGTGATTCTTACAACGATCAAGTGTTAATGTTGTACTAATTCCCTTCACTCTCAGTTGGTAACAGTGAATCATATTGGTGGGTACAATAGTGAATGATATGTTATTCTTCAGTATGATATTATGCCAGTACACTGCCTCCTTTATCAAAAAGTGCTTTCTTGCTGAAATTCTCTTTATGCTCCAATGAGATCTTTCCACTATACTGCTTCCTGCAGGAACGTATGTGCAATGGAAACAAAATTGAACTCCTCAGTCATCCAAGAAATCTTTAAAGGACTTGCTGCAAAATGTTGTCATCAGTTAGGATGATGGGCCTTGTTAAAAAAAAAAAATAGTTTCCAGCCGTTGGATGATGCTTCTTGTGTCTTGCTGAAACAAACATGTTGCCATATCACAATCAACTGGGGTCCACAGTAGATAGTTTTGTCCAACGTAATAGGTAATATCCATTTCTAAATGAGTCCAGATTCCAGTCACACTTAAGTTGCCTTGTGGCCAATGACTTGAGACTGGGTCAATCGACTGGCATTCTTTACATTTTGTGACCACTGCTCTGATGGCCACCTTGGATACGTAGGGTGAACTTATCTCGGCATTCACCTGACGCCAAGATGTCCACTTTGGCAATGTATGACACTTATCTAGTCTGGAGAAATAAAGTGTATATAACTTGTGCTGGCTCGACCTACCTGTTGATCATATCATACCCTCGTTGCAGTACTCTTGTGTACTTGTCTGCTTCACTCTGACTTGATGTCACTTAAGAAGTTATGGTGATCAATAACTTCTACTCTTGGACTAGCATTTCAGGAGTACTCAAAGGCCTCCAGATCAGCATCTCACTTGCTGCTTTAGTTCTTATTCTGGTTTTGCCAGTGAGCATGTCTGATACCCACCGGTGCACATATGCAGAGTCCATGAAGAGATGCAGCCCCATTGCACCCCACTATAGTACAAAATTGATATGTTGTGTGTCATTCACAGGTCACAGTCAACACGTATCCTCTACAATGCTTCCTTTAACCTCCACTGAAATCCCCATGGCAAGAGAACTTGCATCAACCCACATGTGATAAGGGTGTCCGTTTGCACACCACTTTCCGTGTGCAGGGTCATTCTAGTGTATTCTTGCCACTGTGTCCTCAAACATGTTCTTAAGGGGGAGCATCTGTCATTACATCATCCCAACCAGATGTGATCAACACTTCTGCATTTAACAAATGATGCAGCAACATGGATCCAACCACACGCAGAGAAGTAACACACCAGCTTTCCACATCATGAGATGTATCATGTCATTACCTCAGGAACTGATGCAATGTTATTTCCACACCTCCAATTAAGAGAGTTATTGACATGCAGACCCAGAACACGAATGCCATCCTGTAACTGCTCTGGATCCTTGCAGGTCAAACCAAACGCAGCCTAGTGCTCTGTCATGCTGTCTACTGAAGTCATGCTCTTGTCAAAATAAATATCAATAAATGATGAGGTTGCTCGTCAGACTGACTCATTTTTTGTTAGTGTGGCGTCCACAATGGCTTTCATTGTGGCTGGTACAACATTCAACCTGTAACCCATTTGTGTCAGGCAATGTATTCACCCTTTGAGGATCACAGTTTAAAAGAGCTATGCATTTGTAGGTAGCCCTGCCATAGGTCAAGGATAGTGACATTAAGCCCTTTTTGGTGCCATTCTTTCAGTTTCTGTGCACGTATAATGGCATTGGCTGTGTATGCGTCTATGCACTCATTTAGATCCCAATAGTCTAATACTGTCTGCACTTTTATTTTTCTGCATCACTGCTATCAATGGAATTAGACCTCTTTGGAGACCAAATTCCTTTTCAGGAGAAGGCTGCAACCAATTTTTGTCTGCAGCTCACTGTTTTATTCTTCATTGACACCTTTTGGTATTGGGTACTCATGCATCCTGTTCCATAAATTCCCCAGTGTTTGACGTTTTCTATAATGCGACTCATATCTTCTTGTTTGGGTCAAATTCAGCACAGAAATCGGGTTCTTCTGTTGAAATGGCAGCACAATGAGCTATCCCATACTTAGGAAACTACATTGCCACACTTGGAGTCCACCCAGCTCTTTAATAGTCAAACACAAGCAACAGGTCAACACACAATAGCTCTCCATCCACTACATCAAGTGTGATGTTTCCAATGCCACTGCATTTGAGGGTGTTACCATTTATGGTAAGTACTTCCACCTCTTTCTCCTGCAAGTATTGACAGGTTGACTTACTTGCAAGTGATTGTGAGCAGCCAGTGTCCACCAGTACCATTCACTTGATTCCATTCATATGAAGGTTTAAGACAGTACCTTATTCACAACTTGCTTGTGAAAGAGACTAGCACTGACATCTTGCCCCTTTCCTCTTTTTCCCAGCAATGTAGCCTAACCCGCAACACCAGAAGCAATGCATGGTTGCACATATCTTTCATGACTGATGAGCTTGTGCATCTTCTTGTTGAGCCAGGCAATCCTTCAAAAAAGTAATTCCACCCAGAGCATCACATACCCTCCTGACATTTAACAGTTGGAAGTTTATCAGCTGCCACACCGGCTGGTGAGATGCTAGCTGTAGCCATTTCCTTGGTAACAGTCTGATCCTTCATTATAGCTCAAGCTTGTTCAAACAGTAGTCATGTCTTCCAGGATGGAAGATATGCAGTAGTTGCTTGACATGTGTTGGCAATCCTGCTATGAATGCACATGCCAGTCCTTGCTTGGATATCTCACCAAATAGTCCTGCTAGCTTTTTCATATCAGTTAGAAACATGTTGACAGACTTGTCCAAGCCCAGTTTCCCCTCCATGAACTGCTCATAGGCTAGGAAATGATCCAATGCAATGCGCAGGTCTAGTTTTATCTGTTTGGCATCTGCTTTCTGCTCTGGTAGATAGTAATTGCCCTGCTAGTCAATCTCAAGACAAGAACACGTTCTACCTTCTTGATTCCACACAGATTGCAAACAAGTTCCACTTTTTCTATCCACTTGCTAATTGCTTGTCTCATCACTGGGCCATCAAATTTAGGTATCATCTTTACATCAAACGTCCTATCTGTTATGATGCTGAAATAACTCGTAGAATTTTGAGGAGATAAACTTCGATACAGCAGCTGCTCATCTCACAAAATTCTCCTTCACACTGGGTGACAATGTGGAAGTCAGTGATTGACCAAAAATTTGCATGACATTCTCATATATGAATAAGTCATACATGTGACATACTATTGCTTGGTTTGACGAGGTAAGTTGCCATTTTCTTTGCTACAGAAGATTGTATGTCTAAACATCTTTTACTTCAGAAACAGGAAATGTCAATTATAATTCTTCTTTTACAAATATTTTTGTATCTGTCTATATTTCTGAGATGAGGTATTATGTACACTATTTACATTATTCGGACTATTGTCCTCATCTTTGCCGCCATATTTATTACAACGGCCAAAACGTAATAAATATGGTGACAAAGATGAGGACAGTAGTCCAAATAATGTAAATAGTGTAAATATGTTTGTCTACTCAAATGAATGAATTCGAAATAAATCGTATCCAGCGATGTGTATTAATTACACTATCATCAATGAAAATATTATACCAAGCCTTCAATTTGTTTTAATTACTGTATATACTTGTGCATCATGCAACTTTTGAAAACCTAATTTGACTACAGTAAATGGATATAGTTTGGTCAATGGTGTAACCAGGGTCAGCAGTACATATATTAATTTTATATCTTGTGCATGATGTGACCTCCTTAAAATTAGGTCTTCAAACGTTGCATGATGTGTGAGTATATACAGTATACAAGGAATCTTTCCACCAAAGAAAAAAAAATAATGCAGCTTTAATTAATAAAAAAAAAAAAAGATACCTTAATTCTTTTAGTAGTGTGGCCCACCTTATGACGTACTATACCTCATGCGACCCACAGTTTGAAAAAAGTTGCCTATGCCTTTCATAGATATTAAGTTGTGTCCCTACACATCTCTTGGTGAAGCATAAAAAAAATGTCTGTCAGTTTCCAGCTGTTAACTCCAGATTATAAAGGAAAATTATCTGAGCATATTGTGTATGATCGAAATTAGTACACCTTGCTACCATACCTGTTGATTGCGTATGTAACAATGACTCTGCAAATAAAAATGAGAGTTCTGAGTTAAGTATATAGACTGGTCCATCTACACGTGTCACCTTCTCTTTGTGAACCTACTTTTGAAATCACTGAACTGGTTAGCGCAACTGAAACAAATGATTTATTAACAGTTATGGATAACGACGCTTGCTTATTCATTTATTGAAAATCAAGCTGTAACTGTTGAATTTGTGTGATATGAATCTTTTGGGGACACCTTACATAAATTAGTGACTATCTTACACGTTAACACTTTGTGCTTTGGTAATTGTAATATTATGTGGCTTGAGATATTTGTATTCATTTTTATTAATAGCTATTGTACCATGTATTTTTTTTATTATTTATTGATTTATTTTTTATTGATTTATTTTTTTTTTTTGCAGGGAGTGCTTAATTATTGATGTATATATTTACATATATACTATTACTAAGGGGTTATTGAGGGAGGAGATTGCCTGTTTATATGTAAATTCATCTACTTTCCTTTGGTGTAAGCAAATTCCAGTCATATATGATACATATATTTACTCCCACCTTCCATCTGGTTGTTTATTATAATCACTGTTGGAGTTGTATAAAGCTTGTGCTTGTATCTTCATGGCAATAACAACTAATGAATCCTAGTTTGAGTATTAAACCTCTGATTCTGCTAGGTATGTTTTTCCTTTCCTGTATATGTCCTGACAACTTGTACCACATATTGTGATTTCTAAGAATGTAAGCAATAAGAAATTTTTAAAGAAAATAGAAACAAAAGGGAAACTCATACTTAGAATAAGGTTGAAATTTCTGGGAGACATATAAGGAAAGAAAGGTTAGAAAATTTGACACTCACAAGGCATATTGAATGCAAGAGGGTTTGATTTTTTTTTTTTTTTTTTTTTTTTTTATGACATATCGACCTCAATGGGTTATTTAATGCCGACAAGATTTTTAGGATATGTTCATATGAATAGAATATGTATTTTTTGTGAGAAATCAGTTTGTAGATTAGGTTTCATTGACATATTTTTAGAAAGAGGATTTTTATGGAGAGTCAAATGTATTGCTGGTAATATCATTTTTTTTTTTCTTTAAAAAGGTATTGCTGGTATTTTTTCTTTAAAAAGGTATTGCTGGTATTTTTTCTTTAAAAAGGTATTGCTGGTATTTTTTTCTTTAAAAAGGTATTGCTGGTATTTTTTCTTTAAAAAGGTATTGCTGGTATTTTTACTATAAAAAATCTATTTTTATACTTTCATAGTGTTTTGAGTCCAGTTTGGGAGTTAACTATTTGGCCCATAGCTGGGACCCTAACAGGTGCTACCACTCTTAGGTCGGGGTGGATCTAGGAACAAGAGCAATTAGGAGGTGGTTCCATGCTCCTAAAAACCTCCTGACCAGAGACCTTGCCATACCCAAGATGTAAAGACAAGAGGGACAGAGAATAACCTACCCAACAAACTTGAGTAAATGGATAATAATGGAAGTGGTAGTAAAGAGACAAATGTGGGTAAGTTCTACAAAGGTTAGAAAGTTGTAGAGAACCATGACCATTCAAATCCTGAAGGGACATGACACCTTAGAAGAAAAAGAAGACATCTTCACTTGTTGAACTCAGTGAGATTCACCAAAATCGTTACTTGTGTCCTTTGAAATCCCCCATCCCCTAATAGTTCTAGTGAAATTTTTAAGTTTAGTAAATAGGTGAAATGTTAATGAGACTCTAAAAAGAGATCTGTAGTTGGTATTGGGATTACAATTTGTGGTGAACAATTACGTAGAAGCAAGCGAGTTAGAGTGGCTTGCATCTGGTGCAAAGAAAAATAAGTTCCTTACCTCAATACACAACACATAACAACGGCATTTCGTTCCTTGAAAATAGCATGGATCTCCCCTCCTCACATTGGATTATTCCAAAAGTGTATATTCTGTAACAGTGGCTTTTGTACAGCTTAGCGTGGTTCAACCACGTTGTGTGCTGATTGGTCGGACTGAAGGATGTAATTTGCTTGGGTAACTGAGGAAAAAAGTGAAGAATGCTAACTGGTCAGTCAGCTGTGATGTTGGTATGATAAAAGAGGGCTGAAGCAGTGAGAAGAGAGGATTTTTACACTAGTGACGTGTGTAGGAATTCAAGAACGGTGGAAAAATGAAGTATTTGGTGTTGTACGAGCGACGTCAGAGGAACACCAGCTGATTTACTCTACACAATTCTAAGTAAACTGCAGGAAGGATGCTGGACAAAGTATGCATGAGAAAGAGAAAAAAATGCTTCCTCATCAATAGATCAAATGTGCAAAATATGGCAGATACCCAAGGGGTGGAGAAAATTGACTGACTTCTAAATCAAAGAGCGGGAGGTTGGGGAAAAGAACATGGGAGAAATGGTGTGTGCCAGTTTGTTTCTGTGTAATTTCTTTTTGTTAAACATATTAACTTTCTTGCACAGATTCTTTTTATTTATTTTATAAATGCTATGTCCTTTTCAATCATGGCTCGCCACAAATTTCTTTTCTTTATTATCTGTTAGAAAATGGTGGCATGGTTTCCCTTGATCTTCTCTACACTTTTGAATTCAGAAAGTTGTGCTTCTCTAACACTGGTTGACACCCAAAGCTTGAGAACCTGGTCTACCCTACTATTTAATCAATAACTAGGTTTATTTATGGGCACGTGGGTGAATGGTGAAAACGTTCACTTTCTAACCATGAGGCCTGGGTTTGAATCTCACCATGGTCGATTTGTCAAGAAGGAGACTTCTTGATGTTATCGATCCAGAAGGGGGGATCTCAGCATGTAGCACCTTTGGAAAGTGCCTGAGAATCATACCACAGGTTTGTGAGTGAAATTGGATAGACATTACTGTAGAGGTAAAGAAAAAACTGTCAACTGATTGTAGCAACAGCAATAGATTTTTTGTTTCTCGGCCACAACACTTGTAGCCAAATCGCAGTTCACACGATAGTCCGATGTAACAGTCCAACACACACCGTAGAGACGACAAAATGGGCTCACAAATCCAACCTTCACTTCTTGCCAACAACAACGCGTGTTCGTCCCACGGCTCAAAAAAATCATCTCCTTTTATAAGCGAAAAACAATGACTTCTGTTCACCGAGAGAATTTTCTGATTGGTCATGCCATTCAGGGGAGGGAAGAACATTAGCATAGCTTCTAGTCATTGATGTAGATTTTTGCTGACTACTTTTTGGTAATTTTTCTTCGGTAGATCGCACACAAAACACAAACTTTTTTTTTTTCAGGGTACCTGATCTCTTTCACTTGGGGGCTGTCAACAGCTGTGCTAGCATGAAGTCACAAGTCATCGTGACTGAGAGTTTGTTTGTGTATGCTGGCCTTGTTCAGATTGTTGATCACACTAGATAACACACTCTCTCCCAGAAACTATAACTAAGGTCTGCTCAGCATAGTTGCAGTATAAACCACAGATGGGTTTTGTGGGGGTTGAACAAACACAAATGTACCTGAGCAGGTGTCTGCAATAGGGATTGCTAGCCACCATAGTATCCTCAAATACAATTGGCCAGCTATTATTATTATTATTATTATTGGGTTTATTTATATCTATTTTTTAATATAAAACACAATGTGACTTTATGCATTTATTGGTCATGCAGCCTGATCTCACCTATTTATTATGAGGCATTCTGTACTTGAAATTAATCAACAAATGAACTTCGTTTTAAGAAGTGGGCCAAGGTTGATATTACATTGCATAGCTTTTTATTTCTTTTGTAAAATTAGCTTTCTTTGGATATTTTTAATAATTTAAAAATCTTTTTTACATTTAGTAATAGAATTAACTAGCAGTATAACCTATCTTTGACTGGGTCTTTCATGAATGGGAATTTTTGCCGTTCAATTGAAGCAGTTTAAGTTTAAAGTCAGTCCACCTGAAAATCAATATTAGTAACAACATTTGGGTGCAACTGAGGCACATCCCCCAAATGTGGGGTTAACAATTTGAACACGGGTGGCCCTGAAATGGGAACTGTATAATAATAATAATAATAATAATATTATTGTAATAATTTAAACTATTTATTTTTATTAAAGTTTTTATGAAAGATATATATCCAAGAACAGATAGTAAATAGTAAGACGTTTCCGAAAGTTATATTGAACAGGAAGTAGTGGAGAGCCATTGTTGCCAACAATTTGAACTCAAAACTGGCACTGAAGAATTATCTATCAGACAAAAAAATTTCATTGAAATCTGATGAAAACTGTGAAAATGCATAAACAACATCCGTTCACACACACACACACACACAATTTTGAGATTTACAGATATAGATTGTATAGATAAAAATCTGAGATTACTCATGCAGATAATATAACCAAATCATTAACAAACTGCTGAAGTATAGCATTTCTTTTCTTTATTTCTTTAATCCACTTTTTTCATTTTTGTCTTTTTTACATTTTTCTTTTCTTTTTTTACATTTCTTCTTTTTCTTTCTTCTTTTTCATTTTTTTTCTCTCTCTCTCTTCTTTTTCATTTTTTTTCTCTCTCTCTCTTCTTTTTCATCTTTTTTCTCTCTCTCTCTTCTTTTTCATCTTTTTTCTCTCTCTCTCTCTTCTTTTTCATCTTTTTTTCTCTCTCTCTCTCTTCTTTTTCATCTTTTTTTCTCTCTCTCTCTCTTCTTTTTCATCTTTTTTTCTCTCTCTTCTTTTTCATCTTTTTTTCTCTCTCTTCTTCTTTTCATCTTTTTTCTCTCTCTCTCTTCTTTTTTTTTTTTTCTCTCTCTTCTTTTTCATCTTTTTTTCTCTTCTTTTTTCATCTTTTTTTTCTCTCTTCTTTTCATCTTTTTTTTTCTCTCTTCTTTTTCATCTTTTTTTCTCTCTTCTTTTTCATCTTTTTTTTCTCTCTCTTTTTTTTCATTTTTTTCTCTCTCTTCTTTTCATCTTTTTTTCTCTTCTTTTTCATCTTTTTTTCTCTCTCTTCTTTTTCATCTTTTTTTCTCTCTCTTCTTTTTCATCTTTTTTTCTCTCTCTCTTCTTTTTCATCTTTTTTTCTCTCTCTCTTCTTTTTCATCTTTTTTTTCTCTCTCTCTCTTCTTTTTCATCTTTTTTTTCTCTCTCTCTCTTCTTTTTCATCTTTTTTTTTTTCTCTCTCTCTTCTTTTTCATCTTTTTTTTCTCTCTCTCTCTTCTTTTTCATCTTTTTTCTCTCTCTCTCTTTCTTCTTTTTCATCTTTTTTTCTCTCTCTCTCTCTTTCTTCTTTTTCATCTTTTTTTCTCTCTCTCTCTCTCTTCTTTTTCATCTTTTCTCTTTCATATTTACTTTTTGACTGTAGAGGTGGAACAGTATTTATAGTTGTATGTGAAGACAGACTTTTTATTTACTATCAATCCAGAACAGTCTTTTTTTTTTATTTTTATTTTATCATTTATAGTTGTTAGCATAATAAAAACACAATAAAATGTTTAAGAAATAAACAAAAAAGTTAAATTATTAAGGTTTTTAAAAATATATAAATACGAAATAAAATTAATTAAATCTTACTATAATTTTTTACAGATTACAACTTAAATATTTTCATTAAATCTCTTTCAATAGTTTTTCATGGAAATATCAATTAATTTTCTTTCTCAGTGACTTATCACAATTTAATCTAAATACGTTGCTTTGTGCATTCTTTTTCTCTATAAAGAATATCATTAGCGCATTACTGCTATTCACAGTGAAAAATGTTTTTAAAGTCTTTATCAACAAATTTTAATTTACAATTACCTGCCTCTTGTTGTGACTAATTTTTTTAGTGTTTGTTTATCATTTACATTCTTCCTTGTATTTTTGTTTGTTGTTCATTCAACAGAATATTAACTCTTTATCGGTCATTCAATGCCAAAATTTAATTTTCTTGGGAGTTTTGATGTAATAAAAATAAGATATGTTATTCTGCTTTCACAATTGAATACATGGTAGATGATACCAACCTTTTATGCATATACATGCTTGTGTGGACATAATTACTAGAGTCAGGGATATATGTAATTTATGTTGTTGAAGTTATATTTTGGAATACAGTTTGATTTTTTTTTTTTTTTTTTTTTAAGAAATTGTCAGATATTATATGGATTAATGTCATGGAAGCGTTCTTTCATGTTGGTTGTTTGAATGGTTTTGTATGGCAGCAATATCAACTATAGTGGCTTATTTAATGCCGGAAGCTAAATATTTTGAACACAATTTTATGGCTTCAACTGGATATATTCTGAACGCAATTATATACTTTCAACTACAAGTAAAATGTATTGTTGGTCATCTATATAATAAATGCGAATGTCAGTGTGTCACACTTTTTCAACTTTACTCCTAGAAGCTGTAGCCCAACATATACCATTTTAGAATCAGGCCAACTATGTGAGTAAATTAAAAACATTCCAGGCCAGATCTGGACCCACTATCCTGAAATTTTTGATTCCCAAATTTTCATTATTGCAATAGTTTCTGGTGATGAATTTATTTTTATTTTTATTTTATTTTATTTTTTTTTTCTGACAAATTTTTTTTGTACAATAACAATTTTTATAATTTTGAGAATAATCAAAAGTAATTGTGAATGTAACCTATGAAATAAAAATAATTGTGGGGAAAGTAAGGACCTATGTGCATCAAACTGTCTTTATGTTAAGTTTGTGGCAGAAGAATTATCATTGAGCTTTTAAAAGGTAAAATTATATATTAACGCAATACTTAAATGTTGTGATCAATTTTGAGTTCTGTAGTTTATTGTTGCCTATCACATCTATTCTTTCATACCTATTGTGATGAATGCACAATCAAGCACCTTCCACAGGAACTAGCTTAAATACTCCCTAATTTTACTATAAATATGTAATGTTGGTAATTTTCTTTATATGAAAATGTATTGTTGGTAATTTTACTATAATAATGTACTTTTATAGTGTTTTGTTTGGGGGCTCACTATTTGCCCAAAGCTGCCACCATGTGTCAGGGTGCAACTGGGAACAACGGCAATTAAGAGGTAATTCCACATAACCTCAAAACCTCCCGTTTTCTGATTGGATGCCTTTCTGCCAAATGCAATTTGTTATACCCAGAACTATCCTTGTATTTTTAATTCAGTTGATGATAGGTAGAAAACATGATATAAATGTTGTTTGTTAATTGTTCAAGTTCTTTAACCAAAAACCACTTTGTTTACTAAAGTAAAATTAATTTTGTTTATATTTCTGAGATGAGGTATTGTAATTATTTATACTATTTATGTAATTTGGACTATTGTCAGGTGATGTATATTGGAATTTTGAACCAAAACCTTTTAGTCCACGAGAGTAGATTGTTCTAATTACATGTGCTATGTCTCTTTTGGATATCTCAGTGGATAAAAGTATTGGTTGAAGTAATCCAAAGATGTGATCTGACTCAGAGTTGCGAGTTCAATACCTAACCACAGCAGAGGAAACAAACTTGGAGAGTTGAGTTACTAAAGGGAATTTACTGAAACTGTGGATGAAATAAAAGCCTCAGTTCAAAATTCTAACATATATCACCTCAGGAAGGTCAGAGTGTACAACAGCTGAAATGTGAATATGGCAATAAAGATGAGGACAACAGTCCGAACAATGTAAATAGTGAAAAAAAAAAACAAACCTAGTTTTACTTCCAATTAGCTCAAACTCATACAAATATCTAAATCTAAACCTTCATTTTTCATTTGAGTTTCATTCACAAGTTTAAAAAGAATTTTTAAAAATCACTTTTCTATTGTTAAACCTACTCACCCAGAACGAATACCTATTGATAGAATAATTATAAAAAACGTATTTTAAAAACACATGTGAATACCATATAATAATAATAGTAATGTCAGAAGATGAATTTTTTTACATCTGTCTACCTATATAAAATTCTGTGACTTCTGTTTGTCTATCACACCCTCTAAAATAACCATGCATTGACTGATCAAAACCAAATTTTTGGAAGAAGTGCAAACAGTTAAGGGGATACAAAGTACTGTTAATTTTACTAGTGTAACTTCGTACAATAGAATTTTCATTAATTTCTTTAGAAAAATTAAGTTTTATTATCTAACATACAAAATACTACCACCATTTTAAAAACAATTTAATGATTAAAATAACAAATACTTATTTAATAAAAATGCAATATTGTTTTTAAATATCTTTAAGTTTTTATATATACAAAAAGCTAGTTTCCATTTTGCCCTGCGTTTGCGAGAATTATAAACAAATCACAAGGATAAATGCTTCAAAAAGTTGGAATTTGACTCCAGAAAGGAATATCTCTGCATGGCCAGTTGAATGTTGCATGCTCAAGAGTTAGAAATTGTTTATTCTTCACTGTTAAAAAGGAAAAAAGAAAAATTTTCTTAAATATTGTTTAACATGAAGTCCTGTAAAATTAAAGAGATTATTCTAACTGCGAAGTAGGGTTTTTGTCAAAGTATTTCCCCAAACAAACCAACTTATTCAAATTTCATCAATTGCTTAGTGAAATTGAACGAAACATAGTTTGTAAATCTTGGCAAAAATTTAGTGATAACTTCAACAGTATTAAATATCGTGAGGCTTTCAACACTCCAACACATGTTGCAAATAAATTTTAGTGCCTGATTACATCGTGATCATCATCTTCTCTTCTTATTCCCTTTCTCCCCTTTGGTGGTGGTGATGGAGATAGCTGTGAAGGACCAGCCTACTCCTGAAGAGCCAGGAGCAGGAGGGCACAGCTGGACTAGTCAGGTCCTTCTGATAGCATGTTACAGATCCTCTTCGTGTGGACAGTTGAACTTGATAGTCTCAGTCCTCCCTCGGATGGTCCTATACCAAGGAGGCTGATTTGCAGCAATGGTTTCCCAGGGCTCGGCATCAATGTTAGCCTGTGTCAGGGATGTTTCAAATGATTGGTTCCCTGTACTGCTCCAGCAAGTGTCTCACTCCTTCTATCCTCTACCTTTACAAGAGCCAAATCAGGCCCAAAATGGAGTACTGCTGCCATATATGGGCAGGAGCTGCCATCTTTACTTTCCAGTCTTGATAGAGTCTAAAGGCATCATCACATACTTATAGGTGGCAGAATTATTTTCCACCATTACAAGATTAAATTTTGAAAGACTTTCGCTGCTCTATCTCTATTTCCATGGTAACTGTTCAGCTAAACAACATTCCTTAATTTTACCAGTTCTAACCTTCACAGATAAAACCCACCATGCCACACTCATTGTATCAAGCCACTCTCATTTCCTTTGTATTCCCTTGTTGATCCTTGAAGAATCATTTTGGATCTCTGCATAGCCTCTTGCCACTGGCCAATTCTTCACACATGATGATATGTGGGAGTCGAATGAGGTGCATTTTGGACACAGCTGAGTCGATGTTGAAGGATGGTAGCCACAATACTGGGGAGAGATGTCAGAGTGAAGACCTTGATGTTGGTGATATGGTCCTCCCAACTGATGGTGTTACTACAACCCTTGGGATCATGTGATTACAAGAGTGAAATTCTTTTTTTTTTTTTTTATATTTATTTATTTTTATCATTTTTAATAATTTTCACCTAAGCAAGGTGATAACACCACTAGGAAGCAGGGGTTACAGGAAGTGAAAAAGAATGAGTAGAAGTGAGGAAATGGACAATAAAAGAACAGGGTTCAGAAGGAAAGAAAGAACAGGAGTAGGAATATAGAACAAATCTTGTATGCTTTCCTTCACTAAACTACACAACTACCTAATTTTTAATGATTTATTTATTAAAGAAGCCTGAGGGTTGATGAGGGATCAAGGATTCCATGAAGGGGCTGGCAGTGTGAAAATTTTGGTAATCCATGAATTAAGAAAATCCCCAAATTTCTTTTGAGTGTGTGTGATCATACTTATTATAAAACCCAGGTTGTTTGTGTGTGTGTACGTACGTTTATATATTGGATCAGATTTCCTACACTTTTCAACCGATTTCAACAAAACTTCACAGGACTACGTAAAATTACCTTGTGGTGGTTCTGACAGCGCCAAAAATTGGAAAAACACAATTGTTTTTGCACAAAATCAATTTGAAAACACGAGTCATCACAAGAATGAAAGAGGGACAACTCGTATCAAGTTATACTTATTATAAAACCCAGGTTGTTTGTGTGTGTGTGTGTTCATTTATATAGGGGATCGTATTTCCTACATTTTTCAACCGATTTCAACAAAACTTCACTTTTTTTTTGGCAGGTAGTGTTTCTTATTGTCTTGCACACTTTTTTCTTTTTTTTTACATTCAGAATGCTTTAAAAATTCCATTTACAAGACAATTGTTTATAATAAAATTCTATTCAATTGGTAGACTCATAACGATTGAAAAAAATGTTTTTGTTTGGGTTTGACCAATTCGTAAAAAAACAAACAAAAAAAAAACTAATTAAAACATGCGTGTCCAACAACCTTAAACAATAATCTTTGTCAATTTTATTTTTCAGTCTTTATGATGGTCGATACTTGATCTATCTCTTACTGTTACATCCCTGGGCAACGCCGGGCTCTACTGCTAGTATATAATATACATTAAAGGTTAATGGTCAGAGTTGAATTGGACCAGAAAACAGTAGTACTAAAAAGTGCTCAATACACATATGAAAAAATAAAGAATAATATGTTGAGCATTTAACTTTAAAAATTAGGAGATCAGTTGAATCCACTACCTTGGATTCAACCTTACTGTATTTTCAGATGATTTTTATCAATTGACCTCACAACACTTTATTTAAAAAAAAAAAATAAATAACAAAACAAAAAGAAACCATGAACACTATATTATTCTTATATTATTGAGGATACTGAGAGGTTGAAACCAAGGTAGCAAAATCAATTTTTAAGGCTTATATGAGTAAAAAAACAGGAAACAAGGAATAAGTCGTATCAAATTAATGGTATAGCATGGCGATACAAGTTACCAAAAATCATCAGTAAAAATAAAAAAAACTTTACTTGGCCTGATAATTGATATGGTATTTTGCAATGGACAATAATAGGTTAATACTTCAAAATTAATCCACTCGATTGTCCGAGAGACACATTCTCTTGTAGATTAAAGCATTGGTTTAAACATATCCGGTTCTCTGGTAGTTGTGATTTCAATCCCTAAAAAGTCATATACTTGATTCAGTTGAAGAAACAGACAAGCAACACAAAGGTGAATATGCATGACTGGTAGTGTTAACTGATAGGAGTTATCTCCCCTGATCATGGAAAGCAGAATAAGAATAATCAACCCCTGTAGATTGAATGAAGGGGTTCAGTTCAAAATTCTTATTTGTTGAGTACAACAGATAGCTGAAAAAGTCTGGAATCTTGTTAGTATCACAACCAGAGTCTGAACGACAGGAAATATAATAAATGTATAGTGATCTGAAATGATTGGACTATTATGTATAATTGTTGATTATAAGCACAAAACTATACAAATTCAGTGATGAAAAGTTTTATTTATGTTTAAACGAGCTTAAAAGCCACCCTATCAGGGGGCATTTAAGTTAGCAGAGGGTTCATGATTGGTTCTTCATTACAATATGTATGAAGAGTAGATGCAATAGGCAACAATAAACTACAAAAGAACTCAAAATTAATCACTGCATTTAAGTAATGCATTCATATTTAAGCTTACCTTTTAAAAGTTCAATGATAATTCTTCTGCCTCCACTTAAAGACAATTTGATGAAGGTAGGTCCTTACTTTCCGTACAAACAATTATTTTTATTTCATGAGTGACTTTCACAATTACTTTTGATTATTTCCAAGTTATAAAAATTGTTATCATACAAAAAAAAATTGTCGCAAAGGATCACGGAAAACAACTGCAGTAATGAAAATTTTGGAATCCAAAATTTCAGGATCATGGGTCCAGATCCGGCTTTGAATGTTTTTAATTTTTCTCACAGAGTTGACCTGATTCCACTATGATATATGTGGGGCTACAGCTTCTAGGAGTAAAGTTGAAAAAGTGTGACACACTGACATTCGCATTTATTATATAGATGTAATGCTGCTGCTGCTGCTACTACTACTACTACTACTACTACTGAACTTTACCAGGAAGTATTTTTTTTTCTCTTAGCCAATCTCTGATTTCAGTTATTGACACTTATACTACAAGATTCAAACTGACAAGTTGTGATACAATTTCAAACAGTTTGTGATAATGCTTGACCTTTGGAATAACTTTGTTATACTTGCTTGAATTTTAGCAAGCTCACTAGTCAAAGCAGATATTAAATTATATTGGAAAGAAACCACTTGTATTGCACACCTGAAAATGTCTAGATTTCAGCATGAATAACCCATAGAGATGTTGATATGCCACTAAACCAACCAAGCTATATATGGTGGCTTTTCAAATTCAAACAGTAGTTTTGGTCTTGATTTAAGTCAAGGTTGTTTTTTTGCTGTTGCTATAGCAGGATGTGACGACACAACTGTGAAATTTAAATATACTGTTATTTGACAATTGGAGTCAACTGCAATGGTAGGAGAAATGCTTTTGTTGGTGAATCATGTTGCCTAAAGAGTGTTTAAGATTAAGGAGTCTGAGGAAATTTCACGAAGATTTAATAAAAGGGGTGATTACCAATTGGAATAAGGATTTCTCAGATGGGTTTTTCTCCAAAAGAAGAATATCATAATGTTTGTTTGAAACTCAAAGTTGTCCAATGATATGAAATAAGGAACTCTCTTCCTTTGTTAAATCTCTCTGCATTCTATAGTCAAGTAAAATACAGACTATTAACTGTTAAAACAGTTGTACTTTTCTATTACTACCACTACCTTTATTGGCAATTGCACTATTTGGGTATATGAGAATCACCAGGTAATTGAGAACAAATTATAAAGAAAATCACAAATAGTGAATTAAAAAAAAATTAGATTTGTATGTTTATTTAAAATTTGTGCACTCTGTCATGCTGAATAATTTTTCTCACCAGAATTTATCTTACATATTTATAAGTCTACCATCCATCCATTCAATACTGCTGTCAAATCTGGTCTGGTGCTTATGCTTGTTTAGCGGCATATCAACATCTCTATGGGTTATTTAATGCCAAAAGCTAAATATTTTGATTGGTTTGGTTGGTTGTCTTTGTTTAGCGGCATATCAACACCTTTATGGGTTATTTAATGCCAAAAGTTAAATATTTTGATTGGTTTGGTTGGTTGTCTTTGTTTAGCGGCATATCAACACCTCTATGGGTTATTTAATGCCAAATACTAAATATTTTGAACATCATTTTATGGCTTCAACTACAGATAAAATAGGTATTGTCAGGCATATTGCTATAAAATAGGTATTGTCTGTAATTTTTTTATTTCAAAATTTATTGCTGGTATTTTTGCTATAAAAATATATTTTTATACTTTCATGGTGTTTTGTTTTTGTTTGGGGTTCATTATTTTTCCATAGCTGAGACCCTAACAGGTGCTACAACCCAGGGTCAGGGTGTACCTGGGAACAACAGCAATTAAGGTGTTTCCACACTCCTCAAAACCTCCAATCTCTTGATCAGAGGCCTTACTGCTGGATGTAGTTTCTCATACCTAGGACTACCTTGATAAGATGTACAGGCTTTGTTTGCTCAAAGCCATTTTTAATCATTACTATAAAAATTTACAATAAAAATCTGTTTTTGATTTTTGTGTGGAGGTTCACTGTTTTCCCATAGCTGAAACCCTAACAAGTGCTACCACCTAGGGTGGACCTGGGAACAACAGCAGTTAAGAGTTGATTCCATGCTCCTCAAAACCTCCAATGTCCTTCCTGATCAGAGGTCTTGCTGCCAGATGTAGTTTATTGTCATACCCAGGACTAGCTTGAAAAAAGAAATTGGTTTGTAAGGTTATTATCAATTAGTTATATTCTTTTTCATATTACATCAAAGATGTCATTGTTTTATCAATTTATTTTTTGTAAAACTATGATTTGTATTAAAAATGAACTTAGAAGAATCAGAAAAAATACTTGTCTGATTTTCTGCTAAAATAAAGATTCAGACTTCTTTGATTTGGTTTCAAACTCTAGTTAGGTTTTTATCTGTTCTGTTTAATGAGTTAGTTTATAAACAGTAACATTGCAATTAAAACTGGTTAAGAATCACTCTTCTTTTATGTGCTGTGTCCCTTCAGGGCGTAGGCGATCACGGCCCTCCACTTCCTTCTATTCCTTGTAGCTCTCAATATGTTCTGTCCTTTTGCTACGTTTCCCAAACCCTGTTCCATCATTCACTTGCTTGTATGTCACATGTTGCCTTCCCTTGTCTCTCTTTCTCTGTATCCACTCTGTGAGTATCAGATTCTCCATGCCTTCCTTTCTCATTACGTGTCCCAGAAATTTCAGCTGCCTCTTCTTGATGTTAAGTATAAGCTTCCTCTTTGTTTGCATCCTCTGCAAAATCTCGTCGTTGCTCACATATTTGGTCCATGGTATCTTTAATATCCTTTTGTAGAACCATACCTCCGTTGCCACGAGTCTCTTCTTCATTAATTAGACCATCCGACATTCCCTGCCGTAAAGATGGACAGATATAACATCACAGTTCAGTAGTCTTTTCTTTGTTACCAACAAAATCCTCCTGTCCCATAATACTCTGCCTAGCTTTTGGAATGCGTCTTTGGCCATCCCAATATGTCTTTGGATCTCAGCGTTGCACTTATCATCCTCTGTCAGAACACTTCCCAGATATTTAAATTTCTGCACCTGCTTGATTTTAGTGTCCCCGACCTGTAAATCGCATTTTGGGCTCATCTTTTTACTGATGACCATGCACTCTGTCTTGTAGTCTATGCTTAGTCCCTTTTTCTCCCTCTCCTTTGCTAACTTCTCTAAGTGGTTTTGTAATTTCCTTCCCATGTCTGCTATCAAAGAACTCTAATGGCATACCTGCAAATTGATGGCAGGATATTCAAACCGTATTAAAGCGTGGGAGTTGCCTGATCATCAAGCAACATATCAGAGAACTGTAACATGTTAACAAAATAAGTGCCTCATATTAGTAGTAAAAATGCTCAAAGGAAACATAAAGTCTTTGTTGAGTTTAACATTTAGAATGTCAGGAATATGGACAATTGGAACTGGGCATTTTCAAGCATGTTTTAGTTCAGTGTCTGTCTATATTTCTGAGATGAGGTATTATGTACACTATTTACATTATTCAGACTATTGTCCTCATCTTGTCACCATATTTATTACAACGTTTCGGCCATTGTACGCTCTGGCCTTCTTCAGGTGGTTGGAATGTCAAACTACCAGTCTACCCCAGTGAGCAAAATAAAGGGTTCAGTTCGACATTCCAACCACCTGAAGAAGGCCTGAGTGTACAACAGCCAAAACATTGTAATAAATATAGCAACAAAGATGAGGACAATAGTCTGAATAATGTAAATAGTGTATGTTTGAGTTTGTGGATTTTTTATTCCCAATTTTATTTTCTGTACTAATTTTCTTTTCTTTTTCTTTTTTTTTTACACAGCAAAAATTTGTGATGACGACCTTGAAACTGGTCAAATACATTTATCCTTGTGAAAAACTTGCAGCTGGTAATAGGTCAACATCTGGTTACCTTGCTGATGATCAACAAAGGGAAAACGTCTTGAAATTGGCACTCATTGTGAATATAGGAATCTTTTTATGAGGCAACAGGTAAACCATTTTTTAAATTCCCTGCATCACTTTGCATCTGTTTTTCTTGAACCCATCCATCAGATTGCATATCAAGATTCCTTGAGATATTTAAAATAATTATTGGAAATAATTCATAAGATGTTTAGTCATCTTGGATCTTTTAGTTTTTTATTAGTGCCGTTGTTTCTTTGAAATTAGTTTGAAATTCATTTCTGCTTCAGAAAATTCACTTTGGAATCTGTGAACTTAAATAGGAAATTTCTTAGATATAACTAAAGTGCTTCACACCTACTGAAAATGTGAATCAATCAACTGACATTGTGATTTATTGAGACACCACCTCTAGTTAGCTGGCTGTTGACTTCTTCCACCTTTTGCTAGGTCTTATTTTTTATCCTACAAGGTTGCTAACAATCTGCTTCACTTGCAAGAACTTATAGGGTTTAGTCACTGACCCTCCAACAGTAGCAAACAAACTTACCCTTGCAAATACTCATATTGTGTCTGCATATATATATATATATATATATATATATATATATATATATATATTTATTAAAGACATTTTTTTATGTTTAACGTTGTTATTTTATAGATACAAGTATTTAAGCAAATGCTCTGTTTATGATAAACAGTATTAAATAACATTTACCGGCCTGAATGTCAGAAATTTTCATAGAAAATATTCGTTCTTTGACAGGATTCGAACCTGCATCCTATCTGGAACCGTCATATCGCTGTGACGTGCCTTACCTCTAGGCTACAAAGAACCGTTCGGTAGACAAGGTTGAATTTACTGCTTATAAACTCCAATCTTCCATGAATCTCGTACATTCATAACTGCTCTGGCGTATCGAATGTAAACAAATGACGTCATATATTAGTCGGACCTTGTCCATTTCTTAATATATGACGTCATTTTTCTACTGAACGGTTCTTTTTTGTAGCCTAGAGGTAAGGCACGTCAGCGTATATGACGGTTCCATATAGGATGCAGGTTCGAATCCTGTCAAAGAACGAATATTTTCTATGAAAATTTCTCGGACATTCAGGCCGGTAAATGTTATTTAATACTGTTTATCATAAACAGAGCATTTGCTTAAATACTTGTATCTATAAAATAACAACGTTAAACATAAAAAAAATGTCTTTAATAAATAAATTGTCGGACCTTGTCCATTTCTTAATATATATATATATATATATATATAACTTGCGAGTTAATGGTGAAAGAGGGTTTCATTCTTTAATATTCAATTGCAGCCAAAAGTTTTGTAACTGGTAGACAGAAACATGGATTTAAATTCCTTCCCATTCCTTCTAGAGTCTATTGATGGTGATGATAGGGAAGAGACATATCTATGAACGTAAAAGATCTCGTTAATTTCTTCTGAGGTTTTAACTTAGTATAAGTCATGATGCCTTCTGGGTTAATGAAATTACAGACCCTTCTTTGGATTTTGTTCAGAATCTTGAAAATATATTGCCAAAGCATTAAACCAGATATGGCAGCAATATTCAATGCACGGATTTATGGTAGATGTATATAATGTGCAAGATGGATTCTATCAAGGGACTGTTTTAAACTTTCAGCTTTCTAAAGAATACAAGGATGTAGTCAACAGAATATTGCCTAGAACACAAAAACCATATGGTTCTTGAAAATGACTGAGTTGGTTGAAAGTACTTGAACAAACATGAACTTCAGACAGTTTATCCACAATTTCCATCCCAATGTACAACATCTTATTCAAAAATTGGAATTGTAAAATAAAATGATTAAACAGACATGTTTAGGGTTGGATTTAATCAAACTTGTTTTGTTGAATACTTGCTGCCTACACACACACACACACACACACACACACACACACACACACACACACACACATATATATATATATATATATATATATATATATATATATATATATATATATATATATATATATACACACACACACACTTATGTACCACCCTTCTTTACTGTTATGGTAGTAGTGGGAGGCACAGCAACATACAATATAGACTCAAATTCTTTTACCAATGATCCTTTCCTGATTGATCAAACATGGCTGGGCTAAATGGAATCAATTAATGAACAAACATGGTAGGTGACAAACAACAGGAAGCATAGATCTAGCAATAGCAAATAACCATTTTATTACTGAAATATACAAATGTGGATTAAATAAATTGGGGTATATTAAACAATGAAAGATGGGGTAAAAGAAAACAATGAAACAAAAATAAATATTACGGGACAAAACAATGGGGAGGGGAACTTATCTTTTCAGAAAGGTAAATATTATATTGACAAACAACCTTGTGCCAAACTTGTATGAAATTACAAATGACAAAAAAGGCAAAATGAGCAAAGATAAAATAGGCAATAGAAACAAAGGACTTATCTGTTATTTGAAAAAGTCTTTCTTTTTCTTTTTCTCTTCTTTTCCTTTTAGTGTCTCTTATATGTTTCTCTTTTCTTTCATATTTCTTTTTATCTTTTCTCCCCTTCCTAGGTAGAAAGTTTATCTGTGAAATGGATTTCTTTTTAGTTTCCTTTCTTTCTTTTTCTTTTTTGTCTTGTCCAGGGGTTGAGTGAAGAATAAGTTGAATCTTTCTTTTCCTTGGCTCTCAGGATAATGTATCTTTCTTTGTTTCATTGTATCTGCTTCTTTTTGCATGCCAGAGTTTGATTTCTTTGAATCAACACTTTACTGCTTTTCAGCTCAGAAACCATAATAGATTTCTATCACTTCTGCACATCCAAATTTAAAGCAGATCATAGCAAGTTTAGCTGGACGTCCATTCAGTTTGAATTCTGAAGAGGGACTGACTTGATGGCAGTCTTTATTTTCGTGCCTTGATTTTGGCACTTGACCCATGACTTCCAAATATGGATTTTTACATGTGTGGGCAAAAAAAGGTTACTGACCCTTTTCCTTTTTCTGTCATATCTTGGAGAGTTCAAGGTTGCTTCAATGTCTGGATATCACGTGACCAATAAGAAGAAAGTGTACTTTTCATAGGATACATAATCTTTGCTTGGATGCATGCAAGTTTGATCAAGAACCATTAATTGTCACTTTCACTTTATTTCTTTTTCATTTTCACACTTTCTGAAAGTACTGGTCCTCATTTGGAGTACTTCTAAAATATAAACTTTACTGTTGATTTTAGAATAAAATTAGATGAGGGTTTGAAACACACACACACACACACACACACACACACACACACACACACACACACACACACATATATATATATATATATATATATATATATATAATTTATCACTTCGGTGATGGATGTTACCTTCAGTATCCCAAATTCAGAGTTTTGTTGACACACCCTCCCAAATTACTCCATCCACTCATCATTTAATTTTTAGTTGCACATTGAAACACACCAGTTCTTGTACAATCACTGAAGTTAAGCAACATTAAGTTATTACCTATATGGGTGACTGCATGGGAAAACCAGGTGCTTGCTTGGATGTGCAGGTGGTGCAATGGATAAAGTCTTGGAATTAGAAATCTGAGAGTCAGGTTCCAATTACAGTTATATTCACTTATAATCCAACTAGCTATAGGTTAATTTGTAGAATTTGTAGCAGTAAATCATTACCCCCCACACACCAAATTCTAATGATCTAAAAATATTTTCTGTCTTTAAATAACCTGCAAAAAGTTGATGAGACATTAAAAAAAAAACAAATAATTAATCATTTTTAGTTGATATGAATCAAACTGAAATTAGTCAGTTAATTATTGTATTGTAAACAGCAAAACTAGGTAACCTTGCTGGTATAATTTTGTCCCACTTTGGCTATCCTGGGAGTGTATGAAAAGGAAGTCATGTGAAATTAAAAATAAGTTTCGAGCATTTTTGAAATGTCAAGTGATGTCAGTTTAGTCTAGTGAATTCTGAATTCTGCCTAATTTCATTTGTTTGGTTATTAAAGAACATTATCTAAAAAATTATAGAAAAAAAAAGTTTCAAATTATTAGTATGAATATGTTAACAAGTGGTGTAACTATTAGATTTACCTTATTAGGTGATGGCAAATATTTACCCTACTCCTAAGGGTACAGAACAGTATAACACAAAATACTGTTTTAAGTTATTGGACACACTGAAACTGAGGTACATGATATTCTTGGTTGACTAATACTCCAACAATTATATGACAAACTGTTGTAAAATTCCTCATATCAGTTCAGTGGATTAAATAATGATTATTTGCTAGTGTGTTTCATGTTTTAAAATTATCTCCTGGGTGGATTTATTTTGAAGTTGATTTGCATAATTTATAAGCCATGATATGACGAGCTCTCCAAAAGTTGAGGGAATAAGTCTCTCTCTCTCTTTTTTTTTTTTTTTTTTCATTGTCTAATTCACTGAAATTTGGAATAGTACTTTGTACATTAATTTTTAGTTTCCTATAGTACATAATACCACACTTCATCCTCAGAACAATCATTGTGTAGACAAAACACACAATTTTTTTTTTTTTTTGGTTTTGTAAACAACTCATTTACAAGTGACTGTATTTGACTAAATCTGACATTAGTTTTGCTTAATCATCTTAATTAAGAAAAATATACAATTAAACAAAAACAGTTACTAAATATGTTATTTTATTCCTTATTCAAGAATTCTGCTAGTTTGGTTGAAATGTCTTTCTTTTCTATTTACTATGCCAAAGCACAAACAATTTAAGTAACTTGAGTAATAATTCTTGTACAGACATTAAGCAACCTGTGTACTGGTCAAAATCCTAAGTTGCTTATAAAATGAATATTGTGTAATTTACTACATTAACTGATAATACTTATTGTTATTTGTACGTTCAGAAGTTTCATTTTTCTTTTTTTCTTTCTATGACTATTAATTTTAAGTAGCATCAGTTGTAAAATAATCCAAGTACCGTGATCAAAAGCAATAAAATTGACTTAAAAAAAAAATTAATAATGACAATCTTAGTTCATCAAATTTATTCAAAGAACAAAGAAACAACTGAAATTTCTGGGTCGCATAAAGAGGAAAGAATGCTTGGAGAATTTGACACTCATGGGACATATTGAACAGAAGAAAAAAGGGGGGGTGAGCAACTTACTTAATAAGTGGATGGATAGCTGAACAAGTGTAGCCCTAAGTTGATCATGGTCAACAGCAACCAATAATGTAATCCACTCCTCTGGGTTGGTCTTCAAATTCCTTCAGACTACTATAGTTACCATCTAGCTGACTCCTCACTTGTTAATGTGTTGCTGGTTTGTCACTGGTATTGTGATGATGAGCATGGTTCCACTCAATCTAAGTGGCATTCATCTCCTTCATGATCATTCACACCTCTGCTACATTGTGTTTTTGATCTCAGAGGGCAAGAAGATTACTGTTAAAGTAAAAGGAAGTGAATAATAGGTTCATGGCTAGGAGCTACACAAAAAAGAATTTTTTGGAATATAGAATTAACTCTGGTTAAAAATGTAACAATGATTTGGTTTATATATGATCTGTTGTATACAGCGGTTATAACCTTTCCCACTTGTTGTTATAACCAAATGACATTGGATCCCTTTTTGGGGTTTACAGCTTATGTTAGTAGTAATTTAAATTTCCAAGTGATGGTTTTAAGAGCCAGCACAAGGTCTTGGTCAGGAGGTCTCAGCAAATGATGTGGATACCAGTAGCAGTCATGTGGGGTCTCCAAGTTGTCCAAACCTCCAGCTTATATGGAGTCCTGCATCCAGTAGGGGTGAGATTGACCAGAGTCTTGGTTCAGTTATCTTCCATTCTTAGTATCAACCTTTTTCTAAAATTCCATATTCTCAAAATATGTTTACTCAAGTGATTTTCCAAATCTGGGGTCTGTCCAGTCCCTTTTTGAGAGTGGTCAGAAGAATCAAGCCGCCCCTTAACTCCAACTCCCTTCCTGTTTCATCTCACTCCATATAGGCAGTGCTAATTTCTCCCTCTCTTCCTTCTCCTACTTTCTCAGCA
Organism: Acanthosepion pharaonis; assembly: GCA_903632075.3. NCBI lineage: Eukaryota > Metazoa > Mollusca > Cephalopoda > Sepiida > Sepiidae > Acanthosepion > Acanthosepion pharaonis. The sequence continues at coordinate 1,025,970 of CAHIKZ030000039.1, forward strand.
TCTAACCTCAGCATGATCCAAGGGCCAGGACACTGTCACTGTGATGATTCCAAACTCAGAATGCATAGGCAAAAAGGAGATTTCCAGTCATTAATCTTTCTTCATCAGCTTGTCATACACAGAGATTTCTTAATCGACCAGACCACTCAGCCAGCCACCTATGGTTGCTCCAGGGCTATTAATTAATTTTTCTTTATCACTTGTATCTGAATTGATGTCAGTTATAAAATTTTTGACAAATGTCCTAGAAATTAAAATAAACAAAACTGTCAGATTAATCTTTATCTTTCTAGGGAGATGCTTTTCTTCTGGGTGGCTGATTCAAACCAGATATTTTTTTGACTCTTTGTCAAGAACAATCATTAAATGTTATTTCGATGATCACCTGGGTTTCTTTATCAACAACATATGTTTTTCTATTTTCAATCTTCATGGATACATTGTCTCTTTCTTATCAGCAGGAAGTAAGGAAGGATGGGTAGTCTTGGTTTTGCTCAATTTTACTGAATTCGGTCTAAGTTAAATTTGGATTCATTTCTCCTTGGAACTGTTCAGGAGCTTATTTATTATTTTGAAACATGATTTTTCAACATGTCCTTTTTAATTTTCTTCTCATCTTTTCAATCCCTCTTCTGCAAATTTCAACAATTATCATCCAGTTAGTAGACTCATTCCTCTTCAATTTTTTTTTTTCTTTTTTTGTTTGATTAACCCCCTGAGGTCCCAGTATCACACAAGCAGAATGGAATGGTAAAGGTGTCAAAAGTTACTTAGAGCAACAATGAACAGGAAGATGAGGAGAGCCATGATCAACCATGTCCTGAAGATTAACTCCAAAAAAAAAAAAAATTAGTGATAGTAAGTCTGCCACATCAAAGTAATTCAGACAACAAAGAAACAGCTGAAATTTCTGGGACACATAAGGAGAAAAGAAGGTATGTTGAATTTGAAACTCACAGGACATATCGAAGAGAAGCAAAAGGAAAAAGTGAGTAACCTACTTAATGAGTGAGTGGATGGATAGCAAAAAAGGGATGGTAAAAGTGTCAAAAGTTACTTAGAGCTACAATGAACAAGAAGATGAGGAAAGTCATGATCGACCATGTCCTGAAAGGATATAGTATATAAAATTTTCAGTTATATGGAACCATTAAAAAAAAAATGCTAATGGAAAATGCTATTGCTCAAAATCCTAAGTTTATATAAAAAAAAAAAAAAAATGTGTAATGATAGTTTGGGTTTAAAAGACATTAACCCTAGAAAACTAACCATCAATTAAAGTTACACCACTACTAACCATTGGTATATCATACCCGATTATGAAAATATCAAAAAAAAATATTAAATATAAATCTTTATTTGAAATATTTTACATGCAGGCACTTCAAACTTTGTACTTTAAGTTAACATTAATAGTAACTGAAAAACATATTATTTGGTTTAGAAAATCAGGTATTGAAAATTGTAATTAAAAATAGGAAAATTTGCACTGAGTCCCATATACCAATGGTTAGTGTTCTAGGGTTAAGTTTTCAAACACTAATCTTATTGTTTTTTTTTCTTTTGAAACTTGCTCCTCAAAACCTTCATGAATCTCATATCACAAGGCAATAAATTCTTATGTGGAATTTTAAGTATGAAGTGTACAAAAGCGTTGCCTGTCTCTTGACAATGTTTTAATGTTGGGAATATATTATTACTATTGTGGCTAATATCTATTTTTGTTATTTTTGATCACTCATAGTTTAGCTTTCCTATTCATAAATTTTCCTACTCCTAAATTTAAGCAAGCTTTCATTATTGGTGTAAAGAAAGCTGCCTCAGTATCCACTTGATCTTTCAAATGAGTTGACAGTTAAGACACAAGTGTAAACACTGTATGAAAAAAAGAAAATTATTCTATTTCAAAAACCAATAATATTTGTTAAATTAATTAATATTTACTGGGCTCTGTCACATATTGACTGTAACCTTTGCAGAAAGGTAAGATCCATTCCCAATCAAAGGACTACTTATCAAGTAGGGGGCATACAAACTCAAATATAAATTACTAATATTTGGAAAAAATAAATATTAAACTGATTTGACATTAAATAATCCTGTTGATGCTCCCACATTTTTAAAAAAGATGCCTTGGATAAAAGCAGCAGAATTAGCCAGCTGACTTGTGGTTCCAGCCATCTCCAGCTCCAGCCAGACATCCTCACACCAGCAGCAACAATATATGATAAACTGTCCTTTTGAGGACTACACTTTTCAACGGCTACAAAACTATCCTTTTGAGGACTACACTTTTCAACGGCTACAAAACTATCCTTTTGAGGATTGCACTTTTCAACAGCTGCAAAACTGTCCTTCTTGGGATAATGCTCTTCTCACCCTCTTCATGAACATGCAGAGGTATTTTTTGCCTAGTGCACTGTAACCTTATTTTTGTCTATGTATTTTCTTTAATGAAAATAAACTTGGTAATATATTTTTTTTACTCAGTTTTCATTTTGTTTGTTTGCTGTCTTCTGTCATTTGATATCTGTTTTCAAGCCAATATACCACTCACAACAACCCAATATTTGTCAGATAGACAAGAGACATCAATTATTGTGTAATCAAAGTTCATTTTGAATGACAAGAATTAATATGAAAAACAACCTGCTTTAAGTTTGCAAAAGTAATTTATTATTTTTCCTGTCCAGCTTTTTTTTTCTTCCCATTCAAACTAGAAAAAACACTTTTAAGCTGCAATATGTTTTAAAATGTTTTATTACAGAAAAATGTTGATTTCAATTGTGGTGGGAATGACTGAAGAACATTTCCCCCCTCCCCTTTTATAAGCAGAAGTCAACAAATACATGAAAATAACTATAAAAAAATTATTGAAATATTAAAAGAAAAAAAAAAAATTTCTGTTATGTATGCAAACTATGTGTAAATTATATATATGTAAATGTTTGCATGTATCTTGTTTGTATTTATTGACCCTATAGAAAGGATTGGGGAGACAAATATGAGTGCCTTCATCCATTAGATTGGTGATGGGGGGGTGATTTCAATTGTGGTGGGACTGACTGCAGAACATTCCCCCCCTCTCCTTTTATAGGCAGAAGTCCACAAATACATGCTGAGATATTTTTCTTAGCCAATAAAATAGGCTGATTTACTGTTTGACAAGAATCGGTTCAGATCTACTGTTTTAGGCAGTTTGGGCTGACTTGTCGAACTCTCTGTTTTTGGGCATAGCATTGTCTGGGTTCCTTTCTGCCCAAAGTCAGAGAGGAACCCAGACGATGCTATGCCGAAGGGCAGCCATGTCGGGGGTGGGGTAGACAAGCCCAACTCCATGTATGTGGGGTCTACAGGGAATTTTTGCCCAAGCATACAGGCTCAGATTCACCCCATGTAAAAAAACAGCATTGTGCTACATCCTGCCTTGTGGGGAGGACAAGGTAAATGACCTCTGCCTTGTCTAGAAGATAGACCACTTGTTCGAACTTGCTTTTGTGTGTCAACACAAATTCATGATTTGTGAACTTTTGCCTTCTTACCTGTTAATTTTCCTTGCATATATTTTTTGTTTGCTTGCTTATTTGATATGATTTCCTTTTTCTTTCTATTGCAAACTTTAATTCTGTTTGTTGGACAGTTATTTATTTTTGCATTTGATCATGACTACTCACTCCATAAAAAAAGATTTTATTCTTTAATTCAAGATTGTATTTGCTTGCTGATAAATCCAGCATATAATATATATAATAAGTGTGTCACTAACAGGAAGATAAAACCCTGTTTTCTCCAACAACTTTGACCCTCTCAGTCTCTCTTATATGTGAATATGTATACACTGATTTCAATTCTCAGAATTAGGTTTCTGTCGTCAGGGTCTGGGGCATCTTAACCTGCCAATTATTTGCAATTTTATAATGAAACCAGTAATAGAATTTGTAGTTTCACTATTTTAAGTCAGTTTACTTTATTCTTTCTCCTCCTTCTACAAGTAACAGACATGAGTATTATGTTTCTTTTCTATTTTCTGCATAATCAGATATTTTTTTGAAAAAGTGACTTCAGTATGCAATTTTTTTTATATCTTTTGTGAATATTATTATTTTTAAGTTTTTTTTTTTTTTAATTCTAAACTTGAATTTAAATACATTAGAAAATTTCAATTCTCAGAATTTTTTATCTTTTATGAATATTATTATTATTTTTTTAAATTCTTTTTTAAAATTCTAAACTTGAATTTAAATACACTAGAAAATTTCAATTCTCAGAATTTTTTATCTTTTGTGAATATTATTATTTTTTTTTTTAAATTCTTTTTTAAAATTCTAAACTTGAATTTAAATACATTAGAAAATTTCAATTATTGGAATTAGGTTTCTGTATTCAGGATCAGGGGCATCTTAACTGGCCAATTATTTGCAATTTTATAATGAAACCAGTAAAAGAATTTGTAGTTTCACTATTTTAAGTCAGTTTGCTTTATTCTTTCTTCTCTTACAAGTAACGGACATGTGTATTATGTTTCTTTTCTATTTTCTGCATAATCAGATATTATTTTGAAAAAGTGACTTCACTATGCAATTTTTTTTATATCTTTTGTGAATATTATTATTTTTTTTAAATAAATTAGAAAATTTATCTAACATGAATTTTTAAAAAGTTTATTTTTAATTTGTTTCTATTTTTGGAAATTTTATAAATCTTTGAATGATGCATCTGTTTCTCATATATATATATATATATACACACACACACACACACACACACACACACATCTATTGTAACTGTCTGTGTCCGTTTTCATTGAATGTGTGTGTGCATCAGGCAGATAAATACTTTTAGGCAAATAAGACTCTGAGGCAAATGTTGTCTTTCATCCACAGGTATTTTTATTCACCAAAAAAAGGTAAAACCGAAAAGGAATAAATACAAACTGAGATGGGCCAAAGTATAACAAAGAAAGCCAGGGTCTAGATAAAAATAGAGAGCATCAGGCAGTTCTTAGAAAAAGGGTATTTCAAATGTAAAGCATTGAAAATAAACAAGTGGGGGGGACAATTCAAATGTCCGTGTATTAGGAAAAAGGTGTAGATGAGTAAAATAAACTGTATAAAAGGGGAGCTGCTAGGAAATGTCACTTTCACAGAGTAAATGATTTCTCTACTTGCAGAGGAGGAAATAAATGATTCTTACAAAAGATGCTCAAGATTAAGGGATTTTAAAGTAGGATTGAAAAAAGGTGCCACTTGCAGAGGGCGTGAGTTTTCTTTTTGAGTTAACACTGGCAGCGGTGGGGGAACTAGGGTCATAGGAATGTCCCCTAAAGGACAAAACCTTCTAAGGGAGATAAAACGTTGTAATTTACACACGCATATATATATATATATATATATATATACACGTCCCAATGAGTTTGATTAAATTGTACTGATTAATTTTTTATTGTATTTTTCTAGTTTTTGAATAAGCTGTTGTATATTGCAATCAAAATTGTAGCTAATGTAATCTTAGCTGCCACAATGACAGCACATGGTTCTTGATAATGACTGAGAAGCTCAAAAGTATTTGAATAAAAACAACAGAACAAATATGCACTTCAGAGAGTCTTTCAACAATTTCAGTCTTATTGAAAAATACAATAAAAACTCACACAGACAGACTTTATTTGGATGAATACTTGCTGTCTAAAGATATGTTTCAAATTGGTTATATAAAAAAGTGCTCAGTATCAGAGATAGTAGCTGTAGACATAAGCAGTATGAACAGTGAAATTAACACTGGTTACTGTTAGTTTCATGACTCAAGAAATTTTCTGACCATGCAACATACATGGTGTAAAGTAGGGACCTCCAATAATTCATGATACCTACAGTATAAAATGAATTTCTAAAAATGAAAAGTTTCTTGAAGCTTTCATTTTAGCTTTAATTGAAATGTAAAGGATTAACTTTACTATTTCCAGTAAGCAAAATACTGTGGTGTATCTCAAACAGAAATTATACTGATTAGAATCAATATTTTTTTTTTTGTAAAATTGCTGATTAGGGTTCTTTTTTAGTTGTATTTCATCACAATGTAATTCTTTTTATTAAAAATCTTTCAAAAATAAAATATACTTTTCTGAAATTTTATTTGAGGAATATTAACTGATTTAAAGTATAATTAATCTGATTTGTATCAAATATTATTTAAGTTTAAAATATCACAGAAATGCATTTTTAAACCAAACAGTAGCTGTGTTTTCAAGTGACAGTAGCCATGTTTATGTATTTGATGAGTTATAACAAGTACTAACAAGGTTTTGACAGGTTTATTTTTGTTCTTTGGAGAATTTATCTGTAAAATATAATTTTTAAAAAATGACAAGCACTTTAAAAAAAAAAAATTTTTAAAGTACCTGGTAATCTTAAAAATGTCGGAAAATATTCTCTGTAATCTAATTTTAGGAATGTTGACTTTAAATTTAGTATAGTCATCATTCTTATTTTCTGATAATGTTGTGTATTGTCCCCCCCCATACTTTAAAAAATAATACATAAAAAATATTCAAAAGTCTTTTAAAATCTTGGTGTTCAATGGGTGGTATCAAGCTTTACCATTTATGATAAGTAAATATAGTTTTCACTTAATAATATAATGTAAATGGCTGAAATTAATTCAGAATTTTAAGATATAAAACTTAAATATTCTAATTAAAAAAAAAAAAATGGAAACTTGTAAAAATTAATTTTTCATTGAAAAAAAAAATTTTTTTTTAAGACAATAATAGTGTCCTTAATATATTTTATTTATAAAAGCAATTAAAAGCTTTCCTAATTAAATAATGTCATAGTTTTGTTGTATTTTTTTATTTTGTGATTCAGAGCAGATTTTCAGTAAATGGTGTTCCTGCTTGACAAAAACAGTGATTACTAAAATTCTCCAAAGAGTCCTGCTTTTAACTAATATAAATATGAAGAGGCTGAAATTTAAATTTCTCAAAATTTCATAAAATTAAGTGGGGGGGTAACAGACGTAAAAATAAAAATATTTTTACCAAGATCTAAAAAAAAAAAAATTAAAAAATAATTTCATTTGTGAATAACTCCTGAAAGTTTCATTAAAATCCTACAATTATTTGATTTTTGCAAAAATTTCCAAATATGTTTTTTATTGGAAAAAAGGTGCTAAAACACCCATTGTAATCTTTGGCTGACCACTGACACACACACAAAAAAAAAAATAATAATTTTTAACCAAAATTTCAAATGTGCTAGAAAGGATTAAAAAATTTAATAAATAGTAAAAAAAATCTTTTGTTCTTTCCTCTTATTAATAACATAAACATTTTTATGATAAAACATTGTTTTTATTATTTTTGGTGGTATGGCATTGTATTTATTTACTTGTTTCATTTAGTCCATTGTGGTAGAGTGTTCTAATTCCATGTGCTATGCCTTTTCTGGTTATCTACCCTTGTGGACTAAATACAGGTCTAGTTTGAAATTCAAACATATCACCTGATGAAGCCTGAAGTGTATAACAATCAAAATGTTGTGAATATAGCAATAAAGATAAGAACAGCAGTTCAAATGATGCCTTTTATTTAAGTATATACATATATATATATATTTTTAAGATGAGGTCTTGTAATTATTTACACTATTTACATTGTTCAGACTGTTGTCCTTATCTTTATTGCTATATTCACTGCATTTCAATGATTGTATGCTGATACAAGTGAACACTCAATTTCAGGAATATTAGCTCAGGATGGTCATCCCATTATGTATCTTTTGAGAAAAGCTGAATTGAACTACTTAGATATTGAGAAAGAAACATTGACCATAATATGGATGACAAACAGAGCTCATCAGTTTTTGATTGGAAAGAAATTCCTGCTAAGGTCCAACCATAGACCTTTAGAATTCATATTTAATCCTCAGGTAACATTGTCTAGAATTTTAAGATGGGCCATAATATTAATGGCATTTGAGTTTGATATTGAGTACATGAAAGGCAATACCATTCCACATGTAAACATTTTGTCGTGATTGAGGTTTATTACTTCTGAATGTAAGAAAGAGGAGGAAAAATTTGAAAATACTTTCTTACACTGGGTCAAGCTGAGGATACAAAGCGCGGTCCCATATTGAACAGTATATTGTTCATGATAAAAAATAATAGGTTTAACCACTTTAAATGCCTTTCTGCCCATGAGCAATTATTACACTTAAGTTAACTGTAGAGAAGGGTGTAATTTGTAATGTAGTGGTTCTGCCAGCAACATAAAGGAACAAAATTATAAAAAGTATACATGACTATGTTTATTGCAGAATAATATCTATGCAAAGGAGATTATGGCTGGAGGCATGGTGGCCAGGCTATTCTAAAGATGTGGAAGTATACATAAAATGGTGTAAAAATGTGCAATGCCAGTAGAAAATTTAGACGGACAAAAACACATACATGGCCTAAAGAGTCCCAACTTTGGGACAGAGTACACATAGGTCATGCCCATGTTAATAGAGTGGGATTATTACTAATAGTGGTCGATTCATATTCAGGCTGGCCAGAAGTAATACAAGTCTTCAACAAAAGAAGTTTGATTGTGAAACAAGTGTGAAGGATAATATTTTCAAGAAATGGAATTCCTAAAATATTAGTTTATGACAACACCCCAGGGTTCTGTAACAAGGAACTATGCCAATGGTTGAATAAAATTAGATGCAAATCATCTACCCCCACCATGGTGCAAACTATAAAAAACAGTTTGAAAATATGTGTACACTGGAAAGAAAAGATAGAAACATTTCTTCCTAGACTGTTGCTATGTTATAGGACACTACCACATGCTGGAAGATTGAAAAGCCTGTCTGCTCTCAAGGATAGACAAATTAGAACTCCATTGACCATATGCCATCAAAATCTTTGGTATAAAAAGAATTGTGAATCTAATCTACAAGAGGCAAGATTCATAATGCAAAGTGGACAGAACACTATGATAATAGAAAAGAATGGAAATTGGATATTAGTGCATGCAGACCAAGTTAGATTGCAAATTAGAGCCCACACTGACCATGCCCTATGCCACCAATGAAAAAATATGGTATAAAAAGAATTGTGAATCTAATCTGCAAGAGGCAAGATTCATAATTCAAAGTGGACAGAAAACTATGATAATAGAAAAGAATGGAAATGGGATATTAGTGAATACAGAACAAGTTAGATTGCAACATGATAGCAATGAAGATATGTACATTGAGCTTGAAAGTAATGAAGACGAAAATGTCAAGGCAAGACAAGCTAGACAATGAAATTGAGAGTAATATAGACTCTGAACCAGGACAATCATTATAGGAACACTATTATGAAAAAAGAAAAAAGGTCAAGATCTCCCATATCCAGACAATCTCTTAGGAGAGGGAGAAAGATAGCGAGGAGACAAAAGCTCCTAGAAGAAATACCAGGGAAAATAAGGGGAACAGGTATCTCTTCAGTGCAGGGAGATGTGATGACTCATTTGCATATGAAGTCACAAAGACTATATGTAGCTACAGCTGTTATCCATGAGGCAGTTGAGTGCATACTACTTCTCGTGAGTCAGAAACACTACACAAACAAACAAACTTTAATCTTTTTCACTCTGTATGTGACTTCATATCCTGAACAAAAAGTTTATCTTGACACCGAAGCTGACTCTGATCCCTGAACAATAGTGTTTGAATTTCATAGTTGTGTTATCATATCCTGCTATGGCAACAGAAAACAACTTTGAGTGAAATTAACAATAAGGATATTGAGAGACCTTGAAAAAGAATGCAGTGGAAAGGGAAGTGATATTAATAATGTAGTGAGCTAAAAGTTACACGCAAGTAACATTCTGTTACTTTTGTATATGCTTAATGCTAAATTGATTGCATTTCTTCCCACACTGACCTTTTTGCAATTAACATTTTTTTTATTGAAAATCTAATTGTCTCTATTTTTTTTTTCTAGGTTAATTCATTTCCTCTGGTGATAGTCATCTGTCCTCAACTACTGATTCCAGATCTGTTTTTAATCAATGACACACAGTTGTCGTTTATTGGGTCTGAAGTAGAGTGCGACTGAAAGAGAAAGAAGAAAAAAATAAAACAGCCAGACTCAACAGTTATCTCTTGTTTGCTGGAAATAAGATTTTTTATTTATTTTTTAACAAAACAAAATGGCTGAAGAGATGATACATTTTAGGTTTGAAGTTCTTGTGAATACATTGCCTGGAGAAGTTGTCTGTCTGACTGGAGATAATGAAGAACTAGGAAATTGGAATTATCAAAATTCCATCTTTTTACAGCCAAAGTCACTGCAATCAAGTGATGCTGATTTACCTGAAGGGCAAGTATTAATTTCCATTTTATTTTATTTTTATCTATTTAACAATTTCAGTAATTTTGCCATACATCACATTGCACAAACTTTGATTTTTGCCCATTCAAATATATAAAACTGAACCTCTGAAGATGGCCAGAAGGTACTAGGCTGAAACATTTCTATAATAATATCTATAATAGTCAATATGAGAACAATAATTCAAATAAAGTGTATCAACAATTCTTCATCTCAAAAGGCTTATGGTCATATAGTGTTGACATGCTGGTTTTCACATGATCACCAAAGTTAAGTAATGTTGAGCCTGGTCAGTAAATAGATGGGTGACTGCTTGGGAATACCAGGTACTGTAAGCTTGGACTTTTGGCTGGTGTAATGGATAACAGCTTGGAATTGGAAATCAGAGAGCCGAGTTCCAATTCCAGTCGGGTTCATTATATCCAGTTGTGTACAAACACTCCTGGGAAAGGTGTAAATTCAACTCTTTCCCCCCAGCTATGGGTTAATTAGTAGTACTTGTAACTGTAAATCATTATTATCTCAAAAAGATTTTACAATCTAAAAATATTTTCTGGCTTTAAAATAACCTGCAAAGGGTTGCTAAGCCATAAACCAATCCGTCGATGTATAAGTAAATCATTATTATTTCCAAAAGTTTATTTCAATCTAAAAATAAGCTTTGCTGGCTTTAAATAACCTGCAAACGGTTGCTAAGCTGTAAAAAAAACAATCCTCATTTAAAAAATACAAAATTATACAAAAGTTGTATGAACCTACTATGATGACCAAACATCAAAAACTATCTGGCATTGAATATAAAGGCTCCAAACACACGTTTGGGATAGTGGCATATTAGATATAATTGTTGATTAAGCATGTCTTGCTGTCATCTAGTGGTTCTGAGTTCAATCTCTGAATTAGATAGTGAAACAGCAAGAATGAACAAAAACTGACATCACGGGCAAAATAACATGATAATCAACAGATATCTCTTATCAGCCAATCAGTGGACACTCGATGATAGAGAGTACTTGACTGAAATGTTGTGTCTATGATAATGTCTATAATAATCAAGATAAAAGTTCAAATAAAGTATAATTGTCATTTAATTTATAATTTTTTAGCAATCTCCAACCTTTATAATAACCCATGTCTGTTTATTGCAATGTCATATGTTGAAGTTTATCATGCCTATTATGGAAGGCTTTGCAATATTACTGTATATTTGACTGTTTAATCTCCTGCATTTTCTTTTCTAAAGCTCTCCATAAGCACTTAAGACATCCTACCCTAAATCTATGTGTACTCTTTCAATATTAAAAATATACTTTCCTGCAATCAGTGAATTTACAGTAAAAAAAAATAAATCTTGGTGATGTTTGTACAGATTGGTTTGGTTTTGCTTTATGATATATCAGCATGTCAATGGTTTGTATGAATAGAATATGTATTCTTTGTAAGAAATCAGTTTGTAGATCAGGTTTCATTGATGTACTTTTTTAAAAAAAAAAAAAAAAAAAAGTGTTTTTGTTGAGAGTCAAATCTATTGCTGGTAATAATTTTTTTTCCAAAGATGTATTGCTAGTCATTTTTCATTGCTGGTATTTTTACTATAAAAACTTAATTTTGCACTTTCATGGTGTTTTGACTCTAGTTTGGAGGTCAACTATTTACCCATAGCTTGGACCCTAACAGGTGCTACCACCCTGAGTCAGGGTGGACCTGGGAACAACAGCAATTAAGAGGTGGTTCTATGCTCCTCAAAACCTCCTGATGAGAGGTCTTGCTGCCAGATATAGGGATGTAGTTTAATATTTGTAAAATTTGTTATGTCACCAGTCCAATATAGTCACTAAAACAGTCTTATATAACATTCATTCAAGTGAGAATGTTTGAAAAAAGGGAACTATTTGCTTTATAGTTTACAAAGCATGTGAATAACTTGGATTATAAATAATGACCATTAGCAATTTCTATGCTTTAGCCCAGTGGTTACCAAATGGTGTGGTGGAAGAGGATAGCAGGTGAGGCAGAATGATTTAAAGACAATCAAAGATTTAGAAACAGTTTCAAAAAATTCATATGCCAAAAATAAATATGATTTTATCATTGTGATATTTTTGCATTATATCAAGTATTAAAACTAGGGTCTGCAAACTGGAGGAGAGAGTTATCAATGATAAGAACTAAGGTCTGCAAATTTGAGAAGAGCGTTATCAATGATAATGTCCTGATTTTGAATCTACAGTTATCTCTCTTTAACCCTCTTACTGATTTTTTTTTATTTATAAATGTAATTTTTATCACAAAAATTTGGTGAGACGTATGCAAATTTTCATTCCAAAAATGTGGTACAGAAAAAAAAATTTGGGGAACCACTGCTTTAGCTTGTCTCTTAGAACCTGGTTAATACTGACATTTGCCATAACAAAGGTGGTAAAGTATCAATTGAATCTTGCCTCCAGTAAAAACCAGTACATTTTTTTTAACTAGACTCAATGTTTGCTCTTCCCATGGTTGGCATTGCTACTTCACTCATGCTGGTTTATCTTGTAGATCTAGAAACACTGGAAGCTTTTTTCTCTTATGTGGCATATGTCAGTATCAAGAAACCATGGATCTATGCCCAAAGAGTTATGCCTCAGCTGCTGATGGCACTTCAGCGTCTGTTATGTCTGTACAGGCCCACACTGGAGTGACAGTTTTAATTGCAATGAATGCATGTTAAGACACTCTCCTCCAATGTTGCCATGTTGTTTTCTTTCCTGTGAAAATATGCTTCACCCCAGTGGCAAGCCTCCATTTCTTCTCTCCTCACTCTAGTCCTTTGTGTAAATTGCATCTCCAGTGCAAGTGATTGTTGGAGACATCTTCCCATGTCCATCGCCCTCATGTCACTTTTCCTTGAAGCAAAGATGTTTATTGCCAGCAACGTGATTGGGTAAACAAAGCACTGTCATAATTTTCTTGCTTTCACAAACAGAAAACATATTATTCTCCAGTATCACAATACAAGGGCACTCACTGTCAAATAAAAAACAATATTGTTAGGATAGGTTTTTCCATGTCCTCTATACTTACAAAATTTAGCACCCACAGAGTTTTATTTTGAACCCTCAAATATTTCATAAGTGGGAGAACATTCAGAAACAAAGCTGAAGTCTTTTTCCCAATCTTTATTTGTGGGCAACCCAGATTTCTTTAAATGGAGAATCGAAAACTTACTAGCTTGTCAGGTTGCAATCATTGAAAATGAAGTTGATCACTTCTTTAGTAAATAATATTTAAATAAATTTAACTTACTTATGTTTTTATATCCTTTCTGGTAAAATTTAATCACTTTCTGAACAGACTCATAGTTAATAATTTTCAATTCACATCTCCCAAGTTACTTTTGTTATTTCACAAAGCCTGGAATCTATTCTTGATTTCTCTTATCTAATGATAATAAAATAATCTATGAACAGGCTCTTAAGAAAAGTAAACATAAGAATAAATTAGAATATATTGATATGGATGATGACCTTAGAACACAAAAACAAACACAAAACTAGAAGTAGAAACATATTATGGTTCAACTCCCCATATAATTCAGCGGTGAAAACTAATTTAGGCAAAGTATTTTTTAGATGACTTGAACAAAACTTCCCACAAAACATAAAATCTTTAATAAAAACTATGTTAAATTCAGCTATATTTGTATGCCCAACATGGCTAGTTTACATGAGAAAAATTAAGGACAAACCAAGTACGCCCCCCCCCCCATGTAATTGCAGGAATAAGAAAGCCTGCCCCCCCCCCCTCCAGGGAAAGTGCCAGTAAGAGTGCGTGGTATATCAAGTAAAAATATACAAGGATAAACTTAGCAATACTGATGAAAAACCAAAAGTATATATAGGATCTACCCAAAATAGTTTTAAAACCCGATATATAACCATCTTAGTAGCTTTAGCAACGAAAGATACAAATATAACACCACGTTATCCACTTACGTATTGAAAATTAAACAAGACTATAATAAAGACCCCATTTTGAAATGGGAAATATTAAAGAAATGCCATAAGTATAAAGCAGGTAATAAATTTTGTCCTCTATATATAGAGGAAAAGTTAGCCATCGCTTTGTATAAAGAACCCAGCAATTTGCTAAATCTGAAATACTGAGTAAGTGTAGACACAGGAAACACTGGTTACTAGTATAGGTTTTATTTTCTCTTTTCTTTTTTCTTTTTTTTTTTTTTTAATTGAATAAATATGTATTATCCCCTACCGTTGTTGAGTTACTGTTTATTGTTTTTTTTTTGGGGGGGGGTCACATGGTCATGTTTTTATGTTGTAGGCTATTTATATTCTAATGTTCCTCTTTGGCCAGCACACCCTGACAATCAGCATAGGTGAAACCTAGGTAGGTTTGCCTAGCTCTTTAGGTTCATAGTGAGATATATATATATATATATATATATAAAAAACAGACCACTTTAAGGTTCCATGTAATAAGTTATTTCACCACAGCCCTTTTAAAGGGCTCCGGATCATCAGACTTTACTTCCAAAGGTTGAAATGAAAAATGAAAAGAAATTTACACATTTTTGACGGACCGTATTAAGCATATGTAAATTAATGAAGTGAGGAAGTGAGTTTAATTTATGAACAAAACTCAAACAAATAGATGTCAACTTAATAATCAACAAGAAAAAAGTTTAGGAAAATAAAAAAGATTACTAGATGTAAAATAAATTATTCTTTCAATGTACTTTCTATGAATTTTTTTTTTTTTTTCCAATCGACTATTTCATAGAAAATACCCAAAACTCCAACAAACATCAAATTAAATTCTTCATAAATTTTGTAGACATTTAGATTTATATCAAACTTTAACCCCCAAATATACCCTTTAAAGTAATGCGAAATAACAGCGTCTAAGAAATTAAGTGAATCCTTCTCTCATCAGGATTGTTTTATTTTATCTTCTTCCTTTTATGTCGGCTTTCCTCTTCACCACTTACCCATCCATATCTAAAGATAACATAAGTTAAGCGTTTGTCTGGCCCACACCAAGTGGGGTTAGGGATAAAGAATTGAAATGGTACATCTAACTCACTCATGTCTTCTCTCCCCCCTCACCTCCTCACTTCATTAATTTACATATGCTTAATACAGCCCGTCAAAAATGTGTAAATTTCTTTTCATTTTTCATTTCAACCTTTGGGAGTAAAGTCTGATGATCCATAGCCCTTTAAAAGGGCTGTGGTGAAATAACTTATGGAACCTTAAAGTGGTCTGTTTTTTATTCAAACATATTTGCTCTGAAGTTACATTGAGCTCTCCGGATATCATCCTCCTTGGGTCTACTCATACGGATTACCTAGTTTTGCATAAACTATATATATATATATAACTTTTTTTTTCTTTTTTTTTTTAATCTTACAGGTACAGTGTTTGGAGATGTGAGATCACTCTTCCAAGAAGATCTATGAAGTATCGTTATTTTACCTGCCTTTTTCCGGATTCATCAATGAAAACAGGAAATCTGATTATCTCCCGGTGGGAGGCAAATTATGAACCCAGAGTTTGGATTCAATCAGGTTGGTTGAAATTTGACCCAAGTTTACTTTATTATTATTATTATTATTATTATTATAACATTTAAGAGAAGAGCACAAAGAAGAAAAGAAAAACAGTGTTTGACAATGTTAGACAATATTTTTTCAAGTTATATTTAAAAAATAAAAATTTCAAGTATAAATATATATAAATCTACAAAATATTATAAGTCTTTGTACAAATGTTGCTTTTCTTGTTATAAAAAACAGTTGTAGTGGTAGTCAATGGATCAAAATGAATGACATGCTGCCAGCGTGAAGTCATGCAAGTGAAACGTGTAGCATTTCATTCATTTTGATGAGTTAATTACCCATACAGCCATTTTTTTTTTATTACAAGACAAGCAACATTTGTACAAAGACTTAATTTTTTATAGATTTATATATTTTTATACCAGAAAAATTTTTTTAAATATAGCTTTAAGAAGACAATGTCAAAATATTGTCTGACATTGTCAAACACTTTTTTTCTTTTCTTAATTCATGTTTTTCTCTTATTTTGAAAAATATCGGAAGGGTTATGTTAATCATTTTGTTTATTATTATTGTTATTATTAATATTATTATTATTCATTTGGTTTCAATAAAAAAAATTGCAAATTGAAGCATTATGCTGGCTATTAAGATCAGTGCATTGAATTGTTGGATAAGTCTGCAGCTTAATAATGTAAAAAGCATTTTTTATTGCGCAAAGTATTTGTTTTTCAATAGCCCCTTTGTCAATGCACATCATTGTCAATGCACTTAATTCATTGGTGAATATTAATCACATAGATTGGACATGAGACAATAAAAAATATTTCATGTTAAAAATCCAGCCAGTCT
This sequence comes from Acanthosepion pharaonis, assembly GCA_903632075.3. Classification (NCBI taxonomy): domain Eukaryota; kingdom Metazoa; phylum Mollusca; class Cephalopoda; order Sepiida; family Sepiidae; genus Acanthosepion; species Acanthosepion pharaonis. Next base: position 1,042,747 of record CAHIKZ030000039.1, read on the forward strand.
GTCAGGTTACTAATTGATCCAACCTCATATTTGGTACCATAGAAGTTTTAAATATGCTGATGGCTGCTGGATTGAACATTTTAGTTAAATGAAGAGGTGTTGAAAAGTTATTGGCCTAGCACACTTTATCTCTTTTCAGTTTTTCTCTCTCTCTCTTTGTACTGTTTCCTTTCTCTCTCTCTCTCTCTCTCTCTTTGTACTGTTTCCTTTCTCTCCCTCTCTCTCTTTGTACTGTTTCCTTACTCTCCCTCTCTCTCTTTGTACTGTTTCCTTACTCTCCCTCTCTCTCTTTGTACTGTTTCCTTACTCTCCCTCTCTCTCTTTGTACTGTTTCCTTACTCTCCCTCTCTCTCTTTGTACTGTTTCCTTACTCTCTCTCTTTGTACTGTTTCCTTACTCTCCCTCTCTGTACTGTTTCCTTTTTCTCTCTCCCTCTCTGTACTGTTTCCTTTCTCTCTCTCTTTGTACTGTTTCTTTTTCTCTCTCTCTTTGTACTGTTTCCTTTTTCTCTCTCTCTTTGTACTGTTTCCTTTTCTCTCTCTCTTTGTACTGTTTCCTTTTTCTCTCTCTCTCTCTTTGTACTGTTTCCTTTTTCTCTCTCTCTCTTTGTACTGTTTCCTTTTTCTCTCTCTCTCTTTGTACTGTTTCCTTTTTCTCTCTCTCTCTCTTTGTACTGTTTCCTTTTTCTCTCTCTCTCTTTGTACTGTTTCCTTTCTCTCTCTCTCTCCCCACACTGTTTCCTTTCTCTCTCTCTCCCACACTGTTTCCTTTCTCTCTCTCTCCCCACACTGTTTCCTTTCTCTCTCTCTCCCCACACTGTTTCATTTCTCTCTCTCTCTCCCCACACTGTTTCATTTCTCTCTCTCTCTCCCCACACTGTTTCATTTCTCTCTCTCTCCCACACTGTTTCATTCTCTCTCTCTCTCCCCACACTGTTTCCTTTCTCTCTCTCTCCCCCCACTGTTTCCTTTCTCTCTCTCCCCACACTGTTTCCTTTCTCTCTCTCTCCCCACACTGTTTCCTTTCTCTCTCTCTCTCCACACTCTTTCCTTTCTCTCTCTCTCCCCACACTCTTTCCTCTCTCTCTCTCTCTCTCTCTCTCTGCCCTCACCATTTCCTTTTTCTTGTTTCAAAATAAATTTTTTTTAACTTTTTTGTTTTGAAGGGCTTCTTGTGAAGTTAAATGTCTTTTATTTATTTATTTTTTTAAATATTTATTTTTATTTTTTTATTGAAAAGACATCCATCTTTATCAAAATGCAAGATTTTTTATTCTTATTGGGCATTTTTTCCCCTCCCTTTCAGATGATTTACTCAGTGATGTGCTAGTCTGTGATACATTTGGTAATATTGGTAAGTTGTACCACAAACATCTTCATCAACCACATTTTGTTCCAATAATTTATGAATTTGATATTTTTAGTAACAGCTCTGTTTTTCTTGAATTTGGTAGATATTTAGTTGAAATATTTGTCTGTGCATATTTATATGTCTGTGTGTATATATGTTTTTCAACTCTTGGAATTAGTGTCAAAGACTGGGAAAAAGTGTCAGAGAATAGGTCTGGTTAAAGAAAGAAAGGTGATGTAGACTCATTCCCAGAAGATATTCAGTCTGAGCTTGTATATAATATTGTTTCATTTTGACTCTCTATGACTATCCACAGATTCTTGTCTTGTCTGGGAATTACCATGCTGCCTTAGGAAAGATAGTGAAGTGGTTTCTCTTTGCCTTCTCCACAGTTTGGAAATCAGAGTTTTCCTTCTTAGGCTGGTTGCCACTCAAGGCTAGAGAGTTCAATTTACTCTGCTATTTAACACATAGCTGGGTGTCGGGGGATCTATAATGCTCTGCAAGACCATCATCAGTCCCATGACCAGGTGTGGTCATGGGAGTCACTATGCAGCTTCTCACCTGACCAGTTCCATCTACATATCTAGGTTGAAAGTTGGAGAGGTATTCATTCATGTGTAGCATGTCATATGCAAATAGACCTAGTGGAGCCCATCCCTCTCTGGGTCAAATATCCTCCTGGGTATGATGATAAACTACATTCAGCAGCAAGTCCTCTGATCAGAAGGTTTTCAGAAGTGAGAAACTGCCTCTTAATAGTTGTTGTTCTCAGGTCCACCCTGATCTGGGGTGGTAGCACCGGTTAGGGTTCCAGCTATGGGCAAGTAGTTAACTCCTAAACTGGGATCAAAACACTATAGAAGTATAAAAATAGATTTTTATAGTTAAAATATCAGAAATACATTTTTGAAAATATATATATAAAATAAATGCAAATATCAGTGTGTCACATTTTTCAACTTTACTCCTAGAGGCCATAGTTCAAAATATCATACCATTTTGGAATTGTGCAGACTCTGTGAGCAAATTAAAAACATTCTGGGCCTGATCTGAACTGGCAATTCTGAAAATTTGGATTCCTAAGTTTTCATTTACTGGATTCTGTCATCTTGGTTTCTACTGATAAAAAGAATTAAAGGGACACAACTCTCTAACTTGCAATAGCTCATTTACAAATGAAAAAAATTACTGTTCTCAAATTACAATGTTTCAAAATAAAATTGTCCATGTTTTCAACTTTACTCCTAGAGGCTGTAGATAAACATATCGTATTATCTTGGTATCAGGTTGATTCCATGAGCAAATGAAAAACCTTCTGGGTCAGATCCGGACCCGCAATCCTGAAATTTTGGATTCTCAAGTTTTCATTACGGTGATTTTTTTTTTTTTTTTTTTTTTGTGACAAATTCTTTTGTAAATTAACAATTTTTATAACTTGGAAATAAAATTAATTACAAAATCCAGCAAAAGTCACCAATGAAATAATTGTCTGTAGGGAAATTAAGGACCTACGTACATCAAATTGTCCTTAAATTAAGTGACAGCTGAAGAATTATCATTGAATTTTTAAAAGGTAAGCTGAAATATTAATGCAATACTTAAATGCAGTGATCAATTTTGGGTTCTTCTGTAGTTTATTGCTGCCTATTGCATCTACTCCTTCCTGCCTATATGATAAAGGCCCAATCAAGAACCCTCCTAAGGAGCTAGCCTAAATACCCCCAATAGGACAGCTTTTAAGCTAATATATAAAATCAGCATTTACATTTAAAAAAAAAGAAAATGAAAAGTATAAACTGATTTCTTACAAGAAATACATATTCTCTTCATATGAACTTATCCTAAAAATGTTGTCAGCATTAAATAACCCACTAAGGCTGATATGCTGTAAAATAAACTAAACCAAGTCAAATGACAGCTGATGCCTTCTATCTTGAATGATTACCTTGGTCACAGATACATGGTGGTTGTTTGTTCCATCATGGGGACCTTTGCACTGGCCGTTGACTTCAATTTAGGAAGCTCATTACCACACTACCGGCATCCATAGCAGTGGAGCCTAGTCTACCCCATTGTGCTAGATGGCCATTAACCTTACAAGGAAGTTCATCCACCCTTTGACAAGTCTTGTTTTTAATCTTACTGGGTGTCTAACTGCTCTCCTCACCAGAAAAAGCCTGATGGAGGAACCAGTTTAATTGCTGATGACCCAGCCATACAATACTTGGTTACATTGTACTAGTAACATTCATAAAGTGATCTGACTTAAGTTCTGTAAGATCAGCACACTTGTAATCACTTTCTAGAAGGTTCCTTATTTAAGCCTGAATTGATCAAAACTATGTTACTTACAAACACAATGACAAATCAGAAGATCCCTTTGTTCTCTTGAGGCCAATGATGATCAGGTGCTATGCTGATGACATAGGTATTCATAGTTGGGATAAGAATGATCTTGAACAGAAAATCAACATCCTCTACCAAATATTTACACTATTTACATTGTTCAGAATGTTATCTTCATTTTGACATATTCACAACGTTTTGGCGATTTTTCTCTTTATTTTTGAGATGAGGCATTATATACACTACGTTATTCAGTTACATGGCACAGTGGATAAAGGTGTTGGTTAGATCCAGTGACAGGACCCAAAGGGAGTGAGTTCAATACCCGGTTAAGGTAGTGGAGAACTTTAAGAGGGAAATTAACAAGAGATAACTGATAACTGACATCCATTAGACATGTCACATAGAACTAGAACAGTCTACTCCAGTGAGCAAAATAAAGGGTACAGTTCAACATTCCAAACACCTGAAGAAGGCCAGAGCGTACAACGGGTGAAACATTGTGATAAATATGGCAACAAAGATGAGGACAATAGTCCGAATAATGTAAATAGTGTTTCAACCGTTGTACGCTCTGGCCTTCTTCAGGTGATATTTGTTGGAATTTCTAAAACTCTTTCTTTAGCCCATGGGGGTAAATTGTTTTAATTCCACATGAAATGCCTTTGGATATCTCAGTTTCAGTTAATTCCCTTAGTAACTCAACTCTCCAAGTTCTGTTCCTTCTGCTGTGGTTAGGTATTGAACTTACAACTCTTTAGGTCAAATCACTTTTTTGATCACTCAACCAACACTCTTATCCACTGGGCCATGTGACAACAACAATAAAGATGAGGATAACAATCCAAACAATGTAAATAGAGTAAATAGTTACTATACCAAGTGTTACATGAAACAGGACTCAAAGTAAACCTTTCCAAAATTGAAACTATGATCTGGAATTGGAATGAAATGCAGTGATGGCACATAACCTGAATCCATCTTAAAAATTCAAGAGGTGTAATCAGTAAATACCAAATACCAAACACTGCAAATTCCTCAGTGTTTGGATCAGTTATAACAAATTTAGTTTTGGAGACCAGGAAATTGAACATAGAATAGGCTGTGACAGAAGTAGTTTGTCCAACATGGCAAATTACTGCAAAACCAAAACATTAACTTGTAAACTCAAATCATTTTCTCAAATAGCTTCATCAGATCAAAACTTTCATATGGTTGTCATGCATGTCACCAGAAACATTCAGAAATATCTGTCCTGGGTAAGATGATAAACTACGTCCAACAGCAAGGCCTCTGATCAGGTGGCTTTGAGGAGCATTGAGCCACCTCTTGGTTGCTGGTGTTTCCGGGTCCACCCTGACCCGGGGTGGTGGCACCTGTTGGGGTCAAAGCTATGGGCAAGTGGTTGACCCCAGAACTGAGGTAAAGAGCATTGTGAAGGTGTAAAAATAGGTTTTAATACTGGACATACTTTGTAAAAATTATTACCAAAAATAAATTTTTGAAGAAAAAAATTATTACCAGCAATATATTTTTGAAAAAAAAAAAATTACCTGCATTACATGTTTTAAAATAACATAACCAGATATTAATGAGGAAAAATATATTACCAGAAATAGATTTTTGACAAAACAAAATCTTACCAGAAAAAAAAAAGTTGTCATTATTAAATAACTCATTGAGGTTGATATGCCGTAAAACGCAACAAACCAAACCAAACCATTCAGAAATATCTAAACTGTCAGCTGTATACAACCACTTCCTAAGATCAGTGGCAAAAAAAAGGCTTTGAGCAAGTAAAACCTGATGGTCTTGGTAAAGACCATCTTTCTCTGAACATTGTAGACTGATGGTACAGAATCACAAAAAAAGAACTGTACTAAACAACAGAAACCACATCACTTGACTTTCAATAACAACAGCAACAAATGAAATGGATAACACATGTATTTCAAAGAGAAAATAACATGATCAAGATATTTACATTCCTCACTACTTCAAACAAAAGATTAGGAAGTAAACCACCATCAATACTGGAAAGAGCAATAACAGCTACTGGACTTGAAAGACCTGTTTTCCTTAAAAAAAAAAAGTCTTTTCAGGGAATGATTTCATAAATTTCAACTGAAAACAGTTCTGGCTGCTTGGTCAATGAATGCCAAATGTTTTCTTGTAGGGAAACAGCTAATATTACCATTATCAATAATAATAAAACAGTACCCTTTATCAGCCGAATATATAGTTGACACTTTAAAAGAGCACTGTCCCTCATATCTGGGTGTCAGTGGGTTAGGGGGGAAAAATACCTACTTCGTTCTTGTACATTATCAACAAGAGATAATGATTTAATATATGTGCATTAATGAGACTAATTCTTATAATTAGCATTAAAATCTCTGTTACTTTCTTTACAAATCCAGATTGTGTTAAATAAAATCTAAGTTTTGTAAATCATTAATGAAACCCAGTGTCTTCAAACTGAGATACATTTGAAAGCCCAATATTCCTAAATTTTGGATTAAGTTCAATTCAAAAACTGAACAATATGACAGCCCTGATGCATCCAATACCTATTGGATACAAGGGTGTGGCACAATGGGTCCCCACTTGGTTGGTTAAAATACCTAAATAATCAAGTTTACTGTAAATGATATTTATCTGGACTTGGAGTGATTAGCAGTTTTATGACAACCAGTTGCTAATAAAATCAAGATGTGAATTTCAAAGCAACCTCTTGCTGTCCAGAATTAGAGAAAAGTAAATAAATCAATAAAAACTTTTGGGATCCAGCGCCATTCAGCTGGAAGGTAGGGAATTCCAATCATGGGCTGATATAGGCAGATCACATTCTAGATAAGGGAATTCAGAGTAAGAAGAGAGAGGACCCATCTGTCCAACAAGTCATGTTTATTGATAACAGTCACTCAGCAGAAGTAGTTGAAGGGACCTAAGTACTATTTAATTTGGCCAGTGGATAAGGAGGATTCTTTTTTTTTTCTTGCCATGGTGGTATTTCATCTTTCATTCCTTTGAGAACTTACATCAGGCCTATTCATAGTTCTGTTTGCACTGATGCAGATGGCAATCAAAAGACTGAATAGGGTGAAGCTGTCTAATTAGTTAAAAAAAAAAACTGCTGAGGAGAGTGTACTAGTGTCCTGGTATTGTCTCCCACCTCAAATTTATAGGCAAAACACAATGCATGCTGGGATTTCTTTCTAGCCCTTAAGAAAGGTCACTTTTTGTGGACATGAAAGTGAGACTAACCTTAGCTCTCGACATAAGAGGGTTCGTTTGAGTCTGGCGTGCAGGGCAGTAATTGGTCGGAAGGAAGAAACACCACCATTACGGTGAGTCGGACTTATGGAAAACGCAATCTCGTAGCTGCGAGGATTGGCAAGAGGTGAACATGGCCGTATGCAAATTGGTTGGTGTTCGCTGGCATAAATGTGACGGTGGGATACCACTCGGGAGAGTTGTGTGTAGCAAACTACGAGGCGGTGTTGGAATAATTGAGTGCAAAGATCGGTGGAGTTTTGTAGCTAAATTGTTTTGAGCAACCTTTCTTGAAGCTGAGGAGTTTTGTTTCTTCCGGAAGTAGGCGGTGCCGAGCCAACCCGTTCCCTTCCTATTGTTTGGTCCTAATTTTACTTACACTTCTCAGTCTCATTTGACTTAGTTCTGACTAGGTACTTAGCCAGGGTTGACAATGCTTAAATTTGGAAAAGTTAATCCATCAATGTCCATTGTCCCACTTTTGAAAGGGTGGGCATTTTTTTTTCTTACAATGGTGTCCATCCTGTACAAAGCTCAGGGGCCACTCAAGGTAGAGGGTTACAGAAGGTTAATGAGTTATAGGTAGAAATCAATAGCCCTTCCGCTACCTCTCACCCCACACAAAAATACAACATATTGCACAGTGACTCCTTATGTATATTTATTAGTAGAATAAATTTTAGCTTTCTTATTATACATTGAGTACTGTTATCACCAGCACTCAGTGAGCACTAATAATATATATAAAAAGTGCACAGTATTTTTAAATGTATATAAAATGAAAAAATCAAAAATATAAGCAGTAAATTGCTGATATCCTCTGAAGAGTGGACGGACTGGTATGCTTACAAAATTCTGGAGTTGGGATGCTGATCATCAATCAGCTAAGTGATAAATTTTTACTCACATTGATCTCACACACACACCCACACACACACACACACATATATATATATATATATATATATACACACACATGATTTGTTAAAAACAACTGACAAGGTACTGTGATTAAGCTTTTTATTTAATTTTTCTTGTGTTTGAACAAGTGTTTTCTTTTCTGGACACAAAGTGTGTAAAAACTGTCTAAAAGTTCTTCATATCTGCGCGCTTTTGGGTATTATTCAGTGATGTATTCAGTGCCGATAAAATGACCCTGAATACATCACTGGATAATATTTATCGTTCAGCCAAGATAACAATTGCTTAAATACATGTGCCATAGTTTAAGTTACATGAAATCAAAAAGGTCTTTCAACTGTTAGTAGTCTCCTGACCTTAAACTCTCTTTCAATAGAGCCTATACAACATACCCAAAAGTGGTGTTTCCTGGGGTGGACTGCCCTCTCCTCAAGCTTTAATAGGCCTCAAAATATGCTAATTGTGCTCTTGAACCGGTTTTGACCAATCACAGCTTTTCTTGCCCCTAATAAAAGAACTACAACATTGCATTCCTTTGTTTTTTGTGGGTGAAAATGGTAGTTGTTAATCCAGATTGTTGGTTCCAGACCAATAATAGGAATGATTGCAAAACACTTCCCACTCCTCAATTAATAGACAAAACCACACAGATGCTTGTTTCTTCCTAGCCAATATGATAGGCCACTTCTTGGTTTCATCTAACTCAGTCCTGATCTGTCTTGTCTTGGAGTCGGAACGCTGTGTTCATTAATCCAAATCTGCTCTTGTGTATCAACACCAATTCTTAGTATATGAACGTTTTGCCATATTACTGTTGCTTTGCTTTATTACTGTTCATTTGCCTTGCATATATTATTTTTTGATATGTTCTTTTCTTTTCCTTGTTATTGCTTATTACAAACTTTGTCAATTCTTCTTGTTCGACAGTTCTGTTACTTATTTTGCATTTGACCATAGCTATTCACTCCACATGGACAAACATTTCTAAGCACTACTTAGTACATGAAGTTGTGGAGAGCCTTGATCGACAACATCATGAAAGAATATGGCGCATGAATAAGAAAACATCTGCTGAGATACAAACATGCTACTATCTTCTAATCATGTCCTTATGTAGTGTCTTCACTTTTACAGGAACAGCACTATAGCATATACCTTCTTTTTCAAACTTCTGAGTGTTTTTTCTTGCATGTCAATGCCAATTCTTAGTTTATGAACTTTTTGCCATATTACTGTTCATTTGCCTTGTATATATTGTTTGCTTGTTTTATATTATTTTTTTCACTGTTCTTTGTTTTTCTTGTTGTTTGTTACAAACTTTGTCAGTCTCTTTGTTGGATAGTTCTGCCAATTACACTGCCACCTATAGCCACTTACTCTCCACAGAATTTTGATTTACAAGCCTGGTATTTTTTTATTTTTATATTATTTGACTGATTTATGACCCTTGGAATTCCAATTCCAGATTTGAGATTTTTGGATCTGGACCTCCCCGGTTGCTACTATCTTGTATATAATACTGGATTTTACAGTGGGTATTAATGAGTTAAAGAAAATTGAACTGTTATGTAATATCTGTCCTCCTATATGGTAGTGAATGCTGGACAATCTCGTCACAGATGAAGAAGAAACTTGAAGCAATAGAAACAAAGAAAAGAGTACTGAACTGTTATGTAATATCAGTCCTCCTATATGGCAGTGAATGCTGGACAATCTTCTCACAGATGAAGAAGAGACTTGAAGCAACAGAAAAAAAAGAAAAGAGTACTGAATTGTTATGTAATATCATTCCTCCTATATGGCAGTGAATGAGGGACAATCTCCCAACAAATGAAAAAGAGACTTGAAGAAAGAAAAACAAAGAAAAGAGTACTGAATTGTTATGTAATATCAGTCCTCCTATATGGCAGTAGATGCTAGACAGTCTCCTCACAGATGAAGAAGAGACTTGAAACAACAGAAACAAAGAAAAGAGTACTGAACTGTTACATGATATCTGTCCTCCTCTATGGCAGCAAATGCTGGACAATCTCCTCAAAGACAAAGAAGAGACTTAAAGCAACAGAAAAGTGGTACTGTAGAAAGCTACTGAGAACCCCATGGACTGAACATGTGAGCAATGACAAAGTTTTAGAGAAAATGGAAACAAAAAGGAAATTTATAATTAACATCAGGAAGAGAAAGTTGAAATTTCTGGGGAACATAATAAAGAAGAAAGGGCTTGGAAAATCTGATACTCACAGGACAAATTGAGGGACAAAGGAAAGCAACATGTAATATACTTGATGAGCTAGAGTGAATGGATGATAGAATGGGCATTATTTACATTATTCGGACTATTGTGCTCATCTTTGTCGCCATATTTATTACAACCGGGTGGAGAACTTTTAGAGGAAAATTAACAGGAGATAAATGATAACTGATATCCATTAAACATGGCACATGGAACTAGAACACTCTATCCTAGTGAGCAAAATAAAGAGTTAAATTCAACATACCTGAAGAAGGCTGGAGCATACAATGGCTGAAACGTTGTAATAAATATGGCAACCAATATAAGGAAAATAGTCTGAATAATGTAAATAATGTACATAATACCTCATCTCAGAAATATAGACAGATACTGATAGTATGGGGTTTGGGAGAAATAAGAAAAAGACAAAACTTATTAAGTGCTACAAGGGACAGGAAGGTGTAGAGAGCCATGATCGCCTACATCCTGAAATGACATGGCACTTAGAATAAGAAGAATGACCTTGAGCAAATGGATGGTAGAACAGGGTTTGGGAGAAATAGCAAAAAGACAAAAATTATTAAGAGCTACAAGGGACAAGAAGATGTGGAGAGCCATGATCGCCTAAAAATAAAGAAAATTACTTCATCTCAGAATTGAAATAATATGGAAATAACTTCAGATTTCATTACTCTTACTCATTTTCTGTTGTATCCTTAAGAGGTTACAAACAAACAAAGATGGTACTTGAGTGAAGGAACAGTAACATGCTTGTAGATGAAAGAAGAGAGGTTTATTGTAAAAGAGAATACACTACTGAAAGACAGGGAATAAGGTGGCAGGCTATTAATTCCCAAAGCAAGCCTCCAGGTATATTCTGTGCTCACTATATATAGCTACTGATATAGTCAGTTCACATAGGCGATAGGGAGTGTGGGACATTCCATTACAACACCTCCCCCAAGCTAATTTTGCTCAATACCTCTTCTTTTTGGGGTCAGGACATAACTGGTTGTCTTTTTTCCTCTTCCTCGTACTTTTCCATCTCACCATTTTCTGAAATTAAGCTAATTTACACTTTTTTAAAAATTTAACGTTTTTGTGTTTGCAATGCTTCCCCCACCCACCATTATTCTTTGTAATTTTGAGTAGTTGGTCAGTTATGAAGGTTTTAAATTGGAGTATCCGTCAATAATTTTGCTTCTGATTTTCTTCACTTTCTAGATGACAAGGACTGCATCAGCAAAGGTTGGCTCACAATGCAGACAGAAGTGAATCTTCGTATTGTACCAGGGTGTATCACTTTGTGGAATGAAGACTTACATATAAAATTTATTAAGTGCACTCCTTTTGAAATGGTAAGTGCATAATTCCAGTTAGATATTGCATCATCCAAACTAATTTTCTTGTCTTCACTGTTATTGTTCCTCACCTTCTAAAAGAAAAAAAATAGTACTAAAATATTCATGGAAATATTGACCTTAAAATGGTAATGCTGCTGGAATTAGTCCGAGAAAGTTTGCAAGTCCTATCCAAGTAGATGAGTAGAAGCACTATGGGAACACATATAGGTAAAGTGGGAAAAGAATTTGAGGAACTCATCAGAAGGTGATTCTTTGATATTTATGGAAAGGGAAAGTAATACCTCTTTAAATCAAGTTTCAGAATTTCAAAATATATGGTATGGTAGAAATATCTTCCACATAATGATAAGACATTAGCTTGATGAAGACAGTAATGTCACTAATTCCTTACCATTATATGGGAAGTATTTCTACCACATACTGTGCAACAAACACTTAAGAAAGACAAAGAAAACATCAGCTGAAATGTTATATTGAAAAACAAAAACGATGCAGAAATTAGTTCAAACTAGCCAAATTACCCATGCCATGTTATATGTCACACATCTTTTGTAAGAAAATGATGATTGATTTTAAATTATTGTTATAATTTGTGGAGAGAAATTATGCATTTCATTATTACTCAATGATCTTGCTGGTGTGACCTCCATCTTCTGGATTTCTCCTATATTTTGGATAGGAGTCATTCCTTTGTTCAAATCTAAATTTAATTTAAATCAAAGGGAAAAAAATTTTATTGGAGTGTTTATGCAAAAATAGTTTGATCTGACCCCTTTGATATTTGATTGTCTGAATTGATGAGCAGATTTTAGCATTGATATGACAGTTGAAATGTCACAACAAATATGTATTGAAAGACACTAAACACTGATTTCTTGCTCAACTTGATGTCCATATTGTCTCATTTTGATCATGCTGATGTGACCTCCACCTTTTGGCTTTCTCCTTCTATATTTTGGATATGTCATTCCCTTGTTCAAATTTAAATTTAGTTTAAATCAAAGAGGAAAAAAAAGTTCAGTGGAAGGTTTGTACCCACCGGAGATCCCCTTTGATCAAAATGGAATATACTTTCTAAGTATCCTGGGTATTTCAGAATATATATAGTTGTGGGACGGGGATATCTCCAAAACCCTAGGAGAAGTACAATAACAAATACAGACAAAGGCTACAACTTATATATATATATATATATATATATATATAAACTGATATATATAGTGGTTAACAATGCTTTCTTCAGTAAATGTTATATCATTATTCAGAAATTTTTGCATTAACAGCTGACATGGTTATTATGGGTTTATTTCTATGACCATGTTCTAGTAAAAGAATTTAGAATGAAATCTTTCTCCAAAATTGCTACTATTTTGCGATGCACTTCAAAATACAGTGTCCATAAAGTTTGTGTTCACTTTAAAAAATTTATAGATTTATTTGCGATAGAAATAATCTGTAAAAAATGTTATAAAGTTTAATGTACCTAGTTTTAAGTATAGCTAAAATAACTAATGTTATTTCAGGCATTACTGTAAATCAGTTGGCAAATATTTTCTGTGAACTGCAAAATCGTATTACCCTTTGTATTGCTTATGATGGAGGATATGTGGAAACTTAAATAAAATTTCAATAAAACTTTAAAAAATATAGATTTACTTCTTTCTAATCCTTTTTACAAATTAGTTCTATCACAAATACAAATAAAGTTATAAATTTTTTAAAGTGCACACAAGCTTTATGGAGACCCTGTATATTAATAAGAGAGAGTGAAATAGATGTTACATTTGACATGTTCAGTGGAGGAGGAGGCATATTCAACATTTGATAATTTTGCAGAAATATGTGCTTGATAATTTTAGGCAGTTTTGGTCAACATTTCTTTTCATTAGCCATAAGGAATTGTAAATATAGACCTGCCTTACATTTAAATAAAATAATATTAATATTTATTAAGAATTTATTATAGGAAATATCAATTTTTACGGAAACATTGTTGAAAATTATATATTTAGTTACCTAACAAATAAATAAAAATAATATAAATTTTGATACTATATTCAATTTGTTGTTAGGTATTTTTTATTTCCTCCTTTGTTATTGGCAGCATTTTAGAATACTTTGGCTGGAATGCTAAGTTTCCTAAGTTGAACAAACTGAAGCTATTTCGTTTACACTTTGTTACATATCTTTTCCATTTGTTGTTTTTAGACTGCTTTCTTCCAGTCGTTTTGATGGGCAATAGAGAAATTCTGAAATTTAGAATGATCTTCTTATTCCATTTCAAAGATAAAGCCTGTATAAAGGAATATTTTAAATTAATATACAACCAAAAATAAAATGTTTTCGGCAAAAAACTTGATGATTTCACTATAATTCTGTAACAATAATGTAATGATATTTTGCAGACAAATCTATGATTTATGTTAACTCATTGCATGGTTATGGACTATAAACCTAAATTGAGCTTGAAATATCGTATAATCGGCTCTAATTTTTGTAAAATACTTGGTTATGATATAATGAATAATTTGCAGTGAAAAAGCAATTTACAGTTTTTTTTTGTTGAATATGCCCCTCCTCTGCTGAACTGACCATATAGTTTTATGCTCCTAGATCAGGCATAGTGTCACACAAAAGCCACTGGTGAAGATCAGATTGGCAATATAAAAAAAATCAGTTGGTATTTTAATCTATGAATTACTCAAATATCTGAATCAATATGTGTTTGTGAATTGCAAACATTCACCATTATTGATTTAGCTTGTGTAATTTATTTACTGAGTCTGTAGTTGTACAACAATTTGTGAATGCCATTTATAAAATTTAGGCCTTTTAAACTTTTGTTTTTCTTCCATATTTAAGGGACACAACAAGTCTGAACGGGCAATCCAGTCTTGGTCTAAACTATTTACCTATGTAAGTATTTATTTTCTCTCCTTCAAAAAACAATCTTTAAAACCATTGTGATTTATCTCCCTTTTGGGTGTCCTACAATTGGAAATTTAAGGTGCCAATTTTATAAATTGATTGTTCTGCTTATTCTGAACTTCTTAAGATGCTTAGTATATACTGAGTATCTTGCCACTGAGCAATTATTAATCTTTCCTGCTTATCCCACACTCATTTCCAAGTACACCCATCTGCTAGAATGGCCAGGTAATCCATGACGCAGATGACTGTAAACAATTACTATCATAGCTTATAATGTAACTATATTGATTGAACCTTACAGTTTTGGGGAGAGAGTGCATAATTTGGTGTGATCAACAGTTTAAACATGGTCAGAGCGCTTAAATCCTTTGGTCATAATGACTTCGAAATTTGTACTAGCACAACCATCAACAGGTCATGAAGGTTTCTGTCTATCTAATTTCACTTACAAGGCTTGGGTCAACTCATGATATGGTTTTCAGGCACTTCCCACCTGGAATTGTCTCTCCAGTACAATAGTTGCCTTCATGACAAACTGACATTGGTGAGATTTGAACCATGATCTTATGGTCAGAATGTTCCAACCACTTGGCCATGCACTCACTAAGTAAATGTACTGTGCTGTACTAAGTAAATATTAAATGTACTGTTGAATAGAGGTTAGTGTAGAAGTCAAATGACTTACCTTCTATCATGGCTGCTTCCTTGTGTCTCCTTGTAAATGCAGGCAACCTCATTTCTACCTCATTTATAGGAGAGTACCTAATACAGCAGGGGGGGTAGTCTAGTTTACTAGAATGGACCTGCCCAACATATTTGCATGAGTGGACTCTATTTACCAATATATCTCTCCATCAAATCATTCAGTGGGGATTCAACTTGAAGTGAAATTCTTATATCATGGGGTGTTTTTTTTTGTAGGTTTCCTCGATGAATATGTGGTCTATGTAGGATTAAATGGTGAGGAATGAGTTCTTGTGGGAAATGGGTTAATTGTATTGGATGAATGGATCATGATAGTGATTAGCTTCCCCTTTTGGCCATGTGTCACAATTATTGTATAATTATACAGTAATAAATATATTCAACTTGAAGTGACTACACCAGTCTACTTCTGTGTCAGACCACTTGCAAGCTAACCAATATTCTACAGTTAGCTGTGTTGATCTAATCTGATACAACTTCACCAGGCAAATAGATTTTATAGTATTTACTAGGGTGCTCACACTGCAATTGGATGTAGCACAAAGTTGAGATTTAAAGTGGGTTTAATGGCATTACCAAGCAAAAATTTCTTCACCCGGTTGGCACTTCCACTTTTGGTGATGACTCAGGCACCAGACAATAAACCTAGCGCCATCCAGAAGGAGAGGTACTGCCTGGGAAGAAAGCCCCTTGGAACTTGGGTTAAAATCAAAAGATAAATCCCAGCCAAAGGCAAATGGATTTTGTGTCCCCTAGGGGAAAACCCAGAAGTCTATATAGAACTTAATCAGCAGAACCCTCTTCAACTGCAGGTGGAACAGGTCAACTTATTAAAGCATGAGTTTGCATTAGCTGAAGGCTATCAGTTCAATACTTGTGTTGCGTAGTAAATATACATGGTGTGACAGGTAAATTGTCGCCATATTATATTATTAATTTCGTGCATGTGTGGTGTTTGTTTTGGATTTTGTTGACTGCACAGTATAGTAGGGTCAGTTGGGCACCATCTGTGAGAAAAAGAGCACCAGGGTGCAATTCACTCCACCAGAAAATTTGAAAATGCCATGCTGTACTACTTTGTATTCATGTCGGAAGATCCAATTTGAACATTTCAGAGTGTTTGGGTATCAATCTGAGGACAGTGCAGAGGATTTGAAAAGATTTGGATGAGTCTAATGGTGATTACAAAGGTGTTTGGAATGATCACTAGTTATGGCAATGTTATGTCTCCATTCATCTTCTCACAGGGTCTCAGTCACAATTCAGAGGCATACATCAAGTGCCTTGAGGAGGTAGTGCTGTCCTGGATCAAAAGCATGGATGCTGGAAGACCCTATGTCTTACAACAGAACTCTGCGTAATGCCACACAAGCAGGAGAATCCAGTCATGGCTGTCAGACAATTTCTGCAATCAGATCACTTCTTACATCTGGCCACCTAACTCCCAGTATGCAACCCTCTTGATCATTATGTGTGGAGTGCAGTTGAATAAGAGACCAACAAAACTCCTTGTAACATCAAAAACGAACTGATGGCAAAGATTATGGCAGTATTCACAAACTTAAACAAGGAGACTGTCCTGAAGAGTTGCAGGAGATTCTGAGGTCATCTTGAGGCCTTGGCTGAAACCAAAGGCAATTTTCTTGAATAAATTTACTCTTTAGTATTTCAAGATATTTTTGTGTAATTTTGGTTAATATATCTGTTAAAGTTAGATTCCCGTTTTTTTTTGTTTTTTTTTTAACAAAGCTATTTACCAATTTCTTAAAGGGGCTTTCAACTATAAAATTTTATGTAAGAAGTTGTATCAGCATATAATTAGTTAGCATTATGTTAAATTACCTTTCCGTCTCTTTTGCTTTTACTTCTTAGGAAAGTTGAACGTCAGACTTCAATACATCTTAAAAAAAGTGTATCTGCTCATAAAGAAATTGTCTAGGTTTTATATGCTGACAACTTTGTGTCATGACCTATATTTAAAAAAAAATTTTCTAGTGAATTTGAATTTTGCATGGGTCAATTGGTTAATCACAGCAAAGCCCACAAACCTTTTTTGCTTTTGAAATTAAATCAATCTTTTACTTGCTAGCAGTCTAACATTGAGGAGACACATTTATGGTGTTGAAACATAATTGCCATTATGTAGCGATTTTTAACATGTTTTAATATCCTAAAATAAATAATATTTAGCTCTGCTATGTATTGAGCCCTCTTTTGAATTAAATGTTACATACAGTGGAATTATATTCTATTTGTTCTCATTTTACCTGGAGATATATGCAAAGGAGCAATAAACAGGTAAAAAAAGTTCACAAATTAACAATGGTGTTAACAGACAAAAAGAATACAGACAAGTGATTGTATCATTCTAACTTTAAAACAAAAAAAGAACAACAATATGGTGGATGAAACCAAGAAGAGGTACATTTTATTCACTCGGAAGAAATCCCAGCATGCATCTGTATGATTTGTCTATAAATTTGGGGAGTGAGTACATTTTAGCAGTTGTTCCAAACAAATTGAAACCAACATGGTTGCTTTGTAAACAATTTCTATAGCAGTGAGTTTGATCTTCACTGGGTGCCTTTTGGTTTTTGTGTCATGGTAAGCTAAATAAATATTGAATGGCACCTTGTTGTTGAGTAGAAATTAGTAAGCTAGTCTTGCATACTATTATTATTGAAATGTTAAATCCTCACTAAGATACTTGAATTAATTGTTTTTTGATATATTTTTTTAAGTAATAAAAAGGTATTTCAACAAATGCTACCCACCCTCAAATATTCAAAGGAGATATGCAAAGAATCTGTGTGTGTGTGTTTGTGTGTATAAGGACCTTGAATAAGTTCTTGCTGTTTTCCAACAGATGACGTTTCCAGAACTGCATGTATGTAGTTTCAGATTCTTTAAGGAAGTACTATAAATAAGCATGGAATAAAGTGTGTGTCATTTTGCCAAAGTGTAAACAACTTTGTTTTTCATAGTATTAAACGTCAGATTTCATGCCAAAGAAAGCGTATTTGGGGAGAATTTTACTGCACTACTTTATTCAAAAGAAATTTGCAGCAGAAGCACACAGAATTCTTGTTGAGAATTACAGTGACCATACTCTGTCGGAAACAACATGCAGAAATTGGTTTAGATGCTTCAAAAATAATGATTTTGATGTTGAAGATAAAGAATGCTTGAAGACAGAATTGGAGGCATTACTTCATAAAAACTCTTGTCAGGCACTAGCTGAACTTGCAGAACTATTAGGGGTTGATCACACAACAGTTTTGAAATGTTTGAAAGCATTCGCAATGATTAAAAAGCAATAATATTGGGTGCCATACAAGTTGAACCCGAGAGATGTTGAATGGCATCTTGTTATGTGTGATCAGTTGCTTCAGTGTCAGAAAAGGAAAGGTTGAATGTTAGACTTTGATACATCTTACAAAAAATTTAACAACATATATCTGCCCATAGGGATCATCATCAGCAGCAAAGCCGAATATCCATGGGTTGAAGCTTCTGCTCTGCATTTGGTGAAATTAACTGGGTATAGTTTATTATGAGCTGTTCAAACCGACCAAAACCATCATAGGAGATTGCTATTAACTACAATTGATGCATTTGAGCTGAGCACTGAAGAAAAAACGGCTGCTATACGAGCAGAGACATGACAAAGTGATTTTGCAACGCTAGGCCACATGTTGCAAAATGGATGAAAACTTACTTAGAAACACTTAAATGGGAAGTACTACCCCACCCGCCTATTTACCAGACATTGCTCTGTCTGATTATCACTTGTTCCAATCAATGGCACATGGTTGGCAGAGCAGCACTTTCATTCTTATGAAGATGCCAAAAAACGGGTTGACTCGTGGTTAGCCTCAAGACGGTTTTCTGGCGTGGAATTCTAATGCTGCCAGAAAGATGGGGAGATGTAGTGGCTGGCAATGGACAATACTTTCAGTCGCTTGTTTTCTTACTAATTTTTGTAAATAAAACATTACTTTTCATGAAAAATCGGCAAACACTTATTCAAGGTCCTATATTTATATATAAAAACAGGGGGCTAAATGAATAGGTTAGTCACTTTCCTAGATAAGATATAAATATTCCCACAATGAATGAATATTTTGTTATTTTCTAGTGTTGAAAAGGACCATGAACATTCAAATAGTTCTTCAAATGAAATAACAACAAAAAATATTTGTTGAATTTTTATCAGTTACTTGTAGTGTATATTCTTTAATTTTATAATTATGAGCAAATTGTTTAATTTTTTGTCAACATTTGCAATGCTAACTCTAACTATAAAGCTTACACACACACACACACACACACACACAATATATATATATATATATATATAGAGAGAGAGAGAGAGAGAGAGATATGTGTGCATGTTCAATGGTCAAGTTTGCTGTCATTTGTTCTTTAATATGGTAGCCACTGCATAAGTTTTTAACTACACTATAAAGTCAGTTTACAAACCAGTAACAAACTTTTACTAAACAATTTTTATATGCTTTTGAATATTCACTATACAGGTGGGTAGTGGAAAATTTTTTCCTTGTATAGGTGATGACACAAAAAAGGTTGGGAACACCTGCTGACGATCAATGGTTAGGAAGCTATTCTTACTCATAATTAGTACTAAAATGAGTTTGTGAATATTTGTGATTTTGTTATATTATTGTTGTAATATACCTATGGACGATAATGGGTATGCCCCCATTCACATAAATACTGTAGTGAATACTGTATGTTGGTCTACAGTTGGAGATTTCTCTCCAACTGTGCTGGTCAAACTCTCTGCCCCTGAGCAGAGAGCTTCCCCAGACGAGGCTATGTTGAAGGGCAGTCTCTCGTCTCTGGAAACAGCTACTCGACCCCGTTTTATGTGGGGAATTTTTGGCCAAGGCTACAGGCTCGGATACCCCACATTAAATTCGGCCTTGTGCCACATCTGACCGCATGGAGCAGTTGGTAGATATTCTAGAGTTGGAGATTCATTGTGGAATTCACTTGACTTACTTTTAGCATTTGACTACTACTACTACAAGCTAGTGGTGAATCTTATATGTGTTCTTGTCCTAAGTATTATTGTTCATTACCAACCTTCGTTTGATTATTCTATTCAATAACCTTCCCTATGTTACAACAATTATACTAAGCCTAGTCAATACAAATCATACAAAAAGACTAATTAT
This sequence comes from Acanthosepion pharaonis, assembly GCA_903632075.3. NCBI lineage: Eukaryota > Metazoa > Mollusca > Cephalopoda > Sepiida > Sepiidae > Acanthosepion > Acanthosepion pharaonis. The sequence goes on from CAHIKZ030000039.1 coordinate 1,063,077, forward strand.
TATTCTTCTCTGTAGACTCTTAATAAAACTGACTATATACCGACGCTACAAGAAAAGGGTAGCCCCTATCATCCAGATGATGTCATGATGTTCAAGATTCAGGTGCTTCATACTGAAAGTTTAGTAAGTATAAACATATTCTTCTTTGCTTGTTCATCTTTCACGCTATAGTATCTTTTGATATTTCTTTCGAGTTGTCTTAGAAAGGAACCTCCTATTCATAAGAGTTCTTTCTTTTAACAGCGTACTCTTTGGGATTCATTTTCTGACTTTATTTGAAACACCTCTTGGAATAATATTCTTAACCTTCCTATTGAGAATTGTGCCAGAGAGGTTTTTTCTTGGGTTAAAGCTGGCATTGATGCTTTTGCATCGTCTCACAAATACCAGGTAAAATCACAATCTTCTCCTTGCTTCACCCTGGCCTGTTCAGCTGCTATAGCCTGCAGGTATCACTTTTTCCTAGTGTACCAGTGTGACGATTCTAATCACAACAGACACCTATTTTTGTCTACTCAAAACAATTGTAATCATATCCTCAAAGATAGAATTTTGCACCGTATAGCCAGTAACAAATTTGGTTCTTGTGACTATTGGCGGTTCTGTAATAGTGTGTTAAATAAGAGTAAGTCTTCTATTTCTCCTCTCTTCACTCAATTTGAAGTGTTAACATCTGTTGATAAAGCAGAATGTTTTGCTTGTAAATTCTTTTCCAATTCTACTCTTGACTCATCTGGAGTATCTTTGTCTGATGTTCCACTTAGAACCGAGTCTCTATTGAGTGATATGCGTATAAATCCATCCATGGTTTCTGCTATCATCTCTAAACTGGATCCTCACAAAGCATATGGACTTGATGGTATCCCTGCAATAGATCGTAAGAAATGTGCTCCTGAACTAGCTCCAGTTTTTTTTAAACTTGCTGCTGCTTGCTTTCCTGCTTCTTGCAAATCCTCTTCTGTAGTTTCAGTCATTAAGAACTCAGGTGAACTGCCTGATTCATCTATTGGTCTATTAGCCTTCTGTGGGGAAAATTGTGAAAATGGCCTACCTCGAAACGCGTTGAATCTGGGCAGTATGTAAATTCTGGTCCTTCCAACTGTAAAAAAAAAAACCAAAATGGCGGCGCCAGCGTTTTTTATGCCGAGCGGTCTCGGTCAGTTAACGGAAATCTCGTTGCCTCGTGATTCGCATGCAAATCGTGGGTCGGTCCGCAGCTGTATAAAGCAGGCTCGTTTCTGCTGTTGTTTCAAATGAGAGGGTTTTCGCCTCGTGAGAAGGTTGGACGCGACACCGGTTTTCTTTGTGCCTACCTGCTATCATCAGTTGAATTGTTGAGTTACACACCACAAGCTATTTCGCAATGGACAAGTTCGATCTAAAGTTGATCCCAGAATTGACGGCTCCCCACGGGCCCGACTATCGTCGAATGGTTTGAAAAGGCCGAACGTGTTTGCAGGGTGTCCAAAATAAAGGAACCTGCACTAGTCATCCCACTGAGACTCATGGGAGGAGCCTCACGCAGTATATCAACAACTGGGGACGATGCTGACCTAGAAGAGATCAAGGACGCCCTGTATACGGCCTTGGAATAGATCCATTCATCGCTTGGAAACAGTTCGTCGGACGACGGCTCGAGCCGGGTGAGACCGTGGATGTTTACCTGGCTGATTTGCGAAGGCTGGCAGTACCGTTTGGCGGAGCAACGGACCGCATACTGGGGTGCGCCTTCCTGGCAGGGCTTCCCGACGACACCAGTCAGCTCCTGCGGCGTCTTCAAGATTGGACACACTGGGAATTGACGAATTGCTAGCCAGGGCCCGAAACATCTTGAAGGACACTGAACAGATCGCGGCAGCCGTGGAGAACGCCTGAGACACCGAGGGAGGGCCCAAAGTGCTACAAGTGCGGTGGACCCAACCATTTCTCTAGGGACTGCCAGAGCCGAAGTGACGAGGAGGGAGCAGCAGACGGAACCGAAAGCACGATTACGCTGCTATCGCTGCAAAGAGTTAGGCCATGTAGCACAGGATTGCTCGAAGCGAGTCCGGGGACAAGGTGCTGTCGCAACCCTTGCCCCCTCTCGGTCAGTAAATGCGGCATTGCCTGTTGTCAACGTGTACGTTGAGGGTAAACGATGTTCGGCGCTTTCGTTGACACTGGATGTTCCCGATCAATCGTTAGTGCGGATCGATGCATGACATGGAACAGTCAACGAATCGAGATTCGGACGATTGACGGGTGTCCGGGCCTGTTGTGGTGTCGGGACTGTGTCAGTCCTAACAGACGGAGGGAGTCATGCCAAAGTCGACATCTTGGTGGCATGTCAAAGGCCCCTCGGTACGACCTGCTACTTGGGATTGATGCGATCCGGCGTTAGGAGGCATGATGATCACGCCAGCCGGAAATGTGGAACTGGGTGAAAGAAGAAAGGTGTGTGCAGCCCTTTGCGTTAGTGAGCCGGATTTCGACGTCTCCTTCAATTCCGACGAGAGAGTGTGGACCGCCAGGTGGAAATGGGCCCAAAAAGACCCGCCAGTTCAGCTTCGCAACAAGGTCACTGAGTACAAAGTTCCAGACAGCATCAGAGGAAAATACGAGAAAGAGCTTCAGCAGTGGATTGTGAACGGCTGGCTGATTCCGTACCCCCAGGAAAGTCTGATTCCCTTGATGGCAGTCGTGCAGGAGCAGAAACAGAAGGTGCGTCCGGTACTCGATTACCGCGAATTGAACGACTTTGTGGATGCTTTCACTGCCGATGCAGAAGTGTGCGCATATAAGTTGAGAACATGGCGGCGGCAGGGAGTCAATGTGTCGCTTCTGGATCTGCGGAACGCATATCTTCAGATTCACATCGACGAAGCGCGCCAGGCCATTTCAAACGGTTATTTTCAAAGGCCAACGCTTCTGTCTTATGCGGCTAGGATTTGGGCTAAATGTAGCGCCACTCATCATGAAATCCGTTATAGACGCCATCGCATCGCAAGACCGCACAATTGAAAGTGCCACATCAGCATACGTTGATGATATCTTCATTAATGAAAGTTTGGCCTCTGCATCGCGTGTAAGACAACACTTTTCGGATTACGGTTTGGTGTGCAAGGATCCGGTGCGACTGAGAGATGGAGCAAGAGTTCTTGGCTTGCAGGTCTGGGAAGAAAATGGCACCCTCCGATGGAAACGAGGAAGTCAAATTCGGAAGCCCCTGATGTGTTGACCGGCGGCGCGTATTTTTCGTTGTGTGGGAAACTTGTTGGACACTTCCCAGTGTGTGGATGGCTCAGGGTGGCAGTTGCATTCGCAGCGCCTGGCAACCGCAGCAACCAATGGATGGGATGATAACATCAAAGATCCCTCTCTGTTGCATACTAGCAGAGATGTTAAGTAGAGTGCGGGAACTGGATCCCGTCCGGAGGAGACTGGTGCATGAGTGGTGACGAGATCACAGTCTGGGTGGATGCGAAGTTCCGTGGCGACAGGAGTGGCATTGGAAGTAAACGGAAATGTCATCGAAGATGCGTGCTGGCTGCGTCCGACTAATGATGCCAGGCACATTAATTTGGCTGAACTCGGCGCGGCACTTAAAGGAGTGAATCTGGCTCTCCAGTGGGAGGCGATAACGTTGCACTTGGTCACTGATTCGGCGTGTGTGCACCGGTGGATTTCAGACACCTTGACCGGGAAGGCACGGGTGAACACAAGGGCGGCTGGTGAGATGCTGGTCAGGCGACGGCTGGGCATTTTTGCGATCGTTGGTGGACGAATATGGATTGACCGTGAGACGTGACACTCGTGCAGTCCTGTCAGAACGTGCAGATCGCCTCACCAGAGTACCGCACAGGTGGCTAGAACTGCTCAAGAGAGGAGAACCGGCACTCGAGAGCTGTGCAGTGGCAGGGAGACGACTGGATGAGGACCAGGTTGCCAATACGCATCGTCAATGCGGACATCCGGCGTGAAACGAACTCTGTACTTCGCCAGGTTAGTCAACCCGCAGGTGTCCAGAGAAAGCGTTAAATCCGTTGTGAAGGCCTGCACAACCTGTCAGTCGATCGATCCGCACCCGTTCACTGGGAAAGAGGAGAACTGAGCGTGAAGAGCAACTGGAGCAGACTGGCAATGGACATAACTCACTACAATGGTGAGAATTTTTAACACTCATTGATTGCGGTCCCTCCAGGTTTGCGGTATGGCGGCCGCTGCGCAGACAAGACACGAGCACCGTCATTCGACTGTTGGAGAATGTTTTCCTGGAGCGAGGCCCACCCATGGAAATACTGACGGATAACGATACTGCATTCACCAGTAAAGATTTTAAAGAATTTGCGGACACTTGGGACGTGCATCTGCGGTTTCGATGTGCCTACCGCCAAGTGGAAACGGCATCGTGGAGCGGAACCACAGAACCATCAAGACCATCGCAGCCAGGAAGGGCTGTACAGTATCGAAGCGGTTTACTGGTATAATGTCGCCCGAAGGATAACATTTCACCATCCACAGCGCCGGGCTGATGCACTGCACAAATATCATGTCCGCGTGAAAGGCATCGAAGCCAACCCGCTGCCTGAACTAGAAGTGACTGGAGGAGATTGAAAAAAGGAGACATCGTTTGGGTCAAAAACCCACGCGGCAAGTGTACGACAAAAGCACGGCACTGGACGTGTTACGGAGGTTATCAGCCCGCAATCTGTGAGAGTTGAGGGGTGCCTCGTCACATTAAAGACTTGCGACCGGTGACGCAATCACTACCGCTACCGAGCGATGAAGGCGATTCGAGTCTGGGAGTAGTGAGCATTCAATCTGCCTTGAGTTAGACCTGCAGGGCAGCGATTCTGATAACAGCAGCCTCCCGGCAGACACAGTGTTTACCGACACTCAAACCACAGACGAGAACACGACGAGGATGAAGCTTGTGTTATCCCCTTCGGAGAGGGACTCGACGGCGACGATCGCCACCTCCCTGCCCTGTTTGTGATCATGAGATCAGGGGAGTGTGGGGAAAATTGTGAAAATGGCCTACCTCGGAAACGCGTTCAATCTGCGCGAGTATGTAAACTCTGGTCCTTCCAACTGTAAAAAGAAAACCAAAATGGCGGCGCCCGCGTTTTTATGCCGAGCGGTCTCGGTCAGTTAACGTGAAATCTCGTTGCCTCGTGATTCGCATGCAAATCGTGGTCGGTCTGCAGCTGTATAAAGCAGGCTCGTTTCTGCTGTTTCAAATGAGAGGGTTTTCGGCTCGTGAGAAGGTTGGACGTGCGACACCGGTTTTCTTTGTGCCTACCTGCTATCATCAGTTGAATTGTTGAGTTACACACCACACCTTCTCCATCTTTTTGGCAAATTACTCAAAGCCGTGATTAACTCTGAATTGGTTAAGCCTCTCACTTTGTTGGGTCTTCTTTCAGATAAGCTATATGACTTTCACTTCTCTAGGTCAACTGCTGATGTAATAATGATTATCGCTGAAAGGGTCTATCACACTTTAGATAAGAATGGTGAAGCTCAGGCTGTTGCTTTGGATATCTCAAAGGCATTTGACATGGTTTGACATACAAGTCTTCTTCACTAGTTAAAAAATGATGGTATTTCAGTTTTTCTTATGAAATCATGAAATTAAATTTGTCTTGAATGGCCATTCTTCTAGATCTTTTTGCATTCATGCAGCTGTTCCCGGGGGCTCAATCCCTGGACTTATGTTCTTCCTAATTTTCATCAGTGTCCTTCTTGATATCATCAATTCTCAACACAATATCTATAATGATGATGCAACTTCTTACTCCTGTCTTAATAGTAAGTCTGATTGATTCAATAAGGTAAAACTGGCAGCTGATCTCAAAAATGATCTAAATGGGGCAAGGAATGGCTTGTTAATTTTAACACCTCCAAAAAAACTCTCTTTTAATCATATAAGAGAACCCTTTTTACCTTCCATCAGCATGGCTGATGCTAACCTCCAGGAGCGTGACTCATTACTTCTTCTTGAACTAATGAAGTGGAAAGATTATATTGACTCAGCTGCCAAATCTGCAGCTTTGAAAGTTGGTTCATTTGTTCTATAGCCCTTTGGTGGGGGTTGGTCTTGGGGCAGTACTCTTGATTCACTCATAATGTTACCTTCTTCTCTCGCTTGTCTTCTTCCAGTTGTTGATCCCTAGTTGTTTTTTTTTTTTAGTTTGGTTATAAATGAGAACTTCAACAAAAGGGATTTTAAATCTTACTAGTTTATTAACCACATTGACGGGTACATCTTCTAACTATCCAATGGGGTTGCTATCACACCCTACTGGGGAGCAGTTTCCATACACCAAAATAAGACATCTACATTTTTTGATGTGTAAGACTCCCTGAAATCTCTTTCTGTCTTTAACATTCCCACACTAGTTTTAGCCAATCAAAAAACGGCTTCCTTTGTTTTTTTTTGTATCTGACCATAAAGGTCAAAATGAGGAAGTCACAAGAGAATACAAGTCTCTAAAAAATAATAGTCTGTTAGACTATTATTTAACACACTGTGTTGTGCGAGATAAATTTTCTTGCCAGAATCTATTTTACATATTTATAAGCCTACCATTCATCCTTGGTTTGAATATTGCTGCCACATATGATCTAGTGCTTCTGCTATATATTTAAAACTTCTTGATAAAATCCAAAGAAGAATCAGCAATGTTATTGGTTCTGATCTGGTATCTCTGCTTCAGTTACATCCCCACTGCCATAACATAGTTTCCCTGTGCCTTTTCTATAAATACTTTCTTGGTAATTGTTTTGAGGAACATTTCTCCATGGTACCTAGACTTTATGAATTTAAGCACAGTATGAGATTGGTCTCATCATTTTACAGTTGAAATGGCTATATGTAAATATAAGTTCTATGCTAACAGTTTCTTCTCTTGAACTTTCTTCTGGCTTCTTGCTTCTCAGTCAATATTTATCTTCAAAAATCTAAATGAAATCCAATCTTCCTCCATCATCTTATTATTGTTGCTTTTTATCCCAACACTCTGGCTCAATACACTCTTCATTATTATTATTATTTGATTACCAGTTTTGTTTTGTTATTGCTTAGCCTAACAGTTTAGGTAAATTGTCATATCTTTTTAAGATGTTATTAACACTATATTTTTTCCTTAAACAATTCAACTTTGAATTTATGGTGGCTGATGTATTCTTCAGCCTTCATCAGGTATATGATGTACAACGAGGAAAAGAGACTTAGTTCTAAGTTAATAAATCTCTATTTGTTGTATGTAAACAGATACAGATGTTGTTTTAGAAAACTTCATATTGTTCCTGATTAGTCGCAAATAATGTCTATAAAAGTGGAAGTGATCGTTAAATTGCTCTCAGTATTCTTCAACATTTTCTCTTTGTCTTTTTACAGGCATTTAAATTTGATTTTTATGGTACCTCTTCAAAATATGAGAAAGCATTCACATCAGCAAATCATATTGGTTACTCTTGTATTTTGCCCTCGGCTTTAAAAGATTCTTTGGGTCAAACAACTACTTTTATCAGCAGCATGGACCAAAAGATGGAAGGAGAATTTAGAGGTATATCTTTTTATACAGCTTTTTTGGGTGTTATTACCTGGTTTTGTATTTATTGGATATCAATCTACACCCCACTGCCTTAGTTATACACAGTATGTTTTGATTTTAAGTTGTAGTGATAGAAAATTAAAAAGTTCACTATCTTTAAAAAAAAAAAAAAAATTACATAGAAATGTTAGTGTGGTGGCCTTGTTAGAGCCAGAATTAAAGACACAAGAGAGGAATTGAGTTAAATATATTAACAGAAACAGTAATACAAACATATACAAACGAGAGTGTTACAGCAAGAATGTTCGGTCCAACTGTCAGAGCTAACTGCTGGAAACTTCACTCTCCAGAAGGCAGTACCTGCTCCTCTTTATAGCTGGGAGAGTCCATGCATGTGTGGGTAAATTCCCATAACAGTTGGCAAATCATTTTGGTTTGCTATCTATATAATAAATGCTAATGTTAGTGTGTCACCCTTTTTCAACTTTACTTGTAGAGGCCATAGCCCAATGTATACCATTTTAGAATCAGGCTGACTCCATAAGCAAATTAAAAACATTCCAGGCTGGATCTGGACCCACAATCCTAAAATTCTGATTCCTAAGTTTTCATTACTGTGATTGTTTTGGCAATATTTTTTTTTTTTTGCCAAATGTTTTTGTATGATAATTTTTATAACTTGGGAATAATTGAAATTAATTGCTAAATCCAGCAAAAGTCACCCATGAAATAAAAATAATTGTTTCTATGCAAAGTAAAGACCTACTTAACTATTACTACTTAAGGACCACTTCTCCCCCCAGCTATGGGTTAATTAGTAGGGTTGTATAATGTGTGGTCTAGTGGGTAATGAGTTGGAAATTGGAGAACTGAGTTCCAGTTTCAATTCTTATATTCACTTGCAAAATGAGTTGGGATAAAATACAGCATTTATATTGGAATGTCATCACAAAATCTAAAAAATCGTATCTATGAACATAAGAGATTTACGTTTAAACAACTATTCAAACACATACACAGGAACAAAGCTGACCATAACTTTGATTTTACAAATACCACCCTAATTAAAAAAAACAAAAAAAAACAGAACATAATTGTTTATGTCAAGTACTTCAAGGAAATACTAATAACAATATTACAAACTATAAACACGTCAAAAACATATTACGTCAACAACCTTTATTGACTCCATTCTTAAAGAATCTAACGTATGTTTGTCTAAAACAAATGGTATGTACGTAAAAATATTCTAAAATCAACAAGTGCCAAACCATCAAACGTAATATCTACTAGACACACACACACACAACACCTATGAATATACATTGTCATCTGACACATAGATAAACTTAGAATTATGATACACTTTATATACATAAAGCAATATTTATGGCTTTTTCAGTTAGGCTTGGAATCTGTTAAATGCTTGGAACTTCAAAGGAACGTTGTCTCTCCTTGAAATTGGAACGCCAAACATTATACAAACATTTATTTAATGAATTATTTAATAAAGTTGAATACATGTGAAGCATGAATAACCAATGAAAATAAAACAACACAAAATTAAAAATACCAGAATTTCTTTCTTTCTTATATCTCATTCTCTGATGAAGCTTTAATAAAAGTGAAACATGTCAGATTGATAAACGTTTTCTATTTGTTCTTTTACTTACACGCAAATACTTTTGGAAAAAGTATGAATCCACCTTTTCTCCTCCAGCTATGGGTTAATTAGTAGGACTTTTATCATTAAATTGTAAATATTTTCTTGCTATAAATAACCTGCAAAAGGTTGATAAGCCATAAAAAAACAAATCAGTCTCTCAAATAATGTGGCCTTTTACTTAAAATATTCCTGTGTCACAAAAATCAATACCAACTTAATTTGTTGTCCATCGAGATTTGGTTCAAACTTAATTAACTCTTTGAGCCCTGACCACTGTTTTACTGGTGGTAGAGAAAAATGACATAATGCCCAGTCACTGGTTGAACAGTGGATAAACACTTGTAACTATTTTTATATCTACTGTGAAACATATCAATTATTTGTAAATTTTGACTCAGGAGTTCAGGCAGAAGGGTTAAAATTGTTCAGGAATGCAGTGCTCAATGGACTAAGTACCTGGCAATCTTTACTTAATTGCTCTTCAAATTTGTGTCTCCCTCTCATCATTGCTACTGTCCAAAGCTTTTTCTATTCAATTTTTTTATATCATTGATTGCATTAGATGTTTGTTTGTTTTTTTTTTTTTGCAGTGAAGTACTCCATCATAAAGCCTCTTGCTGGATACGAGTGTTCTTTAAATACTTCCTGTAGGAAGTCTCTAAATTATGATACCTACCCCATAAATGTTGGACACAGGGGAATGGGCTCTTCTTTCAATGATACGTAAGTAATTATTTATTCTATTGACCTCTGGTTATAAAATGTTGATTTCCCCACACATTGGAATGATTGCAAAAGTTTTCTCCCTTCCCCTCTTATAGTCAGAAATACACAAAATGCATGCTGGGATGTTTTTCTTAGCCAATAAAATGGGATGGCTTGCATTTTGACATGACTCAGTCCAGATCTGCCTTAACTATTAGACAGAGGTAGTATGTTCGCTTGTCCAACCTTGCTTTTGTGTACAAACACCAACTCATAGTTTGTGCGACCTTGGTATGACTATAAACTACATACGTGTCCAGGGTAAGACAATAAACTTTGTCCAACAGCAAGGCCTCTGATCAGGAGGAACCTCCTCTTAATTGCTGGTGTTTCCAGGTCCACTCTGACCTGTGGTGGTAGCACCTGTTAGGGTCTCAGCTATGGGCAAATAGTTTAATACCAGAGATACTTTGTAAAAAATTATTACCAGAAATGAATTTTTGAGGAAATAGAAAAATATTACCAGCAATATGTTCTTGGAAAAATAATATTACCAGCTGTACGTCTTTGGAAAAATAATACTACCAGCTATACGTTTTTGAAAAAATAATATTACCAGGAATACATTTTTGAGGAAAAAATATTAACAGAAATAGGTTTTTGACAAAACAAAAATATTACCAGTAAAAAAAAAAGTTGTCGGCATTAATTGACCCATTGAGGTGTTGATATGCTGTAAAACAAACCAAACCAACTCATAGTATGTGAATTCTTTTGCCTTCTTACCTGTTTGATTTGCTTTAACGATACTGTTTACTTGCTTGTATGATTGTTGCTGTTTCATCCTTTTTTGACCTCTTTTCTTTTCATTGCAAACTTTATTAATTCTATTTGTGTCATTTATTTGTATTTTGACAATGGCTTCTAACTCTTCAGTATGTGAAAGAGAATGAGAAAACTTTAATAAAGAAACAGGTTTCAGGTAGAAAGAAGATGGCAATTGATGTTGCATTTAAATTTTTGAAGATAGTAGTTATCATGGAAATAAGAAATTGCATGGTAGTTCCACAGTTGAGAAGTGTAAGAAACGGAACAATTAGAATAGAAGTGGTGATTGTATCAGAAAGTACTTGTATGACTCAGTCCAGATCTGCCTTAACTTCTAGACAGATATACTGTGTTTGCTTGGGTGACCTTGCTTTTGTATACAAACACCAACTCATATTTTGTGAATTCTTTTGCCTTCTTACCTGTTTGATTTGCTTTAACGATACTGTTTGCTTGCTTGCATGATTGTTGCTGTTTCATCCTTTTTGACCTTTTTTCTTCTTTTCATTGCAAACTTTATTAATTCTACTATTGGTGTTATTTATCTTGCATTTTGACAATGGCTTCTAACTCATTATAAAACTATAGAAAATCTTAAAGAACACTTGGACAATTCATGATTGGAACACAAAATAAGAAAAATATATCAATTTTATTCACTGAGAGTGGGGTGCAACAAAAGATTCAGCTGCACGGCTAGGGATTCAGAGTTTTGTCATGGCAAACAGTAGTCAAAAAATGCCCCCATGATTGATAGATTGTGCATTATAGAAAATACTACCAATCAAACATACATCTGATAGACATTTTTGATTATATCAATGTACATCTGATAAGTCATGTAATGAAAAATGCTTGTGCCAAACATGCACTTGATAGGTCATGTAATCAAAAATGCTCCTGTCAGATGTGTATTCAATAAGTTATATATGCAAAAATATCCCTGTCAGACATGTATACAATAGGTCATAGATGCAAAAATGTCTCGTTAAAGTAGTTTTTATATATATATATATATATATATATAATGTAAAATAAAAGGTTTGTCACAGAGCTGATTGATGTTACCTTCATCATCCCAACTCCAGAGTTTCATTGACGAACCAATCCATCCACTCATAGGGGGTATCAGCAATTAAGTGCTTTTACTTCTCCCATTTTCTTTTTGATATATGCATTTATTGGTGCAAGTTTTTTTGTTTTTCATAGTGTGTGCGTTTACGCATGTCAACCATGCGCTCATCTGCACAGATGTACGTATGTGTAGAATGTCATGATTATTTGTCCTTTTTCCTTTTTTTTTTTTTTTTTTTTTTTTTTTTCACTTTATTTCATTAGATTCACGTGTGCACAAATACCCTTGGGAAAGGTATGAATCCATCTTTTCTCCCTCCAGCTATGGGTTGAATAGCAGGACAGACTTGGTTCTTTAGGCCTAGTTAGCAACCAGTCTATCACAGAAAGAAATGGCAACCTACTGCGGGGGAAAAAGCTGCCTCATCAGTCATGTATCTTTCAATACATGATTGCCTAAGTGTGTATCACATATGACTGACTGATTCACTCCTTAACCTTTTCTCTCTTTTTTTTTTTTTTTTTTTTCCCTCTTTTCTTTCAATTGTTGCCACCATTTGACTTTGGGTTTTTCCAGACCAGCTGGAAGCATTTTAGTCTATTCTTGAGTTAGGAAAATTGTTTTTCATTTATACATAAATAAATAAGTAATATATATATATATATATATATATATATATATATAAATTTCTTTTACAGGGCTCCTGTGATGGAAAACACCATTGCTTCATTTAATGCTGCTGCTCAGTATGTAAGTAATAATATGTATATCTCCTTTTACAAAGATATTTCAAGGACTGCTCATTGAAACTCATTCCAACCATGTTTCTATTACAGCTGAAACTTCTATTATTTATTTTACTTGATCCTTTCACCCCAAGCAAAGCAATAATGCCACTAAGATGCAAGTTAGAATACTGGAAATTTTACTCACATCATAAAAGAAATAAAAAAAAAATTTGTAAATCAAATGTTGAGAAAATATCACTGTATGCACAGAATACCTTTGAGCTAGCAGTTTAAAAAATGAATATCTATGAATAATTGCTTGTAAGGATAGGTTATGCATTATGGTGTGTGTAGAAAGTGTTAAATTGCAGTCAGGTAGCTATCACTGTTGATCGATAAGTAAGGTCTCTAATCCTGGAAAAATAAATTTTAGACCAGATAGAATAATGAAACTAGTATCAAAATGAGGTGAATTTATTTCTCTTCAAGATTATAGGGGTTGATTGATAAATATGGTCTCTAAGACCTCAGTGAGTGGAAGCTCTCTGCAGTTGACCCTCATAACAAGATACATTTGGAGATCTGGAATGATACTGTGAGTATCAGATTCTCCAAGCCCTCCTTTCTCATTACATGTCCCAGAAATTTCAGCTGCCTCTTCTTGATGTTAAGTATAAGCTTCCTCCTTGTTTGCATCCTCTCCAAAACCTCATCATTGCTCACATGTTCAGTCCATAATATCCTTAGCATCCTTCTTTAGAACCATACCTCCATTTCCTCAAGTCTCTTCTTCATCTTTGAGGAGACCGTCCAACATTATATACTACTGAATAAGATAAAGAACAGATAGGAAACATTTCTCAATCTAATATGTTTTACTTTTATCAGTTTTATGTTAAATTGATAAACATTTCTTATTTGTCCTTTCTTATTCTGTTGGATTCCAATCCATATTCGATCCCAACTCATATTACTGAATACAAGTTCAAACCTATTTCTGTCACTGCTATTATAAACACCACATAGCTGGAGGTTTTACCTATTAATCAACCCTTGTGTATACATGTGAATAAACTTGTTAATATTTTTTTTTTTTTTTTTCAATTTCAAGGGGGCGCAATGTGTTGAAATGGACGTCCATTTGACCAAGGATCTTGAGCCAGTGATCTATCATGATTTTAGTGTCCATGTAGCCATGGAAAAGGTGAGCAAATATTGATTTGTTAATTCAGAAAGTATCTTTTTCTTTTTAATGTTAATGTATTTTTTACGAAATAACAATTTTGGTCCGCCTGAATTTCTGACAGTTACCATTATTTGTACTATTGTCCTCATCTTTGTTGTTGTTACCACATTTTGGTCATTGTGAGCTTCAGCCTTCCTCAGGTGTTTATCGATCTGGGTAACCTACTAAACTTAACCCTTTATTTAATCTACGGAGATAGTCTGTTCTCATTCCACTGCCCATGTCTAAGTATATCATGTCTAGTTTTTATTTTATTTAATATTGTTCAGTAATCTTCTGGCTTAAGTGACTCCTGAGCTTTTTATTTGATGGAGATTAGTAAAAACAAATAACATTTAGTACTTGTTATATATTGTCTTGAGTGTTCCTTCTGGCTTTTAAAGGATATTGTCTTGAGTGTTCCTTCTGGCTTTTAAAGGATATTGTCTTGAGTGTTCCTTCTGGCTTTTAAAGGATACAGAATTTCTGTTTGAATTTCTGGGATGAGGAGTTATCATTATTTATATTTAGACTATTGTCCTCATCTTTGTTGTTTTTATCGCCTTCTGACTGAATTTCTGGGATGAGGAGTTATCATTATTTACACTATTTATATTTAGACGATTGTCCTCATCTTTGTTGTTATCACCTGATCGCCTTCTGTCTGAATTTCTGGGAAGAGGAGTTATTATTTACATTATTTATATTTGGACTATTGTCCTTATCTTTGTTGTTATTATCACCTGATTGCCTTCTGTCTGAATTTATGGGATGAGGAGTTATCATTATTTACACTATTTATATTTAGACTATTGTCCTTATCTTTGTTGTTGATATCACCTGATTGCCTTCTGTCTGAATTTCTTGGATGAGGAGTTATCATTATTTACACTTTTTATATTCAAATAATTGTCCATGTCTTTGTTGTTATTATTACAATATTTCAACTCTTGTTCCCTCCAGCCAATCTGGGTAACCTACAGGGAATTCTGAACAACTCTTCATTTAATATATGAGGTTAGTCTGTTCTTGTTTCCACTTAGTGCAAGTATCCACTGCTTGATCCAATGATTGAACTCACAATCACTGTCACCAAATTCACAAAGCAATGCTTTAATCCACTAGGCTATTGTTATAGTGATTGTGAGTTTAATCCCTGGATTAGGTAGTGTGTACTAGCACTAAGTGGAAATGGGTGAGCAATAACTAAGCAATACTAAATAAAAATTAGAATTAGATAATATCCCTAGACATGAGCAGTGGACCATGAACATTTTACCCCCATAGATTAATTAAGGGGTTCAGTTAATTTTCTGATTAATATACAATTTGAGTTCTATGTGATATCGTTTTAATTGTTGCTGTTGTTGAAAGTTCTCAAGTGATGTGGTTTCTGTTATCTGCTACAGTTCTTTGTTTGTGATTCTGTAGTGCCAGTCCACCAAAGTTTGGGGAAGAATGGTTTTTGCCAAAACCCACAGGCTTCACTCGCTAAAAACTGATCCCTACACCAAAGTATTTGATATTTGTCTTGAATTTTTATGATGCTTTCAGAATACATGCCAATTCCAGATCATAGATTTTGGAAAGTCCTATTTCTTGGCATATTTGGTTGAGGGTTTGTTTTTTTGTTTTTTTTTGTTCGGGATCAGTCTTATCTTAACTATAAATACCTAACTTGTTAGGATAGTCCCTTGTCATCCTCAGTACATTGGCCATGGGAGGAAAAACAGGATCACCGTCTTTTATTAGTAGATTCTTTTGGGATATGGTAAGGAATGCTTAAATGATCAGTGTCCATCTCTTCACATCTGTGCTTGCAAATGCGCAGTTCAAATTCAAAAGAAAAAAGTAATTAACTTTTACAGCTCCACACTAACTTTCGGAGTTGTGTCCCCTGGATCCACTTTAATTTTGGGTGTGCTAAGTTTTTGAATGGTGGGTATATTACTAGCATTGTAACTACTGAGCTATTGAGAGTTGTGTCCCTTGAATTGAAAAGGTAACACGCTAACATTGGCATCATATTTATTATAAAACCCAGGTTGTGTGTGTGTCTGTACGTTTATATATTTGATCGGATTTCCTACTGATTTCAACAAAACTTCACAGGACTACGTAAAATTACCGTGCAGTGGTTCTGACAGCACCAAAAATTGGAAAAACACAATTGTTTTTGCACGAAATCAATTTGAAAACACAATTAAGAGGCATCACGAGAATGAAAGGGGGACAACTCATATCGAATTATACTATTATAAAAACCCAGGTTGTTTGTGTGTGTGTTCCTTTATATATGGGATTGGATTTCCTACATTTTTCAACCGATTTCAACAAAACTTCACTTTTTTTTTTGGTAGGTAGTGTTTCTTATTGTCTTGAAGACTTTTTTTCTTTATTTTTACATTCAGAATGCTTTAAAAATTCCATTTACAAGACAATTGTTTATAATAAAATTCTATTCAATCAGTACACTCATAACGATTGAAAACAGTGTTTTTGTTTCAGTTTGGGTTTGACCAATTCGTAAAAAAAAAAAAAAACTAATTAAGACATGTGTGTCCGTCAACCTTAAACAATAATCTTTGTCAATTTTATTTTTCAGTCTTTATGATGGTCAATACTTGATCTATCTCTTACTGTTACATCCCCGGGTTATGCCGAGCTCTACTGCTAGTTTATTATATAGAAGGCAGAAACTATAATGGCTAATGTATTAAAAGTTGCAATAAAAATACAATAAAATGTTAAAGAAATTCTTGAATTCAAATAAACTTAGAGATCAGATTGATCTCATGAAGACAGACAAAATCGATCATTTTTTTTTTTTTTAATTTATACACTTTTAATTATAATTAATGTAAATTGGTATTTATTATTTTACAGAGAGATAGTGATTGCATTGCCAGTAATCATACACCCATGTCGGTTAAGAATCTTACCCTAGATCAGCTACACACACTTAAGGTGAGTATATTTAGGCTGTATTATTAAAATGCATAATTATAACTCTGCTGGAAGACCCTATGTGTGGCAATAGGACTCTGCACCATGCCACACAAGAAGGAAAACCCAGTCATGGCTGTCAGATAATTTCTGCAACCACGTCACCCCTTATATCTGGCCACCTAATTCCCCAGACTGCAACTCCCTTGATTATTATGAGTGGGATACAGTTGACCAAGAGACAAATGAAACTCCTTTTAACACCAAAGATGAACTGAAGGCAAGGATTATGTCAACATTCACCAGAAGGTTTGTAGGAGATTCCAAAGTCATCTGGTGACTGTGGTTGAATCCAATGGCGATTTTTATTGAATAAATTTACTCTTCGGTATTTCGGGATATTTTTGTGCGATTTTGGTAAATATATCTGTTAAAATGAGATGTCAGTGTTATTTTCATTTTTGTGGAATTTATATGACAATTTATCCATCGCACCCTGTATTGTCGGGTATGTATATGTACATACTGGTGAAACAAGTAAACATATTAATGTGTATGACATTTCCAATATTAAACATTTTTCTTTTTTTTTTTTTTCTTTTTTAGATATTTTGATAAATTAATTTTTTGTTTAAAAAATTTTTTTTTTAAAATTTCTTTAAAAATAATTGCTTTATTTTTCTCTCTTCAGTTGTTTTACCATTTGCCAAAACCAAGTCGATGGGGTGAGTTTTTATTATTATTACTATTATTTTTTTTATTCAGTCGAGCTATCTCAGGCATTCATGAGTCTATCACATCAACTGTCACAGTTTTTTGAAGGTCATTAGGGTGGCATTCTGTGTCATAACATAGCTGGTCAATATAGGTGATCACTGTGTGGCCAGCCTGTCATAAGCCAGATCTGATTATTGTTGGAGCTTTACTTTAGGAGTTTTAACCCAATGGGATACAATGAAGTATAAATTACTTTTTCTATCTTAAATAAAACAAATGACCTGTTAAAAAAAAGAAAACAAGTTTTTTCACCATAATCTATTTGCTTTTCCGATATCTCACTTTTAATCCACTATTTGCTTTATACCTGAATGATTCTGCTGTTCTCAGTAACATTAAAGGTACATCTAAAAGATTTTACTATAGAAAACCTGTCCACTTCTTTTACTATAAAATCTAAATTATTTCATTTGGGGTATTTCAGATTTTTGTTTTCAATTTTTTTCCAGTCTCAATCTCCGAGGGTGACAATAGCCATGAGATGCCTTTTCCAACACTACTTGATTGTCTGAATGAAGTTCAAGATGACATTGGTTTTTTTATTGAGCTTAAGTACCCCAGTGAGTTGGAGGTAAGTTAGGGGAAAAAAACACTTTATCTCAATTGTTCCTTTTGTTCACACTCTCTCTGTCCTTTACACGCACTCACGCATACATGGTTGCATTAATTCTTAACCACTGATATTCCCTTTTATTTTTATTTTCAATGCATTTTTATAGTAAGCTCATTAGCTTGTCCATTCTACATAATACTGGATACTCCGAAAGTAGTGCCTCCTATTTATTTCCATGGAAACTACACCAGATATGAAGAGCATAATAACCCTGTTGGATGAAGCATTCAAAACACTGATGATGTGACAGTAATGAAAAACACTCTTATGCCACCAACATCTGAAACTGATGTCATCAGCCAGCAAAATAAAATATGAGGCATTACTTTCAGTGTAAGCCTAGTACCATAGCACTATTCTGTCAGTAACACTTAGATTTACATTATATGTATGATAGCCCTATTCTATCAGTAATGCTTGCATTCATTCCTGACCTCTGACAATCCCTTTCTTCCTGATTTTCAATGCATTCCTATAGTAAAATCATTAGCAATGCATTTACATTATACATATAATTGCCCTATTCTATCAGTAATGCTTGCATTCATTCCTGACCTCTGACAATCCCTTTTTCCTGATTTTCAATGCATTCCTATAGTAAAATCATTAGCAATGCATTTACATTATACACATAATAGCCCTATTCTATCAGTAATGCTTGCATTCATTCCTGACCACTGACAATCCCTTTCTTCTTCATTTTCAATGCATTCCTATAGTAAAATCATTAGCAATGCATTTACATTATACACATAATAGCCCTATTCTATCAGTAATACTTCCATTCATTCCTGACCACTGACAATCCCTTTCTTTCTGATTTTCAAGGTATCTCTATAGTAAAATACATATAATGACCCTCTTTTATTCCTTTCTTCCTGATTTTAATCATAAAATTATCTTGTGTGTTTTTATCTTTTTGTCTATAGGTCCTTATACATTTATGCATGTTGGCATATATCTGTGTGCACATCTATATATGTCTTTATTTGTATATATGTATGTCTGTTATACATTGGTTCATCAATACATCCAAAGCTTAATAAGGGAAGAACATTTTACATTAATATTTCTTTTTGAACATAAACTTCTTAATTAATCAATGGTGAATGTTAATGACATAAGTCACATGCTATACAATGAAAATTTCAGATCAAAATTTATCTCAGACCTTTGTATCAGTCTACAGATTTATTGATGCCTCTTTTCACACGTTTGTACATATACACACACACATCTAATATATATATATATATATATATATATATATATATATATATATATATATATTTGTACATGATTAATCTTGAATGAAACCAAATATCACAATTTGTTTGTTGGTTTTTTTGTGCTAAGGCAAATGTATATAAAGCTAAATAAACTTTGGCTTGATTTGAAACCGCAACCAGACAGTTTAAGGCCACTACTCAGTGTAACGAAGCAAGAGAAATAAGATGAAAGAAAGACAAGTCAAAAATTATTAACAAGTATACATTGAATAAATTGTTCTTGTTATTTCAGATGAAGCTATTTATCTTCATGTAATATTTTCATAAAACACTTTTCTGTTTTTGCTCTAAAGTTAACATGATACACATGGCTACTTTATTTGAATTCAGTACTTTGTAACATTAAATCCTTGTTTAAAACAAGTTATATTATCCGTAAGCTAGAGTATTGGTTGGAATACAACACAAGTCATGAGTCATATCCTTAGGAAGTAGTTACTTTAGCAGTTGGACATGTCTGGTATTACACTGTCTGATGTCACACAAAGTATTGGTGATTTATTGGAAACATAGTGATAATCGTTGGTGTTTTTTTCTTTACAGATAAATTAAAATATTGTTGTGCTCTTAACGATCATATTATGGCATCTAGACGTTGAGGGAACAGTCCTGGTCAGTTTTGCTATATGTGAGGAAAATTTACAGTGAAAAAAAATGGAGCCAGTCCATTGCAACCACCCAGGACTTGGAGACCAACACAAAACATGGGTCCCACAGTGTCTGCTCTGTTCATGTTGAAGAACTAATACAGTAGAGAAAAGCCAAAAGTTCTTCCAATCATATAGGGGGAATAAAAAATTTGAGTCATCAGTGCTGACTGTTTTTATTCCTTCAAAATTCATGGATATAACTAGAATCCAAAAAGGGTTGCTTACTGTAGAATTCCACCAGCAAAAAGACTTCTCCTATGTGGATCTGATCTCCCAGTTTTACTCCAGCTGTTAATTTTGGTTATGCAGAAATTCACTTGGGAGAAGAAAATGCTGCCAATGAAGAAGAATTTGTCCTAGCCTGATTAGGGAATGAACTCCAGCCACTCTCTCAGAGTGAGCTGACTGATTTAATGAGAGATCTTCGTCCCTCCAAAGATGCTGAAGTATCTTCAGAATCCAGATTCACTTGGGAGAAGAAAATGCTGCCAATGAAGATGGAAGCAATGAGCCAAGCCATTCTCTCAAGGTGAGCTGACTGATTTACAAAAAAAGGTCTACGTTACTCCAAAGATGCTGAAGAATCCAAATTAAAGGAAGAAAAAAATGTCTTATATCCAAGAACAATCTTCTTTTGCTACTGAAACGGAGACAAAATTTTTGCACCATATCTCAACAAAGATGTCTCCTTAGTTTATTGTAAAAGGGTTTATCTACTGGACTTTGATATCGGAAAACGCTTTCCTCATGCAGAATTTGATAGTGCGATGAAGAACCTGGAACAAGAGGCTCAGCTGTCATTCAAAGAAGCAGTTTCTATGTTCTTGGGTAATAAGGATCTGTTCACAAAGATATCGCAAGAAATATGTTGAAGTTTAAGGAGATTTCACTTCATGAATTCACATTTGGAATTTTCCTTGAAAATCGTGCAGAATTTTATGAAGATCAGAGTAAAAGATTTCATCAGTATATCAAAACTTGAAAGATGGTATCAGAGACATTGGGATATTGGTACAATGGTTGACAGCTGCTGAGTGTTTTATTGTGACATACCAGAAACAAATCTACAAACCCCTACCTGCCAGATGACGTTATGAAGAAAAAACTGAGAGATTACAAATACTCCAGAATTATTATGTAAATAATAAAATATGTTCAGTTTTTTGTTTTATGTATGTTTTTTTTAAAAAAAAAAATTACATTAGAAAAACATTTCTATAATTTAAAACTGTTATGTAGATCCACAGAAATTTTCGTTAAATTTTGTTTTAATTTTGTATTAAAATGTGAAATGATGAAAACATCCTGAATGTATTTTGTTTTTTGTCGTCATCGTATTCATAAGCACAGAAATAAATCACTACACAGAATCAAAACAATTTTTTTATGACTTCAATTTTGCAGGTCTGTGTAACAACAGTAGTTCATCTAAGAAATTTGGACAACTTAAGCTACCACTACTACTACTAAGTGTAAAGAAATAATAGAAATAAACTGAAACAAAGATTAGTCAAAAATTAATATTAATAATAATGCTTACCAGTGACACTATTAAATGTGTGTGTGATGAAAGAGGTTTCAAATATAAATAATTATCCATTTTTTATCTGTAGAATGGCGAATATGAAGACAGTACCATGTTTGATGCAAACCAATTCAGTGATGTGATCCTGTCACTGATTTTAAAGCATTGTGGCAATCGGAAAATCCTCCTCTCTACCTTTGAGCCTGACCTGTGCATTATGTAAGTACGCCCTTCATCAAATTTGTCATTATAAATGTGCTTCCGGTTACATTATTAATGAAAGATTTTCTTAAACATCAAATGATTTTAATTTAAGAATAGTGATTTTGAAACTCAAAAAATGATTTCAAGATGCTCCTTGTGCCACAAAAAAATTTAATTGTGAAAAAATATATAGGTTGTATCAAAAATATTTTTATAAACTTTGGGGGCAGGTTCCTCATACAAGGACAAAAAAGTTCATATAAACATATGTTCACAAATCCTTCATTTTGAGTTTAAAGAAAGTTTACGGCTCTTGGTTGCCATATAGACTAGATTACATTTGTCATTCATGTACATTTGTAGCTAGTCTGTCTTCAATGCTTAATGTGTGTAGTAGTGAGTTAACTGAGAAGTGTTCCGTTTAACAATAGCAAGATACTCATATTGTGAGCGGGCAGATATGATTTTTACATACAGCTATGCCAATAGTAATATACGCAGCTGTGTCAAATTGCATTCCCAGACTGAAGGTAGCCGAGTCATCCAACCATTGTTGAGAGGATCTGTGGCACCACAAACTATGAATCAAGGAAGACAGATCTGCTCATACCATGAAGAACACATTCTACAGTCAGAGACAGTCCAGGTATCAGCACACATCAAGTGGCCTAGTATGTCGTACATCTCATAGTAAGTACCACATGGAGGGTACTTCAATAGCAGCACTAGTATCATTTGCAATGGGTGCAGGGTCTTTTGCCCTCTGATCACTCACCACAGGAGAATTTTTGCTGATAGTTTATTACACAGACTGCTGATCCGCTGTTTGTCTCTTCAATCTTGTTTATGAATGAGGTAAAATTTATTTGGAAGAGATGGAATAATGAATTTATACAACCAACATTTGTGGTGCAATACAGGCTAGGCATCAGCATCAGTTTACAATTAATCTGTGGGTTGAAATTTTCCTATGTTTGACAATACTTGATGTTACCAGAAGAGACAATTACACAAATGTATGAATTGCTTCTCTCTCTCTGTCATGGGCTCTTGTGCTGATGTTTTAAAAATACAATTTTATGTTATTCTTGATCAGTAACACTCCATAATTATTCAATCCTGAATCAAATGATTCATTTAATATTTAAGAATTATTGAACAATTATGAGAAAATGCAGAGAGCAACACAGTTTTGATGTCATGTAAGTGCTATGCTAATACAAAATGACTTAAATATTACTGCATTTTTTATGGCATCAGCAAAGTAGTAATTGTAGTAGACGTGGTGGTATTTTCATTCTCTGAAATATGTTCCACATTTTTTACAAGATGAGTTTTCTTTTTGTTTCTGCACTTGGTACTTTTATGTCCCAGTTTGTTGTAAACATGGTAGATAATATTTTTGTTCAGTGGATTGGAATTGTAGCATTTTTAGGAGTAATTATGCACTGGGTAATTCCAAAATTTAATTATTTCAGTCAGGGCTTCATGTCCAGGTTTACCACAAGTAAAACAGGTAGGGACATTAGTGTGTGGCTTTGGTCTTGGCATTCTGAGAGTCATTATGGTATTTTCACTTTTATTCTGAATTATCTTTTCAGTTTTTTCAAACCTTTGCAATGCTACTTTAAATTCTCCAAACATTACTAGCTTGTCTTTTTGACTAATAACAGTTGTAAATGGATGAAATTAGGACCATGACTATTAGAAGACTGTCACTAATCACCTCCCTGGAGGTTTCTTAATAAAGTTGTCTCATTTTCAGCTCTAATAATATAATTAGTAATAGTTTCAGCATTTGCTTTGTGTAGGGAGGTTAATTCCATATACAAGGAAATTATTTTGGTTTTTTCTTTTGATAAATAGTGCTCACTCAAAATTTGCATTGCTTTTCTAACATTGTCAGGAGTTTCTTTCATAATAAGAGACAGACATTGATCATCAAAAAATTGGATTAATTCAGCAAATGGGTTTGCATTCTTTTCACAGTACTTTTCATCATTGGGATGAACAAATGGTGCCAAGATTGTTTTGTGTCATTTTTTTGATTTGCCTGTATCCTGAAAATTTTACCTCCCATAGTTTATATTTTGATTTGTCACCATTGACGCAGTCTATTCCTCAACTGATAACCTGTGGAGTGAGAAGCCATGATTAAATACAAGTAACAGAACAGTCCAACAGAATTGACAAAGTTTACAATAACAAGAAAAAGAAAAAAACTGAGCAGAAAATCATATAAAGCAATCAAATAATAAAATTAAAAGTAATAAGGCAAAGTTACAGTAAAATATGGTAAAATGTTTACAAACTAAGAATTAAGGTTGACATACAAAAGCAAATTTGGACAAGCGAACCTAGCATTCTGATTTCAAGACAGAACAGACCAGGACTGAGTCAGATGAAACCAAGAACCAGCCTATTTTATTGGCTAGGAAGAAATCCCAGCATGCATTTGTGTGCTTCTGCCTAAAAATTAGAGAGGAGCAAGTGTTTTTTAGTCATTCCTAAGTAGATTGAAATCAACAGATTTGATAAAAGTTAAATATTTGTCTTACTAAATATCCATGTTGATCAATGTTAAATATTTACCTGTTTTATAAATGCTATCACTATGCTAGTAAATAATTTATGATATAATATTTACATGTATTTTTTTTAATTTAGGAATCCTTTGCAACATATGCTACAGTCCCCATACTTGTTTAATCCAGTTCTGCTACTAATGAGGATTCTAATAATGTCTTTTATCTTCGTAGGCTCCAACTGAAGCAGAACCAATTCCCTGTAATGTTTCTTACACAAGGAAAAACAGAAAAGTGGCCACCTTATAAAGATCTTCGCACAAAGGCAGTGGAAACTGGCATCAGTTTTACCAAAGCTGAAGGTTTATTTGTAAGTAATTCATTGTTTGGTCCCAGTCAGCTATTTACTTTTACTAGTACCAGGCTTGTGAATTATTTATGGAGGAGTGATTTTGTCTCAAACACTTATTCACCCCATTCTCTTCTCTATCAGCTGTTGTGGCATGCCAGTCATGAAACATTTTTTGGAAAAGTTTAAAAAAAAAAAAAAGGGGCGAAAAATAAAACAGTGTGTCAAAAAGACATCTTCCTCTTAACACTGCTATTACTGTGTGTTTTCATGGTAATTTTTATAGTTTTAAAAAGCTATTTTAAGAATTTTAATAAAATAACACATGAAAATGAATTTATACATTTTTTCTAGAGAACTGACAACAAAAATGTTAAATGGTCTTTATTTCTGCAATTGTTAATTTACAAGATTAATTTTTTTTAGCTGTAATTAACCATAACTATACAAATTTTAAATTTATAATCACAGTTGTTTTCATTTTTATTTAAATTTTGTTTTATAGTTCAGACATTTTTATAATTTTATGAATAAAAAAAATTATTTTTATAGTTATTTCTTTATGATAAATAATAATTTTAGTCTGTTCATATATTTTTTTTAAACTTATAAATAAATAATTTCTTCTTATAGTTCACATATTAAATTCTATACTCTTGTAAAAGATTATTGTTTTTGTATCTTTCTTTTATAAACATCAAACACTCGACTTTTCCAATTCATTTAACAATTTTTTTTTTTAATCTTTTCACCTCAAGCAAGGCGGGAGTGCCACTAGCATACAAGGGGTTACAGAAAGTGGGAGCAAGAGTAAAGAGGCGTGAAAGAGGAAAGGATGAAGAGAAGGATGGGAGATTAGATGAAGGCATCTGAAGATGTCAATTGACATTGCATTTGAATAATTGAAGATTATAGCTATCAAGGAAGCAAGTAAGAGGAAGGGAGTTCCACAGATGTGAAGTGCAAGACATGAAGCTATTGGAGTAGATGAGACAGCTACATTTAACAGTTTCAACAGTGAAAGGGTGGGACTGAGATATCAACCTAGTAGCACGCTTAAATTCATGTGGTTTGGGAAATAGCGAAAGTAGCTCATCAGAGCAGTTACCATGAAAGAATTTGTATAAAAGACAGAGGGAAGCGACAACAGATCTGTGAAAAAGTGACTGTAGACAAGATGCCACATCAGGATCCATCTTTGGATTTTGTCGAGGACCTTGAGATGAATAGCGGGGACTCCAGACCATATATGGCAGCAGTATTCCATGCAAGGGCGAATGGTTGATTTGTAGATTTGAAGGATGGACTCGGGCAAGAAAAACTTTCTGGCATGACACATAGGACCAACTTTCCTTGCAGTAGATGAAGCTATTGATTCAGTATATTTGTTCCATCTCAGGTCAGTGGACAGTGTGAGACCAAGCAGGTGCAGAGTGGTGCCCTCATGGAGTTAAGCATCAGACATTCTAATGGGAGGCAGGGAGGGTTCTCTGTGGTGTGTAAAAGTGAGCAGTTTTGTTTTTGAGACATTAAAGTTTATCAGCCATTTCTTGCCCCAGTCAATAACAGATTGGAGGTCCTTTTCAAGACCAATAGCCAGGTTAGTTTTGTTAGCTATACCAGATTTGCTATTGAGGCAGGAGTGAATAGTGATGTCATCTACATAGATACCTACCTGGGAACTGATGATATCGGGAAGATCGTTAATGAAGATATAATAATCTACTATCTATATTTCTCATGTTGTCTATCTGTGTGTCTGTCGTGGGCATTGTTACCTCGCCCAGGCTGTATTTCTCACCTGATTTCGATGCGGTTTTCAACACAAGTTTGCAAATGGCTGCCGTAAGGACATGACGGAGCCCGATTTTTGAGTTCGGAATCAGGTTCCAAAAAAATCGATAATCGAAAAAATTCTGCTTACAGAAGGGATGATCACATTTCAACCAAATTTGACACCCTCTTAGAGTCTACCATTAGAAGTGTTGTCCAGAAGTTTCATGACCACGGACCCCTAAACAGCGCGGAAAATCGATAAAACCCAAAAACCGATACGCCCAGATTGCATCTGAACCGCATGTCGATTTTTAGCGAAAACCGAGCGGATTTATGAAGAGGCCATTGGGAGTCATCATGTGAAGTTTCAACTCTGAGCACTCCCCAAACAGAGTGCAAATCGACAATCGGTCAACCCTTAAAATTATTTTTTCCGGTTTTTTAAAGCTAATCATATTGTGTTTATTTTGTTTAGTTCTTTTTTCGTAACAGATTTAATGTTTACTATAGAGCTTAGAAACAGTTGGCAGTGTGATATAGGCAAGAAGTAAGGCATGTAACAACATCAGCATGGCAAAGAGCACTCCTCTAAAGGCAAGGTAGGGCAAAAATATTTTAAGTCAAGTGATAGCGATTGCTGTATTAGTTGTACTATTTTTGAATCAAGCACGAGCAATGCCAAGCCATGCTGCTAGTACATATATAAAATCATTAATTTTGTAAATCACTTGATTTTGTATGTTTTGATGACAACCAGGTTCAGTTATGTAACTGTGTTTTTAGCGCATTATTGAGTTAGCCATGTTGAACTGAGATGTCATAAAACATCAGACACTTCAGCACATCCTATCTGCTGGGCCAATTCCCTGATAGATGGGCATGGATCTTTGTGGATGGGCTCATTCAATCAGTCCTAACTGAACTGAATAGGTTGGTCAGAACACAAGCAGTCTGTAAAGTCAAGGTTACCCTTTTTGAAACATGAAAACCATTCCTGTACAGTTCTTTATGAAATAGCACCTTCTCCATACACAGCACAAATGTCTCGAGCAGTTTTGGTATCTTTAGAACATTGATTGAATGTGAAGAGAAACGGTGTCGGAAATGCTCATTTTTGTTTACTTTGCATTCCATCATTATATATATGAAAAGAGGCAAAAATCAATCCAATTTCAAAAATGATACAATTTGTAGAGGAGGCATAGATAAAAAAAAACAAAAAAACACGACACTAAAAATATTTTGGATGTTAATTCAATTAACTAGTAATGAGTTCAATCCTCACTGGTTGCCCCAGAATAAAAATGAACCTTAAATAGCACAAAAAGTGATATGTCATAAAATCAAGCCACAACAATCAGCATGGGGTAATGCTTAGCAAGGCTAGTCTGGTTGATCATTACAACTGAGTCAAGAATTCAATCTTTATTGGGTGTCCCACATTAAACTGAACCTTAAATAACACGACGAGTTGATATGTAATAAAATCGACCCACCAAATATCAGCATGAGGTAATGCTTAGCAAGGCTAGTTTGGTTGATCATTACAATTGAGTCGAGAATTCAATTTTTACTGGCTGTCCCACATTAAATTGAACCTTACATAACACAAGATATGCCATAATATCAACCCACCAACAATTGGTGTAAGGCAACAGTTAGCAAGGCTAGTCTGATTGACCATTGAAACTGAGTAGTGAGTTCAAACCTCACTGGGTGACCTATACAAAAATTCAACATTATATAACCCAACAAGGGGTTGGCATGGTAAAATCAGCCAACCAATAGCCATAGATTAAAATCAGCCAACCAATAGCCATAGATTAAAATCAGCCAACCTTAGCCATAGATTAAACTGACTCCATTATTAATTTTTTATCTTCTTTTTTTTCTCTCCATTTCAGGCAATTTGTGCTTTGACTGAAAATCTCCTGAAAAATGAAGAACTCATTAAAATGTGCCATGAGAAGGATTTACCCCTTTTGTCTTGGGGAATGGATAATGATAATCATGATAATCTAAGAATTTTAACTGAGAAAGGACTCCTTGGCCTAATATATAATCGGTAAGAAAAGGTTTTCACATTTCTTTGTTAGGAATTTTTGTTTATAATCATCTCAGGAGACAGATAAACTGGATACATTCTTAAACTGCAGTTTTTCTTTCCTGATTTTAAATGCAATTTCTATAGTAAAATGTATTTTAACTAATTTTCTACAGTATAGGTATTTTAAGCATAATTTCTATAATTCAAACCATTAAAAATATATTTACATTGTGCATATAATAGCTTTATCTTTTCAGTGTGACATCATTTGATAGAGAAATCTTGACAAAACTCATTTACCAGTTGAAAATTTTTAAAGTAGATCTTTTATTTTTTTATCACAAGAAATGTTTGGTTTCTTAGAAAAAGTCTGACATTTAAGAGTGAAACAGTGGATAAATGGGGTGGGCAGCAATTTGTAACACCATATCCTCACCCCACTGGAGCCACGCACTCCACAAGACCAGCCGTTAGTCCGGTATGGTCCAGTATTACAAGTTAGACACAAGTCTCCAGTTCCCAATGTCAGTTCGAAGCCACCCTCCAGCGACATTGTGATTGTTTTGATCCTGGAGAGTGGTCATCAGATCATAGAAATCTGGAAGCTCTCCATTGGTCCACCTGTGTGTCCGTCAGGTGAGAATCAGGTTAACAGAAAAACAAATATAACCAAATCAGTATGATTTTAAAAGGACAGAATTTTTTTTATGTATAAAAGCAAACATGCACAAAAAAATAATTCTTGTTGCACAAGGTTGAATGTTTCTTATATGCGAACAATAAGCAAACAAACACAAATACTTCAAATAATTTTGGTAAAGAAGATATGGCCTTCATTTTAACCCTTTTTGGTCTGTTCTTAGTGCAACTACTGCAACCTTCGATGTTCCCGTTCTCAGTAGTAGTAATAGTAGTAGCAGAAGTAGCAATACTTAGATATTAGTAGCGGTATTTCACTTCTTCTCCCTCAGCTTCAGCAACACACAGAGGATGCTTCTTTTTCAATCTCTGATGTCTCTCCACTCAGTTTGACTGCATTTGAAAACAGACGAACCCAAAAACTCTGTCTCCTCTAGTTGGCTCGCCTTTTTATTGAGGGAACCAGCCTCACTGCCTTCAGATTATGATGTATCTGTTTTTCTAGTGCAAACATACTGACATACTACTAATGTACAACTTCACTTCTCCGAGAATAAACAATTTACTTTTCCATCGATTGGTTTCCAAGGTTCACAACAAGACGTTATTGTTTATCACCTTGCTATTAATTATTCTGCTGTTCTTTGTAAACTACAGAGATTCTTGTTTTAAAAATAAATTCTATATCAAAACATCCTTAATTTTAACTTTCATTTTTATAGTGTCAGAATCCATTTCTTTTTAAAAAAAAGTTCCAGATTATTATTGTTCCAGTAACTTTCTATTAGTTATCTGATATCCTTTGTATACTTACAAAAAGATTGTATTTCGTGTTCTAAATTAACTTTCTGTAACATTTACATTTCAAAGTCTTTACAGCATATTAACATCTTCGTTGTTTGAAAACGCCTCTCTTTCACTTGGTGTTTTCTGTTTTACAGCATATCCTCCTTTATTATCATTATTATTATTTCAGGGGGTGATATCACCCCTGCCACAAATTTACAAAAAACAAAACCAAACCTACGTAACCAAAATTCAAATGTGTCTGGTGCTAAAATAGAAATATTATTATTGTTTCATATTCTATTCTACTACCAGAACTTATGTCTTTAGATATATAATTATTAGAGTCAGTGAAAGTTTGGATGGATTTGTTTCATAAATCCTAGCCATAATATTCCAGGTTCCATAAAGGGTTAGTATTAACTTTTAATGCATTTCTATAGTAAAATCATTTGCAATGGATTTCTATAGATGCTTTTAGTATTTGCTATATCACTAGATATGGAATCCTTAGAGGAAATGAAAGTTTGGATGGATTTGTTTCATAAATCCTAGCCATAAAATTCAAAGTTCCATAAAGAGCTAGTATTCAAATCATTTCTAATGCATTCCTATTGTAAAATCATTTGCAATGAATTTCTATAGATGCTTTTAGTATTTGCTATATCACTAGATATGGAATCATTAGAGGGAATGAAAGTTTGGATGGATTTGTTTCATAAATCTTAGCCATAATATTCCAGGTTCCATAAAGAGCTAGTATTCAAATCATTTCTAATACATTCCTATAGTAAAATCATTTGCAATGGCTTTCTATAGATGCT
This sequence comes from Acanthosepion pharaonis, assembly GCA_903632075.3. NCBI lineage: Eukaryota > Metazoa > Mollusca > Cephalopoda > Sepiida > Sepiidae > Acanthosepion > Acanthosepion pharaonis. Next base: position 1,093,792 of record CAHIKZ030000039.1, read on the forward strand.
TTTAGTATTTGCTATATCACTAGATATGGAATCATTAGAGGGAATGAAAGTTTGGATGGATTTGTTTCATAAATCCTAGCCATAATATTCCAGGTTCCATAAAGAGCTAGTATTCAAATCATTTCTAATGCATTCCTGTAGTAAAATCATTTGCAATGAATTTCTATAGATGCTTTTATATATTTTATGTCACACTGTATGGAGTCAGTAGGTATCACATTGTGGAGCTGCTTGCTTATATATATATATATATATATATATATATATATATATATATATATTCGATGTCTGAGAGTCAGGCAGCTCAGCTCCTGGGAACTGTCAGCTTGACACCAGCACATGTGATTTGATTATAGTGGTGAAGGTTTTGTGCAGAACCATCCTCACTTTTTGAAGGGCCGAATACAGAGACCTGGTGCACTATGTGCCACAAGATCCCCAAACGACCCTCCACGGGTTTTGAATTCAGAGTTGTCCTTCTCCCAGACCACTTACCATCCATGGCTATAGAATCTGGTCTGTCCTGCTATTTATTTCTGGAGGAAGAAGAGGATTCTTACCTTTCCCAACGGTATTAGCACATAGTGAATGTAATGGATTTGACTAGAATTCAAACTCGGCTCTCTGATTCCTCATCCAAGCTACTATCCATTACTCCACCATGCTTCCTCTATTATATATATATATATATATATATATATATATATATAATTAAGAAAGCGGAGACTTTAAAAACCCATGGTAATACTTTTATTTCATGAAACCGATACTTTGGTTTCACTTCATCAGCCCAAACAGTTTCAATAATAAAATATATATATATATATATATATATATATATATTATTTCTTAATTGATCTAGAAAATATTATAAAACAAAACAGTTAAGCACAAAGTTCTTTGTTTCTCTTTCAAAATTCTTAATTTAAATAAACTATAAGCTTGGCCAACTTAGAGAGACTTCCATTCAAAAAAAAAAAAAGTATGGAAACTCATTACTCAATTTTTTCCTTTTTTTGTATACATTTTTTTTCTTTTTCCTTTTGGTCTTAAACACTTAAAAAAAAGTGCATGCAGGCACAACAAACATGTCTGTATTTCTTGAAAAAATCTTCTCTAATGAGTAATTTTTTTTTTTCCTATAATTTTAGAATTATTTTACTTCTCAAAATTAATTTCATAGCCACTGATCAGGCCACAATCATTGTTTTTTACATAAAATAACTTTTTCTAAAATGGATCAATTTAATAAATCTCTCTCTCTTTTTTTTTTTTTTTTTTTTTTTACATGGCATTTATAATTATTTACATTGTTTGGACTGTTCCCCTCTTTATTATCATGTTCACGATATTTCGACTGTTGTATGCTTTGGCCTTCTTCAGGTAATTGGAAAAGAGTTCAGTTTGAAATTCCAATCACTTGAAGAAGGTCGGAGCATACAGCAGTTGAAACATCATGAACATGACAATAAAGATGAGAACAACAGTCTGAACAATGTAAATAATTACAATACCTCATCTAAGAAATATAGACAGAGCATTTATAATTTTTTTTTTAAATTATTTTTTCCTTTCATATTATTACCATTAAAAGTCCAAGAAAGAAAACTTAATTAATTTTTCTTTTCATTATTTAATATTGTTGCAATGTTGTCTTTGTTCAAAATAGCCAAGAATTAGGAAAGCCGTATTTAGAGAGAGTATCAAAGGAACAGAAGATTAGGTAGAGAAAAACTAGGAAGAGTTTTATTAAATATTCATATATAGAACAGTAAATCAACTACTACACAAATCCTACTCTAATATGTCTACTTGCCATATTTGTAAGTAGGAGCAGTTTATTATCACAGTAGTAGGGAAGAGCAGGAAGTATACTGAGTCCTTCTTTGCAACAAATATCATACCATGGCACTGAATATATATTACTTTTTGTTCTAATTATTTGTGTTTTTGTTTCTTATTTGTTTTTGCCATGTTTTAAAATAAAAATATCTTTTTGCTTTGATAGGATGGATGTGTATGGACCTGGTGCCCCACAAAGGAATGTTTAATGTAAGATCTTTTTTAAGATCGCTATGCAACAGAGGGTTCTTATTAAAACTGAATCATCCATCTTTACATTAGATTCAACCTGCACAGTTTTCTATTTTTATTTTTGCTTTTAATTGATGAAACGGGATTTGTATCATATTAAAAAAAAAAAAAAAAAATCCAATTTTTTTATAGGGCAGTCTCTATGCAAAAAAATTTAATCATTTTTTTTATTATTTTTTTTTTTTTATTGATATATGAATTTTTGATATTTTTTTTTAATTTGCTGCTTTGGAATTTTACTAGTACATTAATTAAAAATAATTTTATTTTTAAATTGAGATTACTTTCAAATACTTTCACAACTAAGCATAAATCTTCTTTTCCCCTTACAAATGGCAACTTCTTTTATTCTAGTTTTTAAAATGAATTCAATTTGGCAGAAAATAATTTAGGTTTATAGAAAACTAATTTTAGAATAAAAATGCATATTGTATTTAATTACAGAACTATTTTTTGTTTTCCTATTTTTAATTCACTTATGGGAGATTTTTATACACTTGTTACATTTTCAAACCAATTTTGAAAAAAAAAAAATAAAAAAAAAAGCAATTAATAAACTTACATTATCCCTTACTACTATGTTATATTTCATAGCTACACATGTTTGAGTAGATATCCCTGTTATTTTAAACATTGAAATTAACCGGCCTAGAGACTGTGAAGTCTTTCTATAAAATTTGGTAATGCAAACTTGGTTTAAAAGTTGTCTCCTAAATGGAAAAAGGGAAGGTAGGTTCAATACCTTTCAAGAAGCACATTTTGTTTAGTAAGACTCCTCAGTCTCTAGGCCAGTTGGCATTAATTTCACTCAGACACATGTATCCAATAAATATAATTTTTATAGTAATAAGAAATGTTATAAACTATTAAAAACTTTGGTTTGCTATCATAATTCTTGAAAATGTCTGTTTTTTTAACTAATTATGTTATTCAATTATGTACAAAGTAACATTATCCTTTATGTGATCTTCTATCACAGAATTTTATATCTGATACAACTTAAAATTAATTTTTTTAAGAGTGTGAATATTGAATAAATATTTGAATTCACACAATCTAATTTGAGGATACAAAGAATACATCAGCTGTATAAGACCTAGAAATGATGTGAAGACATTAGTCAAATAATTCTTGAAATAAAATCTTGTTTCAAAAGCTTAGCAAAGAAATTTAATTACATAAAACAGATTCTCAAGTTTAAATCTTACTAACTCTATTAAGGGAAGCATTTTGTATTTTTTCCTGAACTTAATGAATTTTTTTTCTTTCTAATTACATTTTAAGAATAATGTTCTTAATTTTGTTTCAAAATATTCTCTGGTAAATTTTCAAGGTTTTTTTACTTAACTTTTTTTTTTCTTTATATCTTTTTTTTTGTGTTATTAAATTTAAGAAATATTAATTTGAAAATGAATTGCTCTAGATAACCAATTTGATAATACATATTTGGTATACTTTTTCTTCTTTTTTTATAAGTAATGAATTTGGTTTGAACCTGAAAAATTTCACCTCTGCTTCATTACTGCTTATTCTTCTTTTTAAATTGTTTATTTTGCTTTTTTTTTTTTTAACTCTTTCCAGACAGAATTTATTTCTAAACTTTACCTGTTTTAAGGTAATTCAAATTGAAATTCAATTTGTTCTATCTACACAAATCTCTCAAGGAGATTTATTCTGGTTGTATTATGTTCAAATTCTAAGGTAGAAGCAATTTTACTCTTGAATATCTGATTTTGGTCATTTCCATTGAATTCAAATGCAAAAGTACAAAGGAAAGATGCCAAATATATTGTAAATATAACTGCATTATCAGCATGGTCTTGCCCTTTACTCTTGGTTGCTAGTACTTCATCATTGAGATGAGATTTGTCTAATTCCCACCTTGCACTTCAAACCCCTTGTCAGCGTCAAGAATGGCCTTCTTGAACATTCTGAAATTAGATTATCTAGCAAAAACCAAAAAATGCTAATTTTCAAACCTGCCACGACTGCATGGTAGCTCAGGCTGATTCAATGGCAAATACCCCTCAATGTCCAATTGGTATTATTATATTGGCAAAATCTGGCCAGCCAATAACAATCTGTCTGGAAAGGAATAACTGAATGCTTTGACATGATGTGAATTCTGTGTCAATTTGTGTAAATTTTGATTTTAAGAAAAGTTTTTTTTTTTTTTTTTTTAATTTATAGGTTTATTTATTCTTTTCAAAAGAATTTTCTGAAGAATTTAATTTGAAATAATTTATGTAAATTGAAGTTCAAAAAATTTTGTTCCAGAATTCATGTTAATTTAATTTAATTTTTTTTTTTTCTTACAACTGCCAGCCTTTAATGAAATGAAAATATTCTGCTGTGGAATTAAAGTTGCAAATTAAATTTCACCTTTACAATGCAGAAGAGATTTATGTGAGGCCAAATTTTAACGTTAAGTTAATTTTTGAACTGGTATAACAGTAAAAAAAATATCTATACTTTCATTTCTAAATTAATACTGAAAAAAAAAAATACCAAAAAAAAAAAATTACCTATAATCTGATTTTTATGTTTGTATCCAAAATACAGATTTTTGGCTAAGGACAAAGTGTAGTATCTGTTCTTATCTACTTAATATCTGATATGGGGGCAAATAGAAAAAGCCTTCTTCAGACTAAATGGTTTTATTGATCGTCATATAATGTGTGTGCATAACACAGCAAATGGTATTTATAATTTAATTTTGCATCAAGAAACACTGAAGATGAAGCGATGCTTAGCTTTAAAATTTTGGTATATGATATATCTAGATGCATAACCAGCCTAGTCAACCTCTTTCAAACCTTTTATTGCTTTAGTTTTTTTATTGCCTCTCTCTCTCTCTCTCTATATATATATATATATATATATATATATTATGAAATGGACAAAGTCCGACAATTATTGTAAGACATTTTTATGTTTATACATTCTTTTTATAGATACAAATATTTAAGTAAATGCTCTATTTATAATAAAAAGAATGTATAAACATAAAAATGTCTTAAAATAATTGTCAGACTTTGTCCATTTCATAATGTGTGAAGTCATTTGTTTACATTTGGATACGCCATGAGCAGATATGAATGTACGTGAGAGAATCATGGAAGATTGTAGTTTAAAGACAGTAAAATCGACCTTGCTAACCAAACGCTCCTCTGTGGCCCAATTGGTTAAAGGCACGTCAGGCTATATGATGGTTCTGTATAGGATACAGGTTCGATTCCTGTCGGAGGACGAATATTTTCTATGAAAATTTCTCAGACATTCAGACCGGTAAATGTTGTTTAATACTGTTTATTATAAACAGAGTATTTACTTAAATATTTGTATCTATAAAAAGAATGTATAAACATAAAAATGTCATTCATATATATATATATATATATATATATATATATATATATATATATATAGTCACATTACTACATGCCTATCAAGACAATTTATGTTACACCTACCAAATAGAACACACACAAAAAACTACTAAACTCCATCCAAAACATACGAATAGATAATAAAAGTATAATAGTTTGATCTGCATGTAAAAAAAAAAAATGTTTAAAAATAATGGAAGCCCTAATAATAAAAAAGGATAATCCAACACTCAGTAAGATTAACTATGAACACGGCCACAATGTGCTAACCATGTTTGGAAAATAAAACATTCTTATAACTTTAGACACATACATAAAAAAACCCACATATTTAGTTAAAAATAAAAATCACCCTTGATAATGGCTAAAAGAATAGCCAGAAGCACTTGGATATGCAGAACTTTTGGACAGTTTTTATGCACTTTGTGTCCAGAAAAGAAAACATTGGTACAAACACAAGAAAAATAAAAAGTTTAATTGCAGTATCGTCAGTCATCTTTAACGAAACATGTATAAACGAAGGATTGCTGCTTAAATACACAATTTTGCCAATTAGGCTTCATCAGATCAAAGGCAAAAAATGAGTTGTATGTGTATGTATATTTAAATCAAGAGCATATTGGGTAAGAACTGATACTGCACTTTACTCTTTAGCTGGGAAATTGCATTTTGAATGGATCCACTGGAATAAAATTGTTCCCAAAATGGTTTAAATTTGTTTACAAAAATGGAATATTTTTTCTGCTTCATCTGGACAAAACATAATTTTAGCATTTATTACTTAATTATTCATCTTTTACACTGATTTTTTTTTTAATCACTCTTCCCTAAGCAAGGCAATAATGGTGCTACTGGAAATGAAAGCGAAGGAAAAGACTTTAAAAGAAATCAGAAACCCAATCCTAAGCAGGAAACAAGGGATAAACCTCTACTCCTGTTCAAAAGACTGGAGAGGAGTGTGAACCGGATTTATTTGAACTAATGTTCTCACCTAAGCTGGTAAAATCATGTTTAAGTTGTCCAACCCTCCTGTTTTCTTAAAGTGTTTATTCACTTTGTTAATGACATTGAAATTTCAAAAGAAACTCTTTATTTGGCCCAAGGGTGTATATACTTTTTTTTTTCTAAACATTTTACCCCAACAAAGGTGGGAATGCCACTAGTATGCAGGGGGTTACAGAGAGTGAAAGTGAGAAAAAAGACTGGGTATAGGGGGGGATTGAGGAAAGGATAATAGATGAACAGGGTTCAAGACAATAGAAAATTGCATTTAAATTTTTGAAGATTGTAGTTTTCAGGGAAGCAAGTAAATGGAAGAGTTACACTGCTGGGAAGTGCAAGAAAATAAACTGTTGGAGTAGAAGCGGTGGTTACATTTAACTATTTCAATGGTAAAAGGGTGGGACCTAGATGCCAATCTAGTAGCATGCTTAAATTCATTTAGTTGGGGTACCATAGGGAAAAACCCCATTAGAGTAGTTGCCATGAAAATATTTATAGAAGAGAGAGGGAAGCCATGCCATGTCAGTGAGAAAGTGACTGAGGTCAAGATGACAAGTCAGGATTGATTACATTACAGATCATTCTTTGCATTTTGTCAAGAACCTAGAGATGAATAACAGGGGCACCAGACCAGATATGGCAGCAGTATTCACTGCACGGACAAATGGTAGATTTGTAAATATTGCGAGATGGTCTCTGACGATAAAAACCCTCTGGCCCAACACAATGAACCCACGTGCTGTTCTCATTCTCTAACCATGCTTCATTTGGATCATGTGACATTCCAGCCATAAGAATGAAGATGAGGACAGCAGTTCAAATAAATCAGAATGTAATAATTATAACTCCTCATTTAAGATGGTTTTTGGCTTTGGGTTGTCTGTCCTTGGCACTGATAAAAGGAGTATCTTCCATTATCACCTGTTTGCTTACTGGTTCTGGAATTTATGGCCTTTTTTTTATAAATATTTTTTAACTTTTTTTTTTTCCTATTATTGAGAGTTTGATATAAATCAAATTTCATATTTTACAGAACAAAGCATATTGTTTTGTTAGTTTTTTTTGTATTTCATAAAGTACATGTAATTTTTTTTCCAATGTCTTTTTCTAAATATATATAATTCCAGGTTTTTTCTGGTTACCAGTTATATATATGTGACCATATATTGGTTGAATAATCTAGACATATTATGTCTATTTTAATCCTCTCAAATTCACGAAACAATTTCTTAGTGCTGTTGCAAAACTGATTAAGAAAGACACCGTAGTTTTGGTATTTCTTTTATTTCCCTAAGTACTTTCAATCTCATCTGAGATCATATTCAGTGGTGAATTGCTAAGACAAAAATGAATGTAAGTGAATTTTTTTGTAAATGTGCAGGAAACACGCTCCATTATAGTCAATTTACATCAAGAATATGTAAGGGGGGTTACTCTCTATGAACAAATTCTATGAATTTTGATCATAATTTATGCAAAATAAATTAAAAGCAGTTTTATTGCTTCAAATCATAGGCATTGAAATTCTATGATCTATACTGTAAATTACAGTGTCCAAATGGACCTTAAGATTTTTACTTCAAAATTCAGGTTAGGCACTTGTCCATCATGTAAAACAACCTTCACTTCTTACCACAGTGGTAAACTATAATATCTTGAAGCCTACTAAGTATTCACAGTACACCACTTAACTGTATACAGACTCACTTTTGATAAGCTTATTTAAAACACAATTTATAATAAAAGGTTGAAAATCCAGTATAATTCAATGACTATTACACATTAATTTCATTCAAAAGGCACATAGCCGTGTTAATCAGTTTTCTTGATAATCTGATCTTTGTTACATGTACACAGCATTAAAGTTAACGATGACCTGTCCAAAAAGAAAACATTGTCTAGTAACAGGTACAGCAATCTCTTTTCAGAAAGCCTGGAGACTGGACACCTTTTCAAAATTTGATACAGAATTTGAGACACATAATTACACAGGGTAGGCAATCGGTCAGACTTTATAAAGGAAAACGCCATTATTAGAAAATATTTTTGAAAGAAATTAGGGAGTAGGTTTTACAAAAATTTGCCAAATCTTTTTTTTTGTTTTCTTTACATAAGAAAAAAAAAAGGAAAAATAATATTTAACATTTAAAACATGTGCCCACTTCTGACACAATAGTGAATTAGGGTGAAGAGACAAAATGGAATTTTTTTTTTTATCAAAGACTCATTTCACCAAAGAAATCACATGGTCTTTTTGATTGAAAGGCAAAACTTGAAAGGGAGTGGGGTGAAATATCTTGGGATCTCTGAGGATAAGTGGGTATCATAATTCAAATTGATTACTCTAGCTTATCATAATCCGTTTGATTTGTGATACCCACTTATCCTTAGAGATCCCAAAACATTTTCTTCACACAGTTTTGTCTTTCTTTCACTCAAACTGAAGAAGCCAAAGAGAGCATATGCTGTCTCTGATGAAACACTGTGTCCTTCTTTTCGGTTGGTCCGTCTGATGTCAAATCCTTATGGCTGATCAATGAGTTGACTGCTTTGATCCAAGCCTTGTTTTATACCATGTTGTGTTTGGTTTTGACCATAAGGCTGGTAAAGATCAAATCGTTGACAGGAATTGTTGTATTAGGTTGATCCAGGCAGAGTCACAAGTGAAAAAAAAAAAAAAATAATTTAAGTAAAAGAAAATGTCTTTATCTCTACGAACTTTGTACAGGAATTGGTGAATTCTTGATATTAAAAATGAGTTCTTCATGCGGCAAAATATCAACCCTTCCTGCTTCGTAAGTTAAACTCAACACTTTGGCTGGTTTAGCTATGTCTGGACAAGGCCTCTGGCACAAGGCTTATATCAGAGGTTTCTTTCAGGCAAGAAGTCATGTGAGGTTGTCTCTTATCTGGTGTCTAAAACAACTGTCTCTCAGTCACTTCGATTTCTTGCATTTGACATCCACCAAAACTGGCATGTGGTCCAATGTGGTTAGGTGACTAGATGTTTCCCCCTATCTTCCAACAAGAGCCCTTTTGTTGTCTGGCTCTGGAAAATTAATGACATCTCCAGATTTGGGGAGATCCCTTTTCCTGTGGTCACAGGTATCGATCTGTCCTGATAATTTCCTCCTTCTTCATCATCATCTTGCGGCCTCAGCCGAGATTGAACTCACTAATACTTTGATTGGTGTAGTTCATAATCTTGTCAAATAGCTGAATTCTTGATGCTTTGCTAGGGCTATCAAGGGTGTTTTTTTTATCGTGGCACCATCACTAAATGGATTGCCAACCAAGGCTCAGAGAGACTCCATTCACCCTCATCGAAGAGCAGGTTTTGAATTCAGAGTTTTCCTTCTAAACCAGTTGCCATCCAAGGCTATAGAACCCGGTATGTCCTGCTATTTTACCCATAGCTGGAGGGAGAAGAAAGAGGATTTACACCTTTACCAAGGGTATTAGCATGTAAGTGAATGTAATGGATTTGACTGGAATTCGAACTCGGCTCTCCGATTCCTCAATCCAAGCTGCTATCCGTTACTCCACCATGCCTCCTTCTTATTTTGGTACCTCACACCAATACTTACCAATGGGCTTGGGCAATTTCTCTGCCTCTCTTGATATTTCACCTGTGCCTGCCACCTTGGCTACCCTTCAAACAATCTGGCTCCTCACCACTTGGCATTGCCTAACTTATGGTCATTAATTAATATTATCATTTGAAATTTTGTGTAAGTGAAATTTTCTCAGCCTGGTTTTGCTTAAAAATCAAATTTACCTGGTGGTTCTCTGGTCAGCCTTTCCTCCAATTCTGCCAGGGTCATTGCACTCCAAATACCTTAGGTTACACAAAGAACTTCTATTCAAAGATCAAATCTTATCTGTCATACTTATATTGTGTTTTTGTAACCAATACTTTGGAGCTGGGTCATTAATCAGTTGTCAGCTTAAAGATCACCACATGGCTTCTTGTGGTAATATTGCCTCAAGTAATTTTTCTGGTTTTAGAGAATTAAGCTTTTCTCTTTCGAAAAAGAGAAATCTTCCTTCATTCTCTCATTCTGTCCATCATTGAGGTTCAGAATTATTTTCAACTCGGAACTAATTTCAAAACCTCATGTCTTGTTTTGAAACTGTTCAATTTTTTTTTACATTGTAATTTGTAATAGAGTTCTTTATTTATGAACATGAAATCTTTGAAATCATCAGTACACAGATTTAAATTTCAATAAATCTGTGAAGTTTTCAAATGAAATAAAAAATTTAATTTATTGATTTTCTTAAATTTTGATCAATAATGGCTTCTTTTGAACAAGAGTTTTTTTTACAAAAAAAAAAAAAGAAGCAACTAAGCAATCTACTGTTCTTGATACAAAGAACATTGTATTTTTATTGGCTCAGCTTTAAATGAATAAAAGTAAATAAAAAAAAAATACCACTTTATTTATTTGCAACAAAATAATTGAAAGTTCCAGAAAAGATGAATTCTGAATTATATTATCTACTAAGGATTTTTAATTTAATTAATTTAATTTTTAATGCTAAATTTAAAAATTAACACCGATTCATTACATTTTGTTTATGTATTCACGGATATTGATAACTTTGATTTTAAATTGAGTTGAAATTAGTTCCATCACTCCCATCATTCTATTGTTAACCCTTCTTGTCTCGTTCCTAGCTGTGTTTCTGGGTTAACCCTTTTCTTTCTATTTGCCACTGCCAAATAATGTCAGAATGCGTCTTTGATTAAAAAAAAAAATTTCCACTTTGTCTTGTCATCTTAACTTTTGTTTCAGATACTATTAAAATTCTTAGAAACACACAACAGTGAATACAACACAAATTTCTGTTGTCCATTATCAAATGTGACTTCAAGTAGCATTCATGTGGACTTTATACCCCAATGTGTATTATTCAGTAGGGAGATTCAAATATTTTAGAAATGGCTTCTCTCTTCTTCTACATACCAAATTCTTTTGTTTGTGAAATTAGGAACCAATAGTTCTCTCTCTCAGTCTTTCTTGTTAGTGGCATGTCAGGGGTGATGGAATTTAAGAACCGGTTCTGTGAACTTGGATAATTTTTCGTAAATGGTGAACTGTTGCAAAGCCCTTGAATCCCATCTATAGTTATTGTATGCTGATGTTGAAAGGCATGAGAGAATTATCCCTGTCAAAGATTAAATAATTATCACTGAATTATATGTAGAATTTAATGCAATAAATTACAAATCTTTTACTTTTTATCTTTATAATTTTAATCCCTGATGACCTATTTCTGTAATGCATGAGATTATTACTTCTAGGGAAACCAACAGCTTTTTTTTATCATTTTCTCTCATTCAAAGTCCAAAAATGAAGCCATAATATTTAAGAAAATCTATAACTTTATTGATTAGTTTTTTGTCTTTTTTTATTATCTACAGTTTCATTTTCATGGTCTTCAAGTCAAAAACCTTTATTGACCATAGGAGAATTTCTGAATGAAACCAGGTTTACTCATATATATATATATATATATATATATATATATATATATATATATATATATATATATATGGCCTGAAGATCTTGTTCAAGTGTGAAACTGACAGTCGCCATTTACTTTTGATTTGTACATTGATACACTGAAAATTTCTACATTAAAACCAGAAAAGAAAAATTTGTATGTATACAAGAAAAACATAATAAAAAAAGTAAAAGTACCTTGTCAGTTTTCTTCGGTAGAACGTGCCTTAAAATGCGATTATTGTCCAAATTCTCATATATATATATATATATATATATATATAATTGACCATTTTTATAGTTTTCAAGTTAAAAAAAAAAAAAAAAAGAATGTTTAACAAAATATCCAAGCATAGAAGTAGTACATCTGATCATTGCAAACACTTACGACACATCTAAATCTATTTGGGTTGAACAAAGGCTGTTTTCAAATAAGTTTCCAATCCTCTCTACCAGGCGTTTTAATGTAGCTCACATTTAGTGCCAAACTTTGGCATGCAGACCTCACCTATGGAAAGATGCTTGGTTTCTCTGGGTTTTCAGAATTGTGGATAAGAGTTTGTGTACCTGTAATAGTATTTGAATAGGCTATTATCATTATTACACTGTGCTGCTGTCATTTTTGGTAACAACTTGTGTACAGTAAACAAACTGATTGTCATGTTCATTTGTTTAAACTGTTTTATTTTATAGTTTTAAATTTTAATATCTGTGTTAAGGGAAATGATTTTTTTTTTTGTCATTCCAAAAGTTTGCATGTTATATCTGGTGTGTAAGTCAACATATCACTTGGGAGATTTTTTTTTTTTCCTCAAGTGTTGTCAAGTTGTATAACAATTTTCAACTGTTTAACTGATTTATGATAATCATTCCCAAAGAGAATTTTTTTTTTTTTAATTTTAATTTCTTTTGCATAGTTTTCACAATAATTTTTCAATCTAAATTTCAAATTTGACATTGATGATTGTATTTAGAATGAAACAGAATGTCAACTCTGGGTTTTGACTTCAATGTCTACTTTTATATTTATTTTTCTATATATATATATATGTATAGGGTTGGTCAAAAAGTTTATTTAATTCTGATTCCTTGGCATTTTGAAGAAATAAAATTGATTTCCTCAATTCATAAAGTTTTGGAGATAGTTTAAACTGGATTTAAAACAAAATTTTTTAAATTTATAAAGTTTTTGTTACTTTAAATTCAATATAAATTAAAAAATTTTAAAATCACTATTTTTTTTTCGGTTGGATTCTTAACTGTTTCTCCCTCATCCAGGCACAAATCCCAATGCTGGATGTTCAAACACAAGATGAAGGGCAGTCAAAGTCAACCTGATTACACAATGGTATAATATATCTATTTAAAGTAAATGTGGCCTGAGCTAGAGGAATTTCAGTCAAACAGACAGAATTTGCCTTTTATTTATTTAGAAGATGAACAAGATAGAATATATATATATCTTTGAACAAAATTATAAAGGAAACAATTTCAATGACAATTTCTCTTTTCTTTTCTATATTTTTCTTTTTTTTCTTTTTCTTTTATTTTTTCTTTTCTTTATTTTTTCTTTATTTTTTCTTTATTTTCCTTTTTTCTTTTTTTCTTTCTTTTTCTTTTCTTATTCTTTTTTCTTTTCTTTATTTTTTCTTATTTTTCTTTTTCCTTTTTTCTTTTTTTTTTTCATTTTTCTTTCTTTTTCTTTTCTTTTTTCTTATTTTTCTTTATTTTTTTCATTTTTCTTTTCTTTTTTCTTTTTTCTTATTTTTCTTTATTTTTTCTTTTCTTTATTTTTCTTTTTCTTTCTTTTCTTATTCTTTTTTCTTCTTTATTTTTTCTTATTTTTCTTTTTCCTTTTTCTTTATTTTTCTTTCTTTTTCTTTCTTTTTCTTTTCTTTATTTTTCTTTCTTTTTCTTTTCTTTATTTTTCTTTCTTTTTCTTTTCTTTATTTTTCTTTCTTTTTCTTTTCTTTATTTTTCTTTCTTTTTCTTTATTTTTCTTTATTTTTCTTTTCTTTTCTTTATTTTTCTTTCTTTTTCTTTTCTTTTCTTTATTTTTCTTTCTTTTTCTTTTCTTTTCTTTATTTTTCTTTCTTTTTCTTTTCTTTATTTTTCTTTCCTTTATTTTTCTTTATTTTTCTTTTCTTTTCTTTATTTTTCTTTCTTTTTCTTTTCTTTATTTTTCTTTCTTTTTCTTTTCTTTAAAAAAACCCCAAATCACTATATTTTGGTCTTGATCTATGATTAAACAATGATTTAAATAAAACATTTTTACTTTTCAGGGATAATCATTTTATATTACCCTTTTCTGCTTTGGGAACAGTTTTTCATGGATTTTCTTATGGTATTGGAGGTTTCTGTTGATAAATTCATTTTGAATATTGACTGTTGCTACTTTCAAAAAACAAAGCAAGCACTAATTAATGTTATATGAAATGCAGAGAAAAACAATAATTTTTTTCTTTTTTAAATCAAAAAGAATGCAAAAGGGTAAGCATTTTTATATCTTTTTATTTACCTATTAAATTTTTTTGTTTTTGATTTGATTCAAATTTTTTTTTCAGATTTTTGCTGTTATGTTTTTATATATCCATTATCACAGAAAATAATGAGTTTTTAAATTTTAAACTTTTTCATTTTAATTTTAGATTTTTTTTTTTTTTTTTAATTTAAGTTTACATTATCATTGAAATAATTTTTAAATTTTACATTTTTCATCATTTTAATTTAATATCAGTTTACATTATCATTTCTTATAGAAAATATAAATTTTACTTCTTTTTTTTAATTTTTTTTTTTTTAATTTAAGTTTACATTATCATTGAAATAATTTTTAAATTTTACATTTTTTATTATTTTAATTTAATCTTTTTAATATCAGTTTACATTATCATTTCTTTTCGCAAATATAAATTTTACTTCTTTTTTTTTTAATTTTAGATTTTTTTTTAAATTTTCAGTTAAATGTTTCTTTTTTTTTTTTTTTTTTGAAAGGTTCTACTTTGAATTTCAAGAAAAACAGTTTTTTTTTAAATGTTTTTTAAAAGCGGTAATATCAAGAAATTATGCACCTATCATTACAAAAAAGAAGATTGTATATTTAATGTTTTTCATTTTTGATTCCTTTAACATAATATCTACGCAAAACAAATAAAACAAGATTCGAACAAAAAACAAACCTTTCTTATGCATTAGTTCTTTTATAGTTAACCTCATTTTTAACCCTAAATATTTTTTTGATTAGGAATATGTTAACATTTTTTGTGGGGTAATTGTAAAAATAAAATCCTTTTCTTTTGTTTCATGAAAATGTTATAGTTTTAACTTTGTGACAAGAAGACAACACCTTATAATTACAGTGTCACCCTCAAGTCCCTCCCTGGTTGTCCGAATATCCAATACCTGCAGCTGATCGAATAAGTGATCGTTTTGATCCAGGACTTGCCTTATCCCACATTGAACATAAGGTCAGCCAAAATCAAATCGTCATCGAGTATCTTCATATTGGGCTGGTCCAAGTAGGATGAAGACACAAAGAAAGAAAGAAATTGAATAACAAAAATAAATACTATTTTTATGTAAGGTCCTTCATAAAACAGTTGGCTGGTTTGTTGTCAAAGACTAGTAGTTCACATACAGGCAATTATCAACCCAATCTGCTTCTTAAGGGAGATATGACACTTTGCTGATTGGTGGAGTTTGACACAAGGCTGGTGCCAGAGGTTGTCCTCAGCAGGCAGTCAAGTTGGGTGTCTTTTATCTAGTGGCTGGAACCATCTGCTCTTCTTGCTTCAAGGCATTTGTGTTTATTGACATTCGCCATACTGGCATGGGGGCGTATGATGTGGCTGGGTATTCAGTATCTTCTCTACCTGTTATAAAGAACTCTTTCTCCATTGTCTGGCTTCTGAGAATTAATTACTTCCTAATTTGGGAGATTCCCCGCTTCCACGGGTGATGGTTATAGGCATTAATCTGCCCCATAACTTCCTCCTTTTCTTATTAGTATCTCCCACTAATACTCCTCAGTGGGCATGGATAGCTCCTCCACCTTCCTCGATGTCTCATCTGCACCTGCTATCTCGGCCACCCTCTGACCAATGGTCCTCAACTGTCAGGTGAAGTTAATTCCCAAGTTCGTTAATCAAAAATTATTATTTTAAACTTGTCGCCTACACAGAAAAATTTCCCTTATCAGTTTTACATCTTCCTTGTCCAAAATTGAAACACAAACCAGATGGCTTTTTCCTTTTGGGTCCTGTCAGGGATATTCTCTACACAGAAAAATTTCCCTTATCTCTGAATTATGATTTTAAATCTTATCTGACTCACTCCAATTGTTTTCTCGGACAGCACTTTTAGCTGGTGATCATCCATCACCTGTCAGAATATTATCATCTGGCTCTGTGGTAAAATTAAGTGTTGTTTTTAGCTAGCCGTCTGGTTCTTGAGAAATTTCGGCTTTTTGAGAAATAAAATCTTCAATCGTTCCCACGATGGTTTATTGGTATATCGTTCATTCTATTCAAAAGACTTCTTATTTACCAGATATCTGTCGGTATATCATTCATTCTATCCAAAAGCTCTATTATTTACCAGTAATAGTGTCACGACAGTAATCTCAGATTTTGAAAAGATAGCACAATTTTTTTTTTTTTTTTTGTTATCCAAAAGAAAAAAAATTAATTAAAAAAATAATCTTAAAAAAAAAACTTCCTTTTTTGTCCCACTAAGCATCGTCCTCACATTTTTAATTTCATTTTTTTGTTGTTATGACAATGATTAAAAGAAAAAATTGGTAGATACTACCTAGAATACCCCTTTTACCAAACTTTACAGTAATGGCACTTTGACACCATTCATGATATCTATACCAAATATCTAAATTGTCAGCTGTGTACAACTGCTTTCTCAGATCCATAGTTAAAATGGTTTCGAGTGAATGAAGTCTTGGACCATCCTTCAAACCTTGTGAACTGGCACTACAGAATCTTAAAGGACCGTACCAAATAACAGAAACATCATCACTTGAGGACTTGCAACAGCTAAAACAGCATAGCATATGTAACTCAAAGAGAAAATGCCAGAATCAAGATGTTGACTTTTCACACTACTTCAAAGAACAGGTTAGGAAGGAAAGCCTCCATCATTACTGGAAAGAGCAAAAACAGCTACTGGACTTGTGAAACCTATTTTCCTGAAAAATGGTTTTAAAAGTAAGATTTTACAAATTTCAACTGAAAGCAGTACTGGTAATGAATGTCAGCCATTTCCCTACAAGGAAACATTGAGTCTATGGCATTGTTGCCTGGCTATGCTGGCCCCTTCTGGGGGAAAACAGGAAATTGCCATTTACTGAAAATAAGTGATTATAAAGATGCTGATAGTGGTTTGTATGGGTGCCACAATTTTGGTTTTGATTGGATACTCTGCTATACAGAATATACTAAATGACTCCCACCAAAAAAACAAAAAAAAAAAAACATAAAATATGTCACAAAACAGATTGTATTTTTATGCTACTATCTGGTTTGGAAATAATACCAAGTGCTAGTTAGTCCCTAACATTTGTATTATAAACCAACATTTCAGGTTTAGTTTCTATCAACATTTTCAAAACAAAGTAGCATATCAATGCAACTCAAAATTGGTATTTCAGTGCAAATGATGACTAAGTAGGATCAAGCTCTGTTTCGATGAAATAACAACAGGAAATTCAAATGATTTATATGGATAGTTTTCTATTTGCTAGAATTGACAGTTTTAACAGGAGTGTCATTGATATAAGGTTGGTAAACGGCTGATAGAGAATTTCTGTTATGTTTGTTTGAATGTATCACAAAATAAAAGATACGCAATTTAAGTAAACCAAAATGAATCTGTTACAAAAATGCAGGAAATTCTAGTTTCTGCAAGAAAGTGATGCCCCCCCCCCCCAAAAAAAAACATATTTGACCTTGTTGATTTACATCCTTGACATTTTCTGATGGACTTGCAAAACCGATTTGTAACCTTTGGAATTGATGGCTGTAAGCCCTTTGTTATTTTCTCATTTAATGCTTGGCATTGTTTAGATCAAAGTTGTGGTTGAACTTATTTCAATGTATGACTAATGAATTTGATAAATTGTTATGTATAAGCTCCTTTAACAACTTATCAAATGCATGTCATATTTTGATCTAAAGAATACCACATTTATTAAAAGAGAAAATAGAAAGTTCTTGAGAGTACTGCTATCAAATCTTGCCAAAATGTAAATCTGACCTATTTTTTTCCATTATCTCCTTTTCTAAACCAACATACATGACAACAAAAATGCAAACAAAAAAAATAATTAAAAGAAGACAATTATATATACAGTGCTGTTCGATAAAACAAAAGTTGAGCTAAATTCAAAGGATAAGTGATCTAAAATCCGAAGAAGCTTTGAAAGCTCTTTGAATTTAGCAGTAAGTACTGTCAAGCATCCGTTCAGTATAATGTTCTGGGGATACTTTTCTTTTCATGGAACTGGTTTCTTAAAACCTATTGAAAAGACCCTCGGGAGCAAGCAGTACAAGAGAATTTTAGAGTCTTGTCTGCTCCCTTCTGCTGAAAGGGTGCAAATTGACCCCACCAAGCTCATTTTTATGCAGGATAATGCTCCCTGTCACAAATCAAAATTGATGAAGGAATACTTTGATGAGAAGCAGGTGAGTGTTATGACATGGCCGCCCCAATCTCCTGACCTCAACCCCACAGAAAACTTATGGAGCATGTTGCTCAACTGCTTTCTCGAGAGCCTGTACTTTATAAAGAAAAGAAAAGCATCCCCAGAACATTATACTGAACGGATGCTTGACAGTACTTACTGCTAACTTCAAAGAGCTTTAAAAGCTTCTTCCTCGGATTTTACATCGCTTATCCTTTGAATTTAGCTCAACTTTCGTTTCATCGGAGAAGAGAACATTTAGTAAAAAAAAAAATCAGGTGAGTCACTTTTATTGAACAGCACTGTATATTGGTAAGCAAGAAATAAAATGAAATATTAAAAAAGAAATACAAATTTTTATTTTTAATGACCATGAATGTATTTTAATAAAAAATATTTGTTGAAATGACATGATGTAAATTTGACATTTAAATGAAAGAAAAAAAAAAAAATAGTGTGTGGGTGAGGAAATAATCTCTGATGGTTTTGAACATATTTACTCTTCTTAACTGGATTCCCCACCCAAACTAGTGATCCACTGTGTCCAGACAGCACCTTCCAAATGCATTAAAAAGAAATAAACGTTAGAGGAACACTCTAGTGTCTGATGCATGTAGGTAAATTACTCAAAGTTAACATTAAAGAAGAGACCAAACTGTCTTATTCTGTATTGTGAGCAGTAGGGTGGAGCACAGATTTTTGGCATTAAACAAACAACCTTGTATTGCTTTTTTTACTTTTTGAGGTTTAAATAAATCTTGCACCTGCATTCTCTGTGGTTGGGTCAAAACTATATATAGGTACCTGAGGACCATAACAGATGGAATCAAGTATTTTTTTAAAAACCTGCTAAATAAGTGATCTATTTGGGGATATGGATTTCCCTAAATTAAACAACTTTGTGTGACATTTCACAATCCAAGAGGTGGTATTAGAAATACTCCCTGCCAATCTAACTGAAAGCTTTATTTATTTGGGAATGTTATATACATTCATTTTTTTTTTTCTATATCCCTCCCCAAACATTTGATACCTAAATCAAGTGCTCTCCATGACCTTGCTTCATTATCATTATACTAGCCCATCAAGTGGGTTTGTTACATTCACTTGGGAAAGGTATAAATCCATCTGCCCCCTCAGCTATGGGTTAAATAGAACTTGAACCGGGAAAAATCATTGTTGTTCTCAGTATTCACTTGCAAAAACAAAAAGCATTATTATTTCGCAGCCATTACTTTTAGATTATTCTTTTTAAAAGAACGAAAAAAGATATATGACACTATTTACATATTATTTAGATTTGGTATTATTTGAATTAACCTTTTTTTTTTTTTAGAATTTGAATGAAGTTTTGAAATCTGTATCAAATCAGTTTTTGCAATTCTAAATTAGCATTTTCTTAGAATTTAAATTATTGCAAGGATGTTTCCACAGAAAGTAGGAGGTAGCCTTGG
Organism: Acanthosepion pharaonis; assembly: GCA_903632075.3. Lineage (NCBI taxonomy): Eukaryota > Metazoa > Mollusca > Cephalopoda > Sepiida > Sepiidae > Acanthosepion > Acanthosepion pharaonis. The sequence goes on from CAHIKZ030000039.1 coordinate 1,113,932, forward strand.
TATAAGAGTGGTGTTAACTTAAAAAAAAAATTAACAAGTAGAACAGGTTTTTATTATTACAGGCTCAAGAGGAGCACTTCGATGTGATGTAATGGTTAACAAGTTTGTCTTGCTTTGATCCTCACTGGGTGCCTGATACTTAGAAAATCATTGGGCACTAATGGTTAGCAAGTTTGTCTTGCTAGATCAATTACGACTGAGTAGTGAATTTGATCCTCACTGGGTGCCTGATATTTTCGGCCTTGTGCTACATCTAAGCTATGCTTAGAAAATCATTGGGCACTAATAGTTAGCAAGTTTGTCTTGCTAGATCAATTACGATTGAGTAGTGAGTTTGATCCTCATTAAGTGCTCAAAATTTTCACCACCAGAACAAACAGCATAAAATCAGAAATAAAGCATGCATTAACCCCTGGCAAAACTTGAACCTGCACCCTACATATCAAGAGCCCATTTTTCATTGCAGTTGCTTCAGCCACTGGAGCTTTAATGATAAAATAAAACACAAATCTTGGTTCACTGCACATTTTTCATCTTATTTATATATATATATATATATATATTTATATTTATTTTGTATGTATGATGGACTCTCTCATTAGTTTGGAAATATGAGTGTCTAACAGCTTATAGTCAGTTATGTGCCATATGTGATACATGCTTAAGCAATCATGTATCTTTCGATACATGAGTGGCCAGGCAGATTTTTTCCCCGCAGTAGGTTGCCATTTCTTTCTGTGGTAGACCAGATGCCATCCAAGGCTATATAATCCAGCCTGTTCTGCTACTTACCCAGAGCTGGGGGGAGAAGAAGGATTTATACTTTTCCCAAGGGTATTAGCACATAAGTGAATGTAATGGATTCGACTGGAATTTGAACTTGGCTGTCCAATTCCTCAATCTAAGCCACTATCCATTACTCCACCATGCCACCTTTCAGCGAGTCAATAGATGTTTATGTTGAATATGGCACTTCAGTACCGCAAGAGACTTACACCAGCCACCATTGGGTACAAGTGTGGGTTATGAGTTGCTGGTCATAACACAGGTAGTTTAGTCCTTGCCCCCATCCCCAATGGCATCTGTTCAAATACTTTAATCCCATAGCATAATCTCTACTCTTTTTTGTTCTGCTCAAAAGATCTTATATGGTTCCCCGGAAGCTTCAAGATTGCTCTTCAGCTCGTCTTTGTAGCTGAGCCATCATCTACCTAAATTTCTTTTGCCACTGTATCACATGAATATATGACACTCATCCAGGCGCCAAAATACAAAACGTTCTCCATATTTAAGCCATAAACTATGAGCACCACTCGATAAAGACTGAACCTGGTCAGATGATCTCTCATTTTAAGAATGGTACCTTGGTTTTATTCTTCATCATTTTACAGGCTCTCTCTTGTATGGAGCACTTTTAATTGCCAACTTTATTATAGCTGGTATTTAACAACTATGACTGCATTTTGTCTGTGTGCGTGTATATATATATATATATATATATATATATATATATATATATATATATATATATATATAAAGAAATATAGTTTTAAGGTGTACTATATTTATGGGATAAACTGCTCAATATCAGAAATAGAGTGTATGCAAATATAAAAGAACACTGAAGTCAACACTCAGAGGCAGCAGGCTGTTTCATGCAATTGTGTGTGTGTGTGTGTATATATATATATATATATATATATATATATATCGCGCACACACACCATAAGTGGATTGTGCTATCATCTAACATGATACCTTGGGAGCATACAACTGCAATAATAACTTTCTGCAATCATTGCATTTCTTTTCACTTGCAACAAATCATGGCTGCTTCACCACAACAATGCAACTGCTCACAACATTCCTGGCTGATAGTGGATCATCAAGGGGATCCATAATGACAGAACTGAGGGGGCAGCCAAGAAGAATCCTTCCAGTAGCACAGAGAAGGATGGAAAAGGGTATTAAACTTTGGGTGGGGGGATTATTTTAAAGGGAAAACCATGTAGTTTGGAATTGAAATAATTTATTTGTGACACCAGTCTCATTACTTTTCAGACAGACCTTATATGTATGTATATATATATATATATATATATATAATTAAAGTGGAATGAATGGAGAGCTTGCCAAAAGATCTAAATTCCCTTAATCTAGATAAAATCTCAACTAAGGACAGCAATAAAAAAGGAAAAAAAAGACTCAAAGGCTAATACCTACTACTTACTCAGTAAAGTGCTCAACGCCAAAATTATCTAGACAGAGCAAAAAAAAAAAAAAAAAAAAAAAGGGTGGACGTTAATTCTTATGAAAGGATGGCCCTAGTAATAACCCAAGTTTCATGCTTACATGACCTTTGGAGGAGTTAAAAGCAAATTAAAGAAATGGGCAATGGTAAATTACTGGTGAGTGAACGATTAATTTCAAAAGCAGAATAGTTCCTCTTTTTTTTGAAAGGGAAAAAGAAGACAAAAAAAAAAAAAAACCAGAATTAAAATGAGGCTTGTGGGTTTACCGTGATTAACCAATCAAACGGGAGGCCTACACTAAAATCAAACCAAGAAGAGGAAGAGATATATAAAATAATTATAATTTTATATATATATATATATATATATATAAAAAGTGTGGATATAAACCAAATAATTAGCATGTATACACAGATAAGCAAACAAATATTTACTTAATATAAGGTGTAAACAAAACTGCTCAATGTAGTTAGATGGAGCTAAGAAGTATATATTAATAAATATGCATACAGCTACATTTGTCGTACAACTTAAAGTTTCATGGTTTTCCCCAAGTCATCAGGCACAAACTAGTGAATGAAACACTTATTACAGTTGTTTTTTAAAAAATACTGAGTCTGATGGGAGGAACACTAAATTATAAATTATAAGCTTAATATATTATTGGGGTGTAAATTCAAAATCATTTTCTATCTTTTGTGTATTATATATCTTTTAAGCCTTTAGAGGAGTCTCTCTTGATGTCAAGTGAAAATTTATAAAGGAATTTGCCAAAATCGTGTAAAATATTACAAGTACTCATGGACATTTTCAAAGAAAGAAGATAGAAGTTGGAAGTGCACCCCTGCCCATTGGTTCAGGAGGGAGTGATGAAAGGAACATGGATTCATATAATAGTGAAATAGGTTTAAACATCCTATGACTAAAATGATCATTTTAATGTGAGCATCTAGATTGAAATAAATTTTATTGATGGCGGATTGTCACCATTTGATGTACAGAGCCTCCAAAATTTTTTAATCACTAAATCTAAAACCTGACACTAAAATTCATTCCACCAACAGATCGTATAAACCCATTTTTATTTTAAACCCTAAAATATTAACAGCATAAACACTCCACCTCTTGAATTCACTTCAAACTTCTTTCCTTGAAAATGTCCAAATATGAAATAAAAACATTTGTAACCCTGCATACAATTTTGGTAAGTTCATTTTTATTATTTCAAACATTATTTTTAGTGGATACACATGTTTGAAATAGATGTCCCATCTTTATTCTTAAATGGTGTGTATTACATCTATCTCAGCCTGTACACTCCAGAAATCTTAATGAAGAAAATGCTTGTGAACATTTTCCTAAGATTTTTAAGGTGCACAAGCCAATAGACATAATATGCACTGTTCAAAAATAAAAATAGGGCATCTATTTCAAACACAAATATCCACTAAAATAAAGTTTGAAGTGTGTGTGTGTATATATATATATATATATATATATTTTCTTTTTGGATGATAAATTATATAAAAGCTCTCCAATTGTTCTTTTTATCCAAGAACTTTCGGTTATACATTTAGCCATTTTCAAGGTTGAATTATATTAACTGTTTATAAAAAACCAACTAGTAAAGACTATTGCCATCTTAATTCCTCTAATGAATGTCTTCTTAGATATAAAATAGGTTTTTATTAAAAGAAATTTTTTCCAGAGTGCACACGAGAATTCATCCCTTCACATGATTTTCTTTAAAGAATTAAATAATGTAAAACAAACGCTTATTAATAACATATTTCCTAATCAATTGTTGGATTTCCATATTAGGCTTTTTCTGTCTAAGATGGCTAATAGCAATGACGAGAATAGGAACATAAACAATAACATTAATATTTTTTTATGAAAATCAAACAAACAAAACTTATAAACAAGACAAAACTAGAATTAAGAATATAAAAAATGCACAACACCAGTTGACAATAGCAAAAAAATTAGATTAACTATTTATTACAAAAAATTTAAAAACTCTAACCTTATAGTTAAAAATAATAATAATCCACCTCCTAGAACAAAATTAAATAGGGCAAATATTTACAAATTTAAATGCCCATTAAGAAATTGTATTCCTGATCAATCAAAATTCGTAAATAATTATATAAGCCATATTATTCACACAACACCTTTCTGACCATAGATCAATTAGATCTCATTTAAATATTCATGGAGACCTACTGGACACTCATCATAAAAAGCTTCTTGACAACACAAATATAGCATCTACATGCAAAAGAGTTTAAAACTAATGAAGACTTATTAATAAAAACAAAAACAACAAAAACACCTAATAATATCAACTATGAACATGGACACAATATCTTGACCGTGTTTTGAAAATGAAAACATTATATAAATACATACATACAACAATCTATTTCTTGTTAACAGTTAATATAATTCAACTTTGAAAATGGCTAAATGTATAGCTGAAAGCGCTCAGATAAAAAGAACAATTGGACAGTTTTTAAATATATGTATGTATATAAATAAAAAGAAAGAACAGTATTTTTAAAAAATCCAGACGACATGCTTTTAACGGATGTTAGATTTCATTGAAAAGTACATCCCTACCCCCTACCAGAACGTAGCTAATAACTGATACATTAAAATACAGACATAATGAACACCCAGACACCCCTTGTCTAGTGGAAGTGGATTTATCTGTAACCTTGGAAACATGAATTATGATTTTAGCTGTGTCTAAAACCCAGTAATTTTAAAAGTTACTCCAAAATTCGCTTGAGGATGAAATGGAACTAATGTGTTTAATTTAATTACAAAATTAAATTCGGGGCTTTTAGCTTCCATTTTTGAAACATGGTTAGAACTGTGTAGCGAAAAAAAACATTTTAAATCAATTACTATATAGATAGATAGATAGATAGATAATATGCTGTCGAGTTAAATTTTAGAGATAAAAAACAACAAAAATAATAATACTGATAATAAGACTAATATTGTATATTAGTAGGCCTTTTGACCAAATGGAAACATGAGATTAAAAATCTGAATTTTCAGACACCTGTGTCTTTTCATAATGAGATGAGAAATCCAAAAAGGCTTCTTTTTTTTTTTTAAGGGACCCTGTGTCATATTACTGAAGAGATCTGATAGTTTTGGGTTAGTTGTTTGCCATGATTAGAGTTGTAGAAGGAAATTGTATTCTTTGAGCATTCCAATTTAAACCTCGAAAGTGAATTTATTTTAAAATGTATTTTAACTCAGTCACATTTCTAACAACTTTCTTATGTTTCCATTTGGTGAAAAGGTCTACTAATAATGCAATAAATTTTATTAGTTTTATTATCATTATTTTTATTGCTTGAAATTCTTTCATTGGCCTATTATATCTACTTATTATAAGAAGCATATGTGAATCTTTTTTTGTTATTTATACATATACACACACACACACACACATATATATATATTTATTTGAAAATTATAACATAAATATGTTATAAAATCACTACAAAAATAGCCATTTTGTTTCAACACTTCTGGTGTCTTATCAAGTGATGAAGTTGAATGTAGAATAAAGGGATTTAAAAGGTTCAAACCAATCAAACAACCCTCGCTAAGGGGAAACACTGTTACATCAGTTGGAATGGCCAATCAAAATACAAGTATATGAGAATTAAAAAAACTTGACAGTGGACTTAGTTTATAATAATTATTTAATGCTTTAATGTTAGGATTAGACTAAAATAGAATTCATTCTAACTAATAAATATTAAATTATACTATAAAATTAAAAATTCAAAAT